>JARQOC010000001.1:19008310-19595849 GCA_033576535.1 Allobates femoralis | reverse complement strand
GGAGTTCATGAGTGCAAAAAAGTGGAACATTCTGCAATGGCCAAGTCAATCACCAGATCTTAACCCAATTGAGCATGCATTTCACTTGCTCAAATCCAGACTTAAGACGGAAAGACCCACAAACAAGCAAGACCTGAAGGCTGCGGCTGTAAAGGCCTGGCAAAGCATTAAGAAGGAGGAAACCCAGCGTTTGGTGATGTCCATGGGTTCCAGACTTAAGGCAGTGATTGCCTCCAAAGGATTCGCAACAAAATATTGAAAATAAAAATAATTTGTTTGGGTTATGTTTATTTGTCCAATTACTTTTGACCTCCTAAAATGTGGAGTGTTTGTAAAGAAATGTGTACAATTCCTACATTTTCTATCAGATATTTTTGTTCAACCCTTCAAATTAAACATTAGAATCTGCACTTGAATTCTGTTGTAGAGGTTTCATTTCAAATCCAATGTGGTGGCATGCAGAGCCCAACTCGCGAAAATTGTGCCACTGTCCAAATATTTCTGGCCCTAACTATATATATATATATTTTCATTAGAAGTAAAACAAAAAAATTAAATTTAGAGACTCCATCTTTAATATGAAGAAAAAAAAATCCTCAGTCCAACGTAGTCCACATGGATAGCAATGTCAGCTCTGCTACATCGCTCTGTATGTGCTTGGCACCTTTCACCCCCGCTACAGAGCAGTAACATGCTGCTTCTGCCAGGGATAACGTGGCCATGTAAACAGAGCAGCGGCTTCTTTTCTGTTCTGCTGGAAGTGGCGGGGCAGCCAACCTCAGGATGTTTAGCGGAAAGTCGGCTGTCACTTAATTGGGGTAACCGGCTGTCAATCACGACCGTCAACAGAGTGGAGAAGCCGCTCTTCTGTCAACATGATGTCAGTGGAAATGGCCAAAATCTAAAATCACTGACAGGAGTGGTCAAAGACTGCTCCGTGTCAGCGGTTAACGGTGCAGGGCCCAAAAGGCAGGTAGCTGGAACCTACCTGCCTGTTAATGCTTAGACATTCTCCCCCACCCCGCCCTACTAAATCCTGGATAACCCCTTTAATATGAATTATACATGTAACACAGTTGTGCACTTGCCAAAAGTTTATATTGTAAATGTATGACATGAAATGTGAGACCCAATGGGGACAGTGTTGCAAATGTGTGTAAATCAAGCAAATGCTATGAAATTAATAATGCTATATAAATGAATAATCATATGCTATTTTTATATATTGTATTTTTCGCACCCCAAATTTGGTGAAGGAAAAAAAAAACATTAATGTTAAACGGGGTTCGTCTTATGTCAGTGTCAGTCTTATAATCTGTATAAATGTCCTTCATACTTGTACATAAACCCCCCATGGCCTTCATCCTGGGCCCATCCTGGTATATATGGCTGCCATCCTGGTATATACACTGTAACACTGTACACCCGTACATATATCCTCCATACATGCACACAGCCCCCATGACTTACGAAGGGGGGGGTTGCGGGGGTGCATGTGGTAGCTTCACAAGTTCATGGGGGGGGGGGGGGGGGGGGGGAGGAAAGAAGGGAGTTGTGGCCCTTTCCATTGAGTACCGCAATTATCCATTTTCCAGCAAGCATTGCTGAGAGGCATTACATGCTCGTGTTCAGACTGACAGAAAAATGGCCGCGGAGGCAGCGCATGCACAAATTGCAACCATTTTATTGAAATTTGGACACAGCATGTGAATTTTCTCGGCAATGCATGCTGGAATATGGATAATGGCGACGCTCACCGGAAAATGCTGTGACTGCCCTCGCAGCTCCAGAATTTGCCCCCATCCCTCCCCGTGGACCTGTGAAGCCACTGCATGCACCCCCGCAATCACCCCTCCCCCGGTAAGATGTTTTTTGTTAAATTCGGTATTTAAGATGCACCAGCATTTTCCCTCCAATTTGGGGGAAACAAAAGTATCTTAAAATCTAAAAAATATAGTAAATTGCTAACACCGAAGCATAGAACAGATGGGCTGACACTCTGCAATAATAAAGGTTTACTCTCCAAAAAAAAAAAAAAATTCCCTAAAAAATTATTAAACTCTTAAACGGATGTTAAGGACATTGTAAGCTTCCTGGACTGCTAGCACATTTGGCAAGGTTTCCTAAATTCACACCCTGCAGGTGTCAAAAACACCTGGAAAAAAAAATTATTAATAATCTTTATTTTTATAGTGCCAACACGTACCGTACCGAAGCACTTTAAAATTTACAGGTTCATATACAAAGAGTTATGAGTAGAGATGAGCGAGTACTAAAATGTTCGGGTGCTCTAAGCTCGGGAAGAGCATCCCAAGATACTCGTGTACTCGGCCCGAGCACCGAGCTCAATGTTATCCTATGGGAGACCCGAGTATTTTTCTGACATGACCCCCGACAGCATGGATAAACCCTGAAAAGGTCACAAAAGTCTCAGAACAGTGCTCAAATTACATGGGAACAGCATGGGGAAGACCCCTGGAAGCATTTCAGACTCCAAGGTCACTGCTGGGAACAATGTTGTCAGAGTATTACGCCACTTTTACGGACTGTCAAGAAAACGTTACAAAATGAAACCAAAATGGATTTTCATGGAAAAAATATTAAGGGCTCATACCCACTTGTGAGACAGAGTTGGTGAATGTTAGTTTTTTGGATTATATGAAACATTATTATTTTTTTTTTAAATTGTGTGGCACTCTGATGCCCCTGGATAGAAGCGCGAATGAGAGCCTCTTTAAATAATGTGCCCATTTTAAGCAAGTGGGTCGTTTGTAGTATTGCCCTAGGCAGGGAAGCCAAACGTTGGGAGGCACCAAGATGCCCCTGGATAGAGGTGTGCATGAGAGCCTCTTTAAATACTGTGCCCATTTTAAGCAAGTGGGTTTTTTGTAGTATTGCCCTAGACAGGGAAGCCAAAAAAATGTGTGGCACTCTGATGCCCCTGGGAAGAGACGTGCATGAGTGCCTCTTTAAATAATGTTCCCATTTTAAGCAAGTGGTTCTTTTGTAGGATTGCCCTAGGAAGGGCTGCCAAAAATTGGGAGGCATTGCGATGCCCCTGGGAAGAAACATGGAGGAGACCCTCTAAAAATTGTTCCCATTACGAAGGAGCGGGTCTCCTGTACTTGTAATGCCCATTCTGTAAGCATGGACTAAAACATTTATCCCTGGGGGGTATACATGAAACTAATGCCTAACTTTAGAACGATTAGGGTCCTCATCATCATAAATATGATGTAAAAAAATTATGGTTTTGTGGCATCATGAACCACGATCACACTGATCATATGATGGTGGCGGATAAGGAGGAACAGTACAACAAGTAGCCAAAGACATGAAGTGTGTACCGATGTTTGGGTGTGCGGAGGTGCATGGCAATCTACCGACACAAATTAAATTATGCTATCATTTGGTGGTGGTGGTGTGAAGTCAGGCCCAATCCAATCCTTGTTTATCTTGATCAAAGTCAGCCTGTAAGCATTTTCAGTTGACAGGCGGGTGCGTTTATCTGTAATGTTACTACCTGCGGCACTAAAAACACGCTCTGACAAAAACGCTAGCGGCAGGGCAGACCAGGACTTCAAAGGCGTAGACAGCAAATTCCTGCCACGTGTCCAGCTTGGATACCCAATAATAAGGCACAGAGGAGTCTAGGAGCACTTTAGTATGATCGGCAAGGTACTCCCTCAGCATCTTGGAAAACTTTGCAGTCCTTGTGACACTACCCCGCACCTCAGGGCCTGTGGTACGGGAGGTGCTGAGAAAAGTGTCCCAGGTCGTTGAGAGTGTTCCCTTACCTCTGCTGGATTGGACTTGTGCCTCTCTCGGCCAGACGCCTTGGTTGTCCACTGAATCGTGACCTCTGCCGCTAGCGTTTTCAGAAGGAAATTTTTTTAAATAATTCCGCGACTATGGCCTTCTGGTACTGCAGCATTTTTGTAGACCTCTCTGCCTCGGGAATAAGAGAAATAAAGTTCTCTTTGTAGCTTGGGTCTAAAAGTCACCAACCAGTAATCAGTGTCCGCCAAGATCTTGATAACGCGAGGGTCACGAGACAGGCAGCGTAACAAAGTCAGCCATGTGCACCAGACTGTTAACAGGCAAGACTTCAAAGTACTCACCAACAGCATGACTGGCCATGCTGACCTCATCCTCCTCCTCCTCTCCCCTGTCCTCTGGCCATCCACGCTGAACTGACGGTATGACGGTTGTGCATGTATTACCGTCAATTCCAAATGAAAGTAGCTCTATTTCTTCCTCCTCCTCGTCATAGTCCTCCAACGCACATTGGGATGAGATGAGGCTGGGCTGTGTAATCACCCAGTACGGTTTCTTACCGCAACTCATCGTGCTCTGCCTGCAATGCATCGTCTTTGATTTTGAGCAGAGAGCGTTTTAGAAGACAGAGAAGCGGGATGGTGATGCTAATGATGGCGTCATCGCTGCTCATCATTTTGGTGGAGTCCTCAAAGTTTTGGAGGACGGTACATATGTCGGACATCCATGTCCACTCCTGAGGTCTTATGTGTGGAGTTTGAACCATATACCGACGGCCTAGTTGATGCTGGTACTCCACAACTGCCCTCTTCTGCTCACAAATCCTGACCAACATGTCTGAGCCGGAAGCTGCAAACGCCGCTGAAAGCCGGCAAGGCCGCCAGAAGCAGTACGTGACTTTCTAAAATGGCCACACAGGCGGCGTACTTTGACAAGCAGATCAGACAGCTCTGGGTAGGATTTAATAAACCGCTGAACCACGAGGTTGAGCACATGGGCCACGCATGGAACATGTGTCAGCTCGCCTCGCCTCAGAGCCGCCACAAGGTTCCGGCCATTGTCACACACGACCATGCCAGGCTGTAGGTTCAGCGGTGTGAGCCATTGATCTGCCTGCTGTTTCAGAGCTGTCCACAACTCTTCAGCATTGTGGGGTTTGTCACCTACACATATTAGCTTCAGCACAACCTGTTGCCGCTTAGCCAAGGCAGTGCTGCAGTGCTTCCAGCTTGTGACTGGTGTGGAGGGTGAAGTGGAGGAAGAGGAGGAGGAGGAGGCTGAGGAGCATGATGTGCCAGAGCTGTACACTGTGGGTGAAACCCTGACTGAGTTAGGGCCTGCAATCCTTGGTGTCAGAAGGATGTGTTCCTTCCCAAGCTCAGACTGGGTCCAGGCTTCCAGAATATTAACCCGGTGTGCAGTCAGCGAGATGTACCGGCACTGCCCACATGCACTTGTCCATGTGTCCGTGGTTAGGTGGACTTTGCCTGAAACTGTGTTGTTAAGGGCACGTATGATGTTTTGTGACATGTGCTTATGTAATGCGGGGACGGCACAACGGGAAAAATAGTGGCGGCTGGGGACCGAGTAACTTGAGACAGCCGTCGCCATCAGCTTGCGGAATGCTTCAGTCTCCACCAGCCTAAAAGGCAACATTTCCAGCGCAAGCAGTCGTGAAATGTGTGCATTTAGAACTGTGGCATGTGGGGTGTTGGCAGCGTATTTGCGCCTGCGTTCAAAAGATTGGTGTATGGATAACTGAACACTACGCTGGGACAAGGACGTGGCTGATGGTGCTATTTCTGCTTGTGCAAGTACAGGTGAAGGACAGGAGGTATCTTCGCTTGCAGTATGGACAGAGGATTGGCTTGCACGCACAACAGTGGAAGACGCAGCGGTGTCACCTGTAGACACTGCTCCTGGACTCTGCTGTACATCCCACAAAGTCGGGTGCTTTGCTGCCATGTGCCTGATCATGCTGGTGGTGGTCAGGCTGCTAGTTTTGCTACCCCTGCTGATGCTGGCATGGCAGGTGTTGCAAATGACCTTTTTCGAATTATCTGCAGACACCTTAAAAAACAGCCAGACTCGGGAAGACCTAACAGTTGTACTGGCAACTTCACTCTTGTTGTTGTTCTGGGGAACGGTTGCCTGCCTTCTGCCTGCGGACACCACCCTGCTTCTTCCGGCCTGTTGTGATGCTACGCCTAAGTCCCCCTGTTCACTGCTGTCCTCGCTCTGCATGTCCTCCTGCCAGGTTGGGTCAGTTACTGGATCATCCACCACGTCGTCTTCCACTTCCGCACCCTGGTCCTCCTCTTGACTTTCTGGCAATTGTGTCTCATCATCGTCCACCTCTTGTTGAGACACGTTCCCACCGTTGCCTTCGTGTGACCATGGCTGCTCAAATATTTGGGCATCGGTACATACGATCTCCTCATGACCCACTTCAACTGGAGCTGGCGAGAGGCCAGAATGTACGAATAGATAAGTGAACACCTCATCAGAGTGTCCAAGTGTGGGATCAGATATGTCCGGGACCGGACACTCGGCATGGTGGGAGGAAGAAGTATCAAGGTGTGGAATGTGCAGTCCAGCCTCACGGCTACTGACACTTGACCGTGTGGTATTTGTGGTGGTGCCAAACTGACTGGAAGCATTATCCGCTATCCAACTAACAACCTGTTGACACTGGTCTTGGTTTAATAGTGGAGTGCTGCTGCGGTCCCCTAGAAATTGGGACAGGAAGGTCGAGCGAGATTATGTGGGCGTTTGTCGTGGCGCAATTCGAGCTTGCACATGGGCTCTGCCTCTGCCTGCACCATCATCACGTCCAGTTCCTTGTCCCTTGCCACCGGCCTTGCGCATTTTCAATGTTGTGCTGACTGTATACAGCTAAATGAAGGCATCCAAGATGTTTTTGGGCGTATCCTAATTTACGCTGCAACCTACTCCTGGCGCACACAAATGTTAGACGAATGCAGACAAGAGTTGTTTTTTAGCTGGACACTGAGATAACAGATTGTGTTTAACCAGTCCAACTGCAGGGCCTTAAACGCTGACGAGAATAGAGAGTCTTTTGGTGTATCCTAATTTACGCTGCAACCTACTGCAGCTGCACTAAGATGCTAAATGAGTGCAGACAACATTTGGCTTTTAGCAGCACACAGATTAGAGATTAAGGCCCTGCAGGTGGACTGGTCAGACACAAACGCTGACGAGAATAGCGAGTCTTTTGGCGTATCCTAATTTACGCTAAAACCTACTCCTGCCTATAGAGAGCTAAATTAATCCCTAAAAGCACTGTTTTGGGATGGATGGATGGATGAGATTTCCAGCCTGTACACCAGACCCAGATGTGATGCAGGCTGGTATACTGGCACAACGAAGTTTGCTATATACCCAGCCTCCCTGCCTGCCTGTATACAGCTCTATTAGTCCTCAGAAGGACTGTTGTGGTAATTAGACTGGCAGCCCTGCACCTACACTAGCTGAAAGGCCACAAATCTGTCCCACAATCAGCAGCAGCTCTCCCTACACTGACTGTCTGTGGAGCAGAGTGACGAGCACAGCGCGGTCAGGTCTTCTAAAGACCTGATGACGCTGTGCGGCCAGCCAATCACTGTAATGCCACAACCAACATAGCTGTGGCATTACAGTGTCTGTCAGCCAATCCCTGCATGCAGGCTGGTTCTGTAAAGAGCGGCAACATGCAGGGAGGTGGACCCCGAGCATAGCAAAGGTATCGCGAGAATACTCGGTACTCGCCGAGTACCGAGATATTCGTGCGAGTACCTAATAGTGACAAGCATACTCGCTCATTCCTACTGATAAGACCAGAGGCACATCCACAAGCTCTGGCAAGACACAGACTATACATTAGGATTTTTAATTTTTTATTTGTGGGGATATAGACTTTATTAAGTTACCGTGGGCTTTTAATTTAGTCTCTCTAAGCATATCCTTCATTAAGGGAATGCTCTTTAACATGCAATAACCTGTATATCACAGTGTGTCCTACTGACTATACATCTTTCCCTTGCACTCCTATTTTTAACCATTTAAAACACTGGGCTCATTGCAATGGTGGCTTGATAAAAATTTAGATATTCATTGTCATTTATAATAAGTTGTTGTCCAGCAGGAAAAAAAGGAATATGTTACTGATTCTCTTTTATAGCCCCCACCAGCTTATCTAGCGGTAGAAGAGACCATTTAACTGGGATGTCATAGGATTGTCTTCTGAAGGAGCATACTATATACTTCATGTTATATGTTCGCTGAATGTGAACAAATTGCATCTCGCTTCATGCAACCATCATGATGTGCCATAAGTAAGGACATTTACCCCCCCACCCCAGGTACCTTCCATTACCATATGCACTTGAGCTCTATGTAATGGTTTTTTCTTGTAATCTTATGTAGTCTGTTGCCTGCAGCCATTTGTTGATTTGCCCTCCTAAATGTGGATATCTGCTCTGGTTTGATACAACATATAGGGTAAGGTTTAAAATCATCTAAAATTACTATATATTCCTACTTCTATATAAAAGTAAAAAAGACCCCTATCTCTTTCCTCTTATAGAAGATTTTGCCCTATCTTGGCAGATGCATGTCTTTTTATAACTTGGTCGCCCTTTGAAATCTATTATATATGTGGTCTGACCGCCTCTCAAGATGGGCATTCTTTCTTTGACGGGGCAAAATGTGATACCCCTTTCTTGGGAGCATTCAAGTTTGGCCAGTCTGATAAGCATTGAAATCTTTGAGCACCATTTCTGGAGATTGGCAACTAAATATACTAATGGGCAACTATGTGAACCGTAACGATATGGCCTTTTGTCTCTAGACAGAGCTACAACTATATCTCCACTACTTCTGATGAGCCCCGATACAGAGGAAGGGGTGAAAAGGGCCAAGTGATTGGAGAATCTATTATCTAATTCTGGGAACCACTGAAAACCGATTGGGAATCTCCTGAATAATACAAGCTGTTTTTCGATACCAAGCCAAGTTTGAATCAGGATCATCCTTCTCTCCAAAACCCTTTGTGCCTCTATACACAGGAAGTCATAGGGTGAGCAGCCAAGGAGTGGGGGCACCATACCATAGAGTGTTAAACTCTCCACTGTCAGGCAGGGGTTAGAGGGTCATCTAAGAGTTCCTGTTTTGGTTATACCAGTGTGTTCCCAATGTATATCTTGTCTTTTTGTTTTTTTAACTGTCTGTTAATTTGTAGGTCATTGATCTTTTTAATATTTGTACCAATAAAAATTAATTATTTTATTCAAAACAAGTTGGTAATCAAAAATACTTGAGAAAAAAATACCACTATTACCTCCTAAATACCACGGATAATAACCATAGTCAGTGGCGCACCCAGAAATTTCCCAAGGTAGGGGTCCAAGAAACACACACCGGCCCTGAAAGGGGGGTGTCACCCCCCAGTGGGGTTCCGAGGGGCAAAGCCCCCGGTGGGGGGTTTGGGGAGCGAAGCCCCCTAAAAGCAGCCTCTTTTGTGGGCCCTTGGGTGCTGTGTAATTGTTCCTGTCTCCTGACATAGGGGCCCAGCTCCTTGTGTACTGCACCACTTCTCAGGGCCGTCCAAAGGGGGGGGTCCAGACACGTAGGTCCCCCCCCTTGGGTGCGCCTATGACCATAGTGTAAAACTTAATGCAATACAAGAGTCTTCCAAACAAAGATGCAGGATATTTCCAAATGCTACAAGGTTATCAAGAAGCTTAGTCATGTGGTCCAATACTACACGGGAAAAAGGATAAAGGCTGGGGTTTGCCAGATGTACAAAAAAAAAAAACTTTAGACAAACGATGGTGATCTGGAACTGCTAAAGACTAAGCTTGAAGAATCCTATTCGGAAAACCTACAATATTTACAACATCTCTGCTACAAAACATCGGAGAGACTACAGAGTCTCCTTAGGCTGCTTTCACATCAGCGTTTTACGCTGATCGCGGCAGTTGCGGTGAAAAAAAACCGCAACTGCCGCGATTACCGCATAACGGCCGCACTTGCGGTTCACTTGCGGCAAGCCCCATACAAAGTCTATGGGGCTTGCGGTAAGTATGCGGCAGGTGCGGCAAGTGCGGTTTCAGCACTTGCGGCAGGCGCGTCCGCGAAAAAAACGTTTTTTTCGCGGCCGCACCTGCCGATACCGCACTTGCCGCAAGCCCCATAGACTTTGTATGGGGCTTGCCGCAAGTAAACCGCAAGTGCGCCCGCTATGTGGTAATCGCCGCAGTTGCGTTTTTTTCACCGCAACTTCCGCGATCAGCGTAAAACGCTGATGTGAAAGGGGCCTTATTCATGTTTTCTATACTTAGAATTAAAAAGGTCCAAATGGAAAAGCAAACTAAGGCGCACACATTCTAATGACATACAGCAGAAAATACAAGACCCTTAAGAAAAAAATATGTATATAGATACACTGGGAAAGCAAAACTCCTGGCCCGACATGTCACACGGGGGAGGAACACAGGATTCTTCCTCCCTTCATGTGACATCAGTTCCCTCCTGTGCTTTTGGGGGGAGAAATGCAGCCGTAAAAAAACACGAATGCACGGCGATTTTTACCTGCACTAAATAGCATGTAAATACAAAATACTCCATATAGAAAGTAGAAACTAACACTCCGTAGTGTCATGAATCTGCACCTACAATTCATAGCATAATTCACACAAGAGAAATTTGAGTTGAACCAAGGAAATACGTTTCTTATTACGTTTTTTTATTTTTTCAATCCACACACAGACATAGGTTGTTTGACACTGGACAGTAACATTTGCAGTGGCATTACAAAGTTGTGGTATACTGAAGAGCCTTGGCACTTTTTACTTCCCCCCCTGAGGAAGTGGACTGTGTCTGGTCCATGAAACAGCTGTAGGGCTTGTGTTACCAGAAGGGACTCTGGTCTACAGCTAGCACCGCACTTTATTATGGGTGTGTGCAATATACATGGACCATAGGTGAAGGATGACCATTTTGGTTACTTCACTGTAACTATTCGAGGTACTGCATGCCTGTCAGAGATAATGTGCATTCTTAGTGCTGTGGTGACCATGGTTGCTTTAACTACATAAGTTTGAATTGTTGAGTGGATATAATTTATTTTCCTAACAAAATCAATATACCGTATATACTCGTGTATAAGCCGACCCCCCTACTTTTGCCCCCAAAAACTGGGAAAACTTATTGACTCGCGTATAAGCCGAGGGTGGACTCCAGCACAGGTATACAACCCCCAGCAGTGAGGTATACAGCAGCCTCCCCAGTGGTAGTATACAGCAGCCTCCCCAGTGGTAGTATACAGCAGCAGCCCCAGTGGTAGTATACAGCAGCAGCCCCAGTGGTAGTATACAGCAGCAGCCCCAGTGGTAGTATACAGCAGCAGCCCCAGTGGTAGTATACAGCAGCAGCCCCAGTGGTAGTATACAGCAGCCCCAGAGGTATATGCAGCCCCAGAGGTATATACAGCCCCAGAGGTATATACAGCCCCAGAGGTATATGCAGGCCCAGAGGTATATGCAGCCCCATATGCAGCCCCAGAGGTATATACAGCCCCATATGCAGCCCCAGAGGTATATACAGCCCCATATGCAGCCCCAGGAGGTATATGCAGCCCCAGGAGGTGTATGCAGCCCCAGGAGGTATAAGCAGCCCCCTCCCCCCATCTATATACAGGCCCCCCGCCGCAATCCTGTAAAGGAAGAGGTTAGTATACTTATCCCTCCGCTGTCCCGCCGCCGCTCCTCCATCTTCATCCAGCGTCTTCCGTCTTCTTTCAGCTTCCTCCTCTGTCGCGCCGGCAATGATGTCATTGCCTGCGACCATCGGAGGAACCCGGAAGAAGACGGAAGACGCTGGATGAAGATGGAGGAGCGGCGGCGGGACAGCGGCAGCGGAGGGATAAGTATACTAACCTCTTCCTTTACAGTATTGCGGGGGGGGGGGCCTGTATATAGATCGGGGCACTGTATACTGTATACATTGTATACAGTATACAGTGACTCGCGTATAAGCCGAGGGGGTAACTTTTCAGCCCAATTTTTGGGCTGAAAAACTCGGCTTATACGCGAGTATATACGGTAAGTGTTGGAATATTGGCCAAACGGCGTTATATGTAAACTGATTGTCTGTATTCCCATGTGTCTCTGCAGCATAGTGATGTACCCCACTTGTATACGGTGGGAATTCCATGTTTTTGCTATATACAACTTTGACACTGGACAGTAAAATTTACAGTGGCATTACAAACAACCTTCTATGTCTGTGTGTGGATTAAAAAATAAAAACGTATTTTCTTGATTCAACTCAAATTTCTCTTGTGTGAAAACTGCACTAAATAGCGCGGACACAAAATGCGCCAAAAAAATGTGCGCCCCCAAAAGTGCAGGAAATACTCTGTGTGCACTAGACCAGAGGTTCCCAACTCCAGTCCTCAAGGCACACCAACATTGCAGGTTTTCAGGATTTCCTTAGTATTGCACAGGTGATAATTGAATCACCTGCACTGGGAATGATTCCAATTTCTAAGGAAATCCTGAAAACCTGCACTGTTGGTGTGCCTTGAGGACTGGAGTTGGGAACCTCTGCACTAGACTATAAGATGCACCCAGATTTTAGAGGAGGAAAGTAGAGGATAAAAAATTAAGCAAAAAATGTGGTTATAATGCACTGTTATGGGGGCGGATTTACTACTGACACTTATTGGGGTAATGTTCCCATCCTGGGCCCTTTCCAGTTAATATATGGCCCCACATCCTGGTATATAATCCCCATTCTGGATATGGCCCCAATCCTGGTATAGCCCCCCCCCATCCAGAATATGGCCCCTATACTGGTATATAGCATCCCCCATCCTGGGATATGGTCCCCACATCTGGTTACATAACCCCCATCCTGGATATGCTGCCCCCATCATGGTACATAGCCCTCTCATCCTCATTTTATTTATTTAATATGCACTGCATCCGTTTGCCCATCTCTCAACGCAACTTCAGCACTGAGGTGATGGACAGTGGGATGCAGTGCATATTAAATGACACATGACCTCCCGCAGCGTCCTTCCAGCCCAGTCCATAACTGCAGCTTCCCAAGCACAGCCCTACAGCTACACAGTTCATATATTTGGATTATAAGACGCACCCCACACTTTCCCCTCAAATTCTTGGGGAAAAAGTGAGTCTTATAGTCCAAAAAATATGGTATACCTACAATGCACAGGAACTACTATGGAAAGCAAAATGGCACCCTAGTGTGGAAGCCTTTTCATGGCTAAACTGAAATAACTTTAAAATCTTGTTATAAACCCTTGGCCCATTTCCATTACATTGATGATTACATCTTAATCTGGTCAGTCTGAACAAGAGCTTCTAAAATTCCATGACAATGTCAACACATTTCATCCCAAAATAAACTTGACACTGGACCCACTCAAACAAATCAACTTCCTGGATAAACCATAAAAAATCTAAATTGTTCATTACAGACATTAGGTGCATCGGATACTCATTGACAGTTCCACATGCCCAAGATGGGACAGTTTCCATCCAAAACTCAAAAAAAAAATCCACTGTACAGCCAGGCCCACATAGAACCGTATCTGTTCCAACCCATCGGGCAGGGATGAACAACTCTTCTAAAAGATATTTATAAACTAATGTTATCACCTAATTTCCATTGATTATCATAACTAGAGCCACAAGGATCCCTAGAATGCAAGAATTTCAATACATAGAGGAAAACCCATCATGGGACCAACAACCCACAGCAAGGGGCTCTGAGAAATACTACCATGAAAGTTCACCATATCCTACACAACAATGAGCAAAACTAAAACGAATATTAAGACCCTCCATTTTGCTCAAAACTCGCAGCGTGTCATTTAGGAATCTGGCACTGTTCACACTTAAGATTCTGACACACCACACTGAGATTTCACTCATCCTTATGAGTTCCACAGGCTGGCTTTGGCATCGACCAGATGTGTTCAGTGATCAGGCTAGCAGGAGTTAATCTCTGTATAACTCCTGTTTACCTCTGGGAGACCAATCACAGTTGCTCCATGCCTTTCTAAGATGGCAGGATCTGATCTGATGCAGACTGTAGCGTCCGCTTTGCTGCAGTAATATCAGTCCTATCTTGGTGCTCCAAGTAATCTGGTATCAGTAGCTCCTCGTTAGGCGTTTGATTTAATTAATAATAATAATGTAGAAAAATCCAGCACTCATAAACTTGCAATTATGAGGATTTATTTAAACGTAAACGCCATCCATCTAAGGGCCCTTTCACATCAGCGTTTTTTGAAATTCGCGGCAGATGCGGTGAAAAAACCGCATCTGCCGCGATTACCGCATACCGGCTGCACTTGCGGCGCGGTTCCGGTAAAAGCCATGCAAAGTATAGGCGTACTTGCAGCAGGTGCGGCAAGTGCGTTTTTGCACTTGCCGCAGCTGCGGCCGCGAAAAAAAATGCGGCTGACCGCGGTTTTTTTCGCGGCCGCACCTGCCGCAAGTGCAAAAACGCACTTGCCGCACCTGCCGCAAGTACGCCTATACTTTGCATGGCGTTTACCGCAACCGCGCCGCAAGTGCAGCCAGTATGCGGTAATCGCGGCAGATGCGGTCTTTTCACCGCATCTGCCGCAAATTTCAAAAAACGCTGATGTGAAAGGGCCCTTATACAGGCAGAAAAAATCTGTTAAATTATACACATAGGAAAACCGATGCTGATTTTATCACTTTTTCTACTGCTTATAGCCCACAATATCATGAGATAACCAAAATTGTGAAAAAATACTTACCACTGCTAAATCGGGATGATAAACTGACACATATTCTGGAAAGGAATCCGGCGCGGTTTGTAGCAAAAAAAGCCCCGACTTTAAGTAACATTCTTTCCCCGAGTTTTTTCACACTTCCAACCACACACTCAGGGAATACTTGGATGGAATTAAGGGGCTTTTATAAGTGCGGACATCTGTGATGTAAAGCCTGCAATTATGTCCACAGATCTGAATCTTTTGAATCCTGTGTTAATGGCAGAAAATTTCCCATTGTGAACTACATGAACTGCACTAATAGCTATGTAGTGTATTTAATTGAGTGCACTCTGTGCAGAGTCCAGTATGTAGGCTGCACTACTGGGGAATTGAAACGACGTATATGCAGACACATCTCAGGTTCTGACAATACCGCTGCAGTTAATCAGTCTGCAGTTTCTCGACATTTCTGTCACAAACATGGTGGAGATACGAGATCACTGCGGTTTTCTGGGATTGAAAGGGTTTCAAACTCTCCAAGTTTTGGAGACAGAAAACGCAGACTTTTAAACCGCGAATCTTACTGGATATTCAAGCTAGGTACTAGAGTGCCATTGGGCCTGAACAAAAGACAAGATCTGATTTTACAATACTAGTACAATATATGTGTCTATCCTTTACTTTCATTCCTGATCTGTCACTATTATCCCTTGACCATTTGTTCCTTATTATACCTATGATTTGCTTTTGAATCACTATTTATTCTATTTTAACATGTTTTATTGATTTATTGTGAAAGTAATTTTTTTGTATGTATTTGTTGCTTTTCTGTGTTATCTTCAATCAGGTGTCAAAGATTAATTATGTCACATGTGTGCTAGGATTAAGGAGGTATATATGGATTTTCCCTCCAGACATCTTTTGAACCACGACTAAGACAGTTCTCTGTCGAAACGCGTCGGTGTTAGCACATACTGCCTGTATTAGATGGATGGCGTTTGCGTTTAAATAAATCCTCATAATTGCAAGTTTCTGAGTGCTGGATTTTTCTACTTTATTATTGGTGATTGCCGGTCCAGAGACCAGGACTGTATCCGTGCACCATTTCCTTGTACTGGAGTACTACTATTTCAACTGGGTGAGCTGAACTTTCCTTTTACCCTTTCCCTGTTACCATTTTCATTTTGATTTAATTAACTCCAGCCTTCAGTTCCAAACTCGGGGGGGGGGGGGGGTTAGGGAGGGGAGTGGGAATCAGCTCAGGTTGTACAGGATCAGGTCAGAGTGGAGGACTCAGGCCTCTCCATCAGAAGTAAAACTGAGATAGGGAAAGCGTTCAAGGCTCCCTAGCTTTAGGGGCAGATCAGGCACCCCCATTTCCTCCTCCCCCCGCATCCCCCCCAAAGTCCTAATGTCACCTCCCTTGCTATGCAACAAATAACCTACCAATTTGATAAAACATGATCCGGAGTTCAATGCCCTCAGATACACCAAGAGGAACCTATCCTTGGAATGGGAATAGCTGCAAAACCTACGCTCACAAAAAGACCAAATACAAGATCCAGATCCGCAACAGCAAGACTAAGATTCCAGGGACATTCGCATGCTCCTCTTACAATGTTGTGCATTTAATTCTGTACACTGTGATATGTGGGGCGTCTATGTTGGAGAAACGGGACAGACTTCGAGCAAGAAAGAGGTCTCAGTCACACAATTAGACAAAAAATATATTTACCTATAGCCAAACATTTCTGTAGTCCGGGACATATTTGATAATATACAAGTTGTCATTAAAAGGTCATTTCAAATCTCAAAAACATCAAAGGGTCTGGGAATACAAACTTATTACCACCTTTGACTCTGTTCGAGCAGGTTTAAATTTATTAGGAGGATTTATGACAATACAAGATCTGAGGCGTTGTTTCCAGAGATTGCATAGATACTAGGTCACAGAACCTGTATATAAATTGGAACCATAAAAAAAAAATTCATACCATTAAGGCCCCTATCACAAAAGCGTTTTTTTTTTTTTTCAAATTGTGGCAGATCCGGCAGATTTACCGCATCTGCCACTTAACAGTTGCACTTGCAGCACACCTGGCCCAGTGCTTTGTGGGCCTCATCACAGGATCGGCCTGGCTGCAGCGCATGCACATATTGAAGTTAGGCTAATAACGTGATCAGGCCCACAATGCACACAGCTGATCACATGATTAGGCCTAGAATGCACCAGGCCGGATAGGACGTCCCAGCGTTTTAAATCACAAGGGAGGCAGGAATATAAAAACTAAGGAAGAAGACGACAAGAAGCGAGGACGCCCAGAGGGCCGTGCATAATTCTGACAAGGAGGGGAGAATGGAGCCCGGAGCTCGCCTTTCCAGTCTCCTAGATGGAGACCATATGGAAGTTAAGTAATTTTTCTAAACCATTATAGGGCCCCTTTAGGTCAGTGAGGAATGGTTAGGGATGAGATCACAAGGTGCAGGGACAGGTAGTGATAGGAGAGGGGAAGAAAACGAGGAGGCAGGTTCCCTTTAATATTTGCTTTGTGAATGTGCTCATACGTATCCTGCTTATGATCTGTCCTGGACCCTTTTTTGTGTTCTGAGACACCATTCAATGTGTACATATTGAGAATTTTTTTTTGGCGCTAAAGCAACAGGTTCCTGGCCACGGGAGAAAGTTACTAGTCACTGCATTACCAGTATCGTCTGGGGATCTCAACTATTTGTATAATTGTAAAAGAAACTGCCATGCAATGCGTCCAATAGCACTTGGCATTTTTGCTGACCGTACCAAAAATGGAGTATTGGCCATTGCCGAAGATTTTCTATAAACCACTCACTTCCCCAATTGGATAGTTGCGTTAGACAGGAAACACATCCGTATCCAAAAGCCCGCATACAGTGGCATGTTACATTTCAATTACAAGAAATCTTTTTGTATTGTGCTTATAGCAATAACAGACTGTCGCTACAGATTTATTGCCGTAGATATTGGTTCCTATGGGCATGTTCATGATGTGCAGGAATTTCACAACAGTAACATCTGGCGCAGACTAGTGCGGAACCAATTGAATGTGCCACCTCCTCAGCCATTGCCTGGCACAGATGGCCCTCCTGTACCTTTTATATTGGTCGCAGATGCTGCCTTCCAGCTGAGCCACAGTGCGCTGAGGCCGTATTCCACTCATACTCTTAATAGCGAGCGCCGTTCCTTTAATGCTCAGTTAGGTCTTGCCAGGCGCTATGTTGAGTGCACATTTGGGCTAATGGCTGCAAAATGGCAGGTACTCATGACGTGCATAAAACTGTAGTCAGAAAACGTGAACCGTGTAGTAATGGCATGCGTTTATCTACAAACTTTGTTACCCAGAATGAAAGCCACCCCGTCGATGCCGATGGCTACATGTTAGACCTGCCTAGTGTCCAGCATCCAGCTGTCCGTGCCACTAATGATGTGATGGAAATTCACAATCATTTTGCTAGTTATTTATATAGGGATGTTGCCCAAATGCAGTAGGCTGATCCCAATTTGTACCGTATATACTCGTGTATAAGCCGAGTTTTTCAGCACAAAAAATGTGCTGAAAAGTCCCCCCTCGGCTTATACACGAGTATATACGGTAATCATAAAAAAAAAAAATATATATACCCGTCTGTGTACAGCCCCCCCCCCCGTGGTATACCGGGCCCCCCCTGTGGCAACCTGTAAAGGAAGCGATGATTATACTTATCGGGTCGCTGTCGCCGACGCCGCCACTCTGTCACCGTCCGTCACCGCACTCCTCCTGGTCTTCATGCTTCCTTCACCGTCGCACAGGAAAGGAGCGCGGTGACGGACGGTGACAGAGCGGCGGCGTCGGCGGCGGCGACAGCGACCCGATAAGTATAATCATCGCTTCCTTTACAGGTTGCCACAGGGGGGGCCCGGTATACCAGGGGGGAGGGCTGTATACAGCCGGGTACCGCTGTATACAGCGGGGGCTGCTGTATACAGCGGGGGCTGCTGTATACCCCTCTGGGGCTGCTAAATACCCCTCTGGGGCTGCTGTATACCCCTCTGGGGCTGCTATATACCCCTCTGAGGCTGCTGTATACCCCTCTGGGGCTGCTGTATACCCCTCTGGGGCTGCTGTATACCCCTCTGGGGCTGCTAAATACCCCTCTGGGGCTGCTAAATACCCTCTGGGGCTGCTAAATACCCCTCTGGGGCTGCTAAATACCCCTCTGGGGCTGCTGTATACCCCTCTGGGGCTGCTGTATACCCCTCTGGGGCTGCTGTATACCCCTCTGGGGCTGCTGTATACCCCTCTGGGGCTGCTATATACCCCTCTGGGGCTGCTATATACCCCTCTGGGGCTGCTGTATACCCCTCTGGGGCTGCTGTATACAGCTCTGGGGCTGCTGTATACAGCTCTGGGGCTGCTGTATACCCCTCTGGGGCTGCTGTATACCCCTCTGGGGCTGCTATATACCCCTCTGGGGCAGCTGTATACCACACTGGGGCAGCTGTATACCACACTGGGGCAGCTGTATACCACACTGGGGCTGCTGTATATAGGGGCTGCAATACCACTTGGGCTGCAATACCACTGGGGCTGCTGTATATAGGGGCTGCTGTATACACCACTGGGGCTGCAATACCACTGGGGCTGCTGTATACAGGGGCTGCAATACCACTGGGGCTGCAATACCACTGGGGCTGCTGTATATAGGGGCTGCTGTATACACCACTGGGGCTGCAATACCACTGGGGCTGCTGTATACAGGGGCTGCAATACCACTGGGGCTGCAATACCACTGGGGCTGCTGTATACAGGGGCTGCAATACCATTGGGGCTGCTGTATACACCACTGGGGCTGCAATACCACTGGGGCTGCTGTATACAGGGGCTGCAATACCACTGGGGCTGCAATACCACTGGGGCTGCTGTATATAGGGGCTGCTGTATACACCACTGGGGCTGCAATACCACAGGGGCTGCAATACCACTGGGGCTGCAATACCACTGGGGCTGCAATACCACTGGGGCTGCTGTATATAGGGGCTGCTGTATACACCACTGGGGCTGCAATACCACTGGGGCTGCTGTATACAGGGGCTGCAATACCACTGGGGCTGCTGTATACACCACTGGGGCTGCAATACCACTGGGGCTGCTGTATACAGGGGCTGCAATACCACTGGGGCTGCAATACCACTGGGGCTGCTGTATATAGGGGCTGCTGTATACACCACTGGGGCTGCAATACCACTGGGGCTGCTGTATACAGGGGCTGCAATACCACTGGGGCTGCTGTATATAGGGGCTGCTGTATACACCACTGGGGCTGCAATACCACTGGGGCTGCTGTATATAGGGGCTGCAATACCACTGGGGCTGCAATACCACTGGGGCTGCTGTATATAGGGGCTGCAATACCACTGGGGCTGCAATACCACTGGGGCTGCTGTATATAGGGGCTGCAATACCACTGGGGCTGCAATACCACTGGGGCTGCTGTATATAGGGGCTGCTGTATACACCACTGGGGCTGCAATACCACTGGGGCTGCTGTATATAGGGGCTGCAATACCACTGGGGCTGCTGTATATACCACTGGGGGCTGCTGTATATCATACTGCTGGGGCCTGTATACCACTGCTGGGGGCTGTATACCTGTGCTGGGGTCCACCCTCGGCTTATACGCGAGTCAATAGATTTTCCCAGGTTTTGGGGGCAAAAGTAGGGGGGTCGGCTTATACACGGGTCGGCTTATACACGAGTATATACGGTAATTTGTCTTTCAGACACTAATGCAGCATTCTTGTGTACGGCACCTACGTCATGTTATGTACCTGTGTGGTGTACGTTAATGCCAGGACATACAGAGGTGATGTAATGTTTTTTTTCTTTTCACTTTGTATATTTGTGGGTAGCTGTTTGTGCCATTTTAAATTAGCGCATGTATGGGTTACACATATTACACCCAATACCACATATTTTGAGTTATTTAGGCCAGTCCCACTCGTGTCAATACTGTGTAACATACTGTGCTTCACCCTCTTAAATGTCAGTTACTCCCACAACATTACCTTATAATTACTATACTGTGCATAGGTTTTTTTGTGTTAGCCCCAAAAGGCCGGTGAAGCCAAGGTTGAATGGCCAACACATCCCTTGCAGTAAGCAATATCACTCATGGAATTTATATGTCTGGTTGCATTTGTAACACGGACCCAACTTTCCACTCCAATTGTGTGTTTCTCAAATCAGATATATGTAAATGTGACAGTTTAATATTCTAAAAGGACACATTTGTAAAAATTCAACAGGTTTATTATTAACAACTGCTTTTTATTTAGGAAACATAATACCCCTTGAATCAGGGTGACTTTCCACACTGAAAATAAAGAATGTGACCTGCACATTTCCAGCATGTGTCAAACAGAACAAAAAAGACGAAGTCACATCGCCAAAAGCAACATCATATGCTGTTTCTAAAAGAAAAAAGCCAACAAACCTGGTTAGGCCTCCAGGGATAGGAGCCAAGTAGGTTACAAAGGACATGAAGTCACGGTACTGTGCCTCAGTTTAACAAAATATGTTTACACTAATTTAGCAGAACATAAAAAGGAGGGTTAATGGGCTACTATATACCACCAATGCAAAAGCAGATGTCCAGGTAACCACAAACATTACCAAAAAGAACTGTCTGGACAACGACACATTGTCACCTGAATCCTGGTTCGATGGATAGTTTGACAGTTCCAGCAGCTTTAGGGCCCACAAATTCCCCCAATAAGAGCATGAAATAGACCACAGAACTCATGGTGTCCCTCTCGTACTTCCAAATGATGCAACAGATCCCACAAGGTAAAATATAGTGGCCAATCATTGCTGGAGTACAACGCCAGCTTGCGTTGCAATGCAATCACTTTCAGCTGGGTCTCTTCACTCCTCAGATTGACCTCCAGTTGTTGTATACTGGGTCAATGAAAATTGACTTAGTTTGGTCATTCTTGAGGTGGTGTTTTGGGAAGTGCGTTGTTGCCTTATGCGATCGCCCAGACTCCAGACTGCCAGTGATTGAGGTAGATGGAGCTTGGCTCAGTGTCACAACATGCATACCATCCCATACAGCTGCACTTGGTGGCCAGAATGTGACACGGATGCTGCAAGGGCTCTTGTCTTAGTCACCGCCTTGGTCCTTTGCTTCTGCCTGCGTAGTGCAGCCTGTGGTCCTGTATATAAATTAAATAGGTTTGATATTACAATTTGTATTAGTAGGAGTGTAAATGGTAACTTTTGAAGTATTATACAAATACCTTATGGGTTGGACAACTTTGGAGAGAATATAAATCTTCGTAGTACATATATTAGGAGGGTTTGTCAGAACGGAGCCCTTCCTCCACTTCCTGATTTTGTCGATAGTCCCTCACAAAACGGTCTTTCATGGACCGCCACCGTGTCATAATACGGATGTCTGGGGAGTGTTAAACCAAATAAAGGTATAAGTAAATACATGACAACATAAGCCCTCCTGCATCATTGTTTAGTCCAATGGTATGACCAGTGTTACGAATGCACATGTACAGGAAAACAAAAGCCATGTATCAATATCTTTTTTTCACTGGATGAGAGGGACATGAAGGTGGGGTGCATTTTAGTGAAAATCTTCTCCTACGCACATTAGATACATGTGGTCACAGTGGCGATTGTTTTGTCCCATAAACATGGATTTTTGCACATTAGCTCTATGAGAGAGAGGTTATTGATGGATCAAGAAACTGTAGAGGTTGGGGTCCTTTTTCTTTTGGAAGTGTCTTTGGGCTGCAAAACTAATTACACTGTCAAATGCATTAAGCAAAAACAGATACATCACTGTCATATTGCACAATCAAAACAACCTTCACAAAAATGAACCACAAATGAGCACGAGACGGAAATATGATGGTTGCTAAGGTGGATCCTTGGGACATTAGATAAAGTGGCTCAATGATCTTGGAATTCAAATTATATTTTTTACATGGGGGAAAACCTAAAAAGCGAGAAAACTCTACCAGTGTAGAGGTGGGCACTTCAGGCCTGGCGTTATGTGGGACTTTTTTTCCTATTTTTTTTTAAGGGGGGGGGGGGGGGGATTGGTAACTTTAGAAATTAAAAAAAAAAAAAACAAACACACCACAATCCACAATCTAGAATATTTTTGTTACCCTTGCAGGAAAAAAATGAAGAGTCGCAGTTACACTACATTGCACCGAAAAAAAGGAAAATCAATACTACATACTGTAATAAAAACCAGGAAGACCTTTCCAAAAAAGCAAGACACATACTAGGTAACTAAGGACAATAGCCATGCCTTTGGCCACGTGAAACAACCAGTATATCATTTGTGGCATTTAAAAGGCATTAGCCTCACTGTCAATACAAATATTTGCTTAACCAAATTACTTACAACAGAATTGACCTGGGGGCATCACTTTCTGAGGAGGGGTCATAATCCACTTTATCACTCATCCATGCATAAAACATAGCACAATAAACATGTGACGTGTAATAAAACATAATTTAACAGTTGCAAATTACTACATACATAATACACAACTTAGTCAAACTGAGGGAGATATCCACAGGAGCCGTGCAGCACAAGTGCTGGTTTGCTAAATGGTTACAGGCATCATGTGATGTGTGATGTGGAACACGTGTGGTCAACTGACCAACTGAAAAGCACACAAACGCAGGGGAGAAACGCAAACACGTACGTAAAGGTCAGAATTGTACTTAATCCGTTTGAGACTTCTGCGAAACGCAATGGAAACTCATTGCATTTTACATTGAACGCACCAAAAAAATGTTGCAAACCGCGTTTTGCATTGCGGTGCGAAAAACACATCACAAAAACACAACACCTTTGTAACAATAATGGCTTGCGTTAGAAACTGTTTTCTATGGTAGTCTATGGGTGCGTTAACGCATTGCGTTCATATGTGTTTTACATACAAAACCGCATGCCTTCTAACAGAACAGTAGAGTGAAATGGCCCCAAGTCTTATTGGATCATGATGAAAAAAAAAAAATTTCTTCTTCCAGACTAGTGCTGCCATTTCCAGCAATTTTTTTTGCTTCTGATTCAAAGAAAAAGCATTTAAACTCACAGGGAGAGAAAAAACTAATTTATCACAAAATGCTAAATACCCTTAAGCACATAGAAGCAGGGGGCCTTTTCAGGGCCAGCCTTGTATGTGTTTCCCTAAAAAAAAATCCTGTGCCTTTTTTAGGGTGCAGACCCCAACTCAACATAGGGTAACTAGAGTGAGTATCTTTCCCTATACGCAGTCAGGGTATCAGGGGAGTTTGGTATAGAAGGGGTTAAGGATACTACTGGTCCAATGACATTGTAACACTACAGCACCCATTTTTTTCCTCATCTAATTGGAATGGAACTAAATGCAAAATCCATAAAGTTTCTGCAAGTCCACTTCCCTGATTTATCTTCATTGAGATTAAAATGCATTGGAACAGACATTTTGGTTTGTGTTTTTTGGTGAGACACAAAACTTGGTGCCAATTTGGGGACTGCCATCGTAAGGCTGGCAGCTATTACACGCGGCATGACAGGGTAATCAGGTATTCATCTGACCATCGCCATCCCAATACGGCTCCATGGACTGAAACAGTGTTGGCGAATTGGTGAGATGCAGCCAATTATTTTTTTTTAGTATTTTTATCTTTTAACTGCACCATTTAGCACATTGCATTTTACTTGTTCAATTGGGTTTGTGTGTTATTTAGAGGAAATAAAATTATTTTGGCAGTTTGGACCAATGCCATTCTTAGTGTATTAATAGTTATGTTTTAATTGGCATGTCTTCTGCTGTATATTTTGAGTGGCCATAGAATATTTTTGCCTACCACTATGGAACTTCGGGTCTCAACACATCTGGCGGTCATGGGATTACCCCCTTTGATATCTTTACATGGATGGGAAGAACAAAGGACGGATTGAATAATCAGTGAAGATCCATCAGTTTCCTTATACTCTACATTTGGTAATGGCAAACACCAGCAGTATCCACATCATCTTATCAAAATTGAGGTGAGAAAAGGATCGCTCCATCTCTTGCTTTTCGCACAATGAACACCATAACACCTTTATGAAACACCATAGCTGTAGTCAAAAGTTTGAGTTAGAATAAAGGAGCCTCTATAGAAAATAGCTGGTTAGCTGATCATGAATGTTTATAGACGTCTATAGGAATACTTTTTGCCTTACAATGGGTGGATGAGGGGTCTATTAATACTCTGAGGCCACAAGGCCACCACCATTGCAGTTTAACTGGCTGGTGGAAAAGTTAGTTTTGTTTGGACATTTGATGCTACAAAGTCTAGTCTTTTTTTGCTATATTCATTTGTAACTGCACTAATTAATCTCATGATACTGATCTTACTGCTGTAGGTTAAAGTTCTAGTGGATGCAGTAAAGGTGTGCAGAATTCAGAGACTTTATTTTGTATTATATAAGTGTTAGAGGATTAGTGAACACGAACCTGTAGCCAAATATGTTGCTCACACCTCTCAAATTAAGCTAGTCTAAGAAACAGTAGACTCAACCAGTAGGAATTCCTGTCACATTATCCCACATAGGTCTCCAGAGTTGTGTGAATTTAAAGAAGGGCATTTCATTTTATGAGTGTAGATATATCGGCTTTTAAAGTTCCTTCTGACTGGATGATACCAGTGATGTGGAACAACTTGTTATCTACATGATTTAGACACAAATTCCAGACTTAACGGCTTTATGCTTTTTTCGAATATAAAGTTACTGAATACTTTCAATGGGCAAGAGCACAGCAAGATTGGGCAAGTTCTTAGAACCATCTACTTACAAAAAGTTTTGTAAACCATATTCTGCTGTCAAGTCTACATTTACCAGGAAAGGTCAATATCTCACACCCTGCTCTCCCAAGATCCCACTACAAGGAAAACACTTGTCCTTGCCTTGACCATGACATCAAGATGAGAAGAGAAATCAGTCCTTGAAGGATAAAATGGAGTTCTTGTGGTCATCTACCATTGGAACATGAATTTCATACCCCAGATGAATAAATTTCGAGCTCAAATCAACTGTGGTTTGACAGATTTGTATTAAAAATTTGCACTTCACCTCATTAGGACTTAAAATTAAGATCGTCATACTGAGCCACTCCAAGGACTACAATAAGTGGCTATGTCAAAAACATCTCAGATGGTGATATCACTTTAAAAGGTGCAATCAGGTAAACGTGGCACACTGCGATTTGCTTGGTGATGGGCCTAAAGGGGCCGTCACACACTACGATTTTGTGAGCGAACTCACTAACGATCTCAGGGGTTCGCGCTCATGGATAACATCATTGGTGAGGTGTAACACGTATAGATATAGTTCACGATGCACCAACGATGTTACATGCAGGTATGGTTCACACAACCAGCGGCCGATGCTTGTCAATGTTGTGAATAGGCGAAATCATAAAGGAGATTGTTACTGCAGTGTCGCACAGAATGATACAAGCAGATTGCATTATCCACATCATCTGATGTGGGGTCCGGATCTCATATCTGCGATGAACGATCAGATGGTTACTGTTCATCCTGGTGGGGACAAAGAACCTTTGGCTGTTTGTAGTTTGCCTAACATGGCACAGTTCATGTCTTTTCCAAGACCCTCGCGTGATACACATTTTGGCCACCAACGAATACTGTTTTTTAACCATTTTCAACCCACAGTACATGGTGAAATTTAATTCTCTCATGGTTTGTCCCTGTAGTAATTACTGCCTTTGCTGTAGTCCCCTATAGAAACAAATAGGTTCCCTTTAAGGTCTGAACCTGTCACCCGATTTTAAGCTCCTAAACTATCTCTAGCTGTCCCTACACCTTCCTAGCAGCTCCCTATCTCTCCCTTTCTTATCTAAAGTGGCCCTATGAAAGAAGTGTAAAATAAGATAAAACTTACTGCAGTCCCTGTAGTTAGGGGACTGGGTAGGCGTGGCCTCTGTTCCTTCATCACACCTCCCATCTTGTAATGCACGCCCCGCAGGGCGGCATTATTCAGGGTCCACTCAGCCCCATTAATTGTAATCTCCCGCCCTCTACACCTCTTTGCACTGGCCGGGCGTCACAGCCGGCGCAGTGCATTACGGGCCGTCACGTGATCGGCCCTAGTGCATTCTGGGTCCGATCACGTGATCGGCCCCAGTGCATTATGGCCTTGATCACGTGATCGGCCCCGGCTCTGCGCATGCGCAATGCGCTTATTGAAGCCGGGGCCGATCACGTGATCAAGGCCATAATGCACTGGGGCCGATCACGTGATCGGACCCAGAATGCACTAGGGCCGATCACGTGACGGCCCATAATGCACTGCGCCGGCTGTGACGCCCGGCCAGTGCAAAGAGGTGTAGAGGGCGGGAGATTACAATTAATGGGGCTGAGTGGACCCTGAATAATGCCGCCCAGCGGGGCGTGCATTACAAGATGGAGGTGTGAGGAAGGAACAGAGGCCACGCCTACCCAGTCCCCTAACTACAGGGACTGCAGTAAGTTTTATCTTATTTTACACTTCTTTCATAGGGACACTTTAGATAAGAAAGGGAGAGATAGGGAGCTGCTAGGAAGGTGTAGGGACAGCTAGAGATAGTTTAGGAGCTTAAAATCAGGTGACAGGTTCCCTTTAACTCCATGTTCAATTTTGCATTCCACAGATCTGTTCCCTCCACAATTTACCATTATGTAACTGAATTTTATTTTGTTTAAAGGGAATTTGTCACAATTTATTTTTAAGTCTTTGTAGTTTTGCTAAAAAATGTTTTAGAAAAGTGCAATTGTGAAAAAAGTCATAAAAGAAAATTCTTGAATGGTTGCAATGGGCAACAGAGACAGTTTTTCATACACTATAATGGGCCCCACATTGGCTTCCATATAGTAAAATGGACCAACATTCCTTTCCATATAATATAATGGCCCCACATTGCCTTCTATGTAGTGTAATGGGCCCCACATTACCTTCAATATAGTATAATGAACCACACATTGCCTTCTATATAATGGGCCCGATTGCCTTCCAAATAGCATAATGAACCCCATATTACCTTCAATATAGTATAATGGGCCACACATTGCCTTCCATATAATATAATGAGCACCACATTCCCTTACATATAATATTAGGGGATCCAAATTGCCTTCCATGTAGTGTAATAGGCCCCTAATTGCCTTCCATATACTTGAATGGTTGCTATGGGCAACAGACTGATATTGTTGATGCTGGGAGAGGTCATGTGATGGAATGTTGTGGGTGATGATGTCTCTGAAGGCTTTGTGATATCATCATCCCTAGGAGGTTCCGCCCACTAGGAGCTTGTATCACATTAGCTGTATCTTGGTGCTGAGATTCTCCCTAGAGACAATGAAGATTTTCTTATTGTTGATGAGCTCTTCCCTGTTCTTCACCATAAGTTACCAAGGTCGGCCGGTGAGTCCCTCTCTATTATAATGGCGGATGGTTTGTCCCTGTAGTAATTACTCTGTTTCCTAAAGAAACAAATAGGCTCAGACCTTAACCCTATGCTCAATTTTGCATCCCACAGATCTGTTCCCTCCACAATTTACCATTATGTAACGGAATTTTATTTTGTTTAAAGGGAATTTGTCACAATTTATGTTTAAGTCTTTGTAGTTTTGCTAAAAAATGTTTTAGAAAAGTATAAAGTGAAATTATGAAAAAATTCATATAATGGCGGATGGTTTGTCCCTGTAGTAATTAATGACTCTGCTGTTGTTTCCTATAGAAAGAAATAGGCTCCGATCTTAACCCGATGTTCAGTTTCCATCCCACAGATCTGTTCCCTCCACAATTCTTGAATGGTTGTAATGGGCAACAAAGACTGTTTTTCATAACTACTTACATAAACATCAGTTTTTCATTTCCGGCCACTGTGCCACTATGCCAGAATCATTTATGGCGCTGCGAGCGATGGCGCTTATGCGCCATCGCGAGCCGCTGCTTGCCTCATACTCAGGGCCGCCGTCAGCACACGGCGTACCCGGCCAAGTGCCGGCTTCCTGACCTCAAACAGGGGCCCACCGCCGCCCACACACATCATCCCATCATCCCTCAATCATTATTTTCACCTCCATTTGCTCTTTGTCACCTCCATTTGTGCTCTAACACAGCTTCTCTCACAGTCCCTGTCACATTGCTAAGGCAGCGGTCGGATATCCAAGGGACGTGCCCGCACCACTCCCCAGCAGCACCCACATCCAACTGGAACCAGCTAAGCAGAGAGGTGGGCGAGACATGCCGAGGAGGAAGCAGGAAACAACGGCATCTCCCAGCCTGCAGGGCCAGCGAGGGGAAAGAAGAAACGAGGGACAACAACGTTGCACAGGAGGAAAACAAAACAAAGTCCAAGGATGAGTATCATCGTTATTAGTTTTTTTTAAACTGTGTGCTGGAGGCTGCTGCACTATATACAGAGGCTGCTGGGGTGTATACAGAGGCTGCTGGGGTGTATACAGAGGCTGCTGGGATAAATACAGAGGCTCCTAGGGTATATACAGAGGCTGCTGGGGTGCACATAGAAGCTGATGGGGTCTATATACAGCCTGCTGGGGTATATACACAGGTTGCTGGGGTGAATAGAAGCGAGGGGTATATACAAGCTGCTGCATATATACAGAGGCTGCTGGGGTGCACATAGAAGCTGATGGGCTCTATATACAGGCTGCTGGGGTATATACACAGGGTACTGGGGTGCACATACAAGCTCATGGCATATACACACTGATGGGGTATATACAGAGGCTGTTGGGTACATACAGAGGCTACTGGGGTGCACATACAAGCTGATGGGGTCTATATACAGCCTGCTGGGGTATATACAGAGACTGCTGGGGTGCACATAGAAGCTGATGGCTCTATATACAGGCTGCTGGGGTATATACAGAGGCGCTGGGGTGCACATACAAGCTGATGGGGTCTATATAAAGCCTGCTGGGGTATATCACAGAGGCTGCTGGGTGCACATAGAAGCTGATGGCCTCTATATACAGGCTGCTGGGGTATATACACGAGGCTGCTGGGTGACATAAACGATGGGGTCTATATACGCTGCTGGCGTGCACATAGAATCTATGGGCTCTATATACAGGCGGTTGGGGTATATACAGAGCTGCTGGGGTGCACATAGAAGTTGAAGGCTCTATATACAGGCTGCTGGGGTATATACACAGGGTGCTGGGGTGCACATACAAGCTATGAGTCTATATAAAACACTGATGGGGTATACACAGAGGCTGCTGGGTATATACAGAGCTACTGGCTGCACATACTAAGCTGATGGGGTATATACAAGGCTGCTGGGGTGCACATAGAAGTTGATGGGGTCTATATACAGGCTGCTGGGTATATACCAGGCGTGGTGCACATACAATCTCATGAGCTCTATATACACGATGCTTGGGGTATATACAGAGGCTGCTGGGGTGCACATACAAGCTGATGGGCCTCTATATACAGGCTGCTGGGGTATATACAGAGGCTGCTGGGGTGCACATAGAAGTTGATGGGGTCTATATACAGGCTGCTGGGGTATATACACAGGCTGCTGGGGTGCACATACAAGCTATGGTCTATATACAGAGCTGGGTATATACACAGCTGCTGGGGTCATATAACGAGGCTGCTGGGGTAATACGAGGCTGCTGGGGTGCACATACAAGCTCATGAGCTCTATATACACGATGCTGGGGTATATACAGAGGCTGCTGGGGTGCACATACAAGCTGATGGCCTCTATATACAGGCTGCTGGGTATATACACAGGCTGCTGGGGTGCACATAGAAGCTGATGGAGGTCTATATACAGGCTGCTGAGGTATATACACAGGCTGCTGGGGTGCACATAAAGCTATGAGCTCTATATACACATGCTGGGGTATATACAGAGGCTGCTGGGGTGCACATAGAAGCTGATGGCCTCTATATACAGGCTGCTGGGGTATATACAGAGGCTGCTGGGGTGCACATAGAAGCTGATGGGCTCTATATACAGCTGCTGGGGTATATACAGAGGCTGCTGGGTGCACATAGAAGCTCATGGGCTCTATATACAGGCTGCTGAGGTATATACAAGGCTGCTGGGTGCACATAGAAGCTGATGGCTCTATATACAGCTGCTGGGGTATATACAGAGGCTGCTGGGTGCACATAGAAGCTATGGGCTCTATATACAGGCTGCTGGGGTATATACAGAGGCTGCTGGGTGCACATAGAAGTTGATGGGCTCTATATACAGGCTGCTGGGGTATATACAGAGGCTGCTGGGGTGCACATAGAAGCTGATGGCTCTATATACAGCCTGCTGGGGTATATACAGAGGCTGCTGGGGTGCACATACAAGCTATGAGCTCTATATACACGCTGCTGGGGTATATACAGAGGCTGCTGGGGTGCACATAGAAGCTGATGGGTCTATATACAGCCTGCTGGGGTATATACAGAGGCTGCTGGGTGCACATAGAAGCTGATGGGCTCTATATACAGGCTGCTGGGGTATATACACAGGCTGCTGGGTGCACATAGAAGCTGATGGGGTCTATATACAGCTGCTAGGGGTATATACAAGGCTGCTGGGTGCACATAAAGCTATGGGCTCTATATAACAGCTGCTGGGGTATATACAGAGGCTGCTGGGGTGCACATAAAGCTGATGGGTCTATATACAGCCTGCTGGGGTATATACAGAGGCTGCTGGGGTGCACATAGAAGCTGATGGGGTCTATATACAGGCTGCTGGGGTATATACACAGGCTGCTGGGGTGCACATAGAAGCTGATGGCCTCTATATACAGGCTGCTGAGGTGTATATACAGGCTAATAGAGGACGAAGACGAAGAGGACTTGGACGAAGACGAAGAGGACTTGGACGAAGACGAAGAGGACTTGGACGAAGACGAAGAGGACTTGGACGAAGACGAAGAGGACATGGACGAAGACGAAGAGGACATGGACGAAGACGAAGAGGACTTGGACGAAGACGAAGAGGACTTGGACGAAGACGAAGAGGACTTGGACGAAGACGAAGAGGACTTGGACGAAGAGGACATGGACGAAGACGAAGAGGACATGGACGAAGACGAAGAGGACTTGGACGAAGACTAAGAGGACTTGGACGAAGACGAAGAGGACTTGGACGAAGACGAAGAGGACTTGGACGAAGACGAAGAGGACTTGGACGAAGACGAAGAGGACTTGGACGAAGACGAAGAGGACTTGGACGAAGACGAAGAGGACTTGGACGAAGACGAAGAGGACTTGGACGAAGACCAAGAGGACGTGGACGAAGACCAAGAGGACGTGGACGAAGACCAAGAGGACGTGGACGAAGACCAAGAGGACTTGGACGAAGACCAAGAGGACTTGGACGAAGACCAAGAGGACTTGGACGAAGACCAAGAGGACTTGGACGAAGACCAAGAGGACGTGGACGAAGACGAAGAGGACGTGGACGAAGACGAAGAGGACGTGGACGAAGACGAAGAGGACGTGGACGAAGACGAAGAGGACTGGACGAAGAGGACTTGGACGAAGGAAGAGGACTTGGACGAAGAAGACTTGGACGAAGACGAAGAGGACTTGGACGAAGACGAGAGGACTTGGACGAAGACGAAGAGGACGTTGGACGAAGACGAAGAGGACTTGACGAAGACGACTTGTACGAAGACGAAGAGGACTTGTATGAAGACGAAGAGGACTTGGACGTGGACGAAGAGGACGTGGACGAAGAGGAGTTGGACGAAGGCGAAGAGGACTTGGACGAAGACGAAGAGGACTTGGACGAAGACGAAGAGGACGTGGACGAAGACAAGAGGACTTGGACGAAGACCAAGAGGACTTGGACGAAGACCAAGAGGACTTGGACGAAGACCAAGAGGACTTGGACGAAGACGACTTGTACGAAGACGAAGAGGACTTGTATGAAGACGAAGAGGACTTGGACGTGGACGAAGAGACGTGGACGAAGAGGAGTTGGACGAAGGCGAAGAGGACTTGGACGAAGGCGAAGAGGACTTGGCCGAAGACCAAGACGAAGAGGACTTGGCCGAAGACCAAGACGAAGAGGACTTGGCCGAAGACCAAGACGAAGAGGACTTGGCCGAAGACCAAGACGAAGAGGACTTGGCCGAAGCCGAAGAGGACTTGGCCGAAGCCGAAGAGGACTTGGCCGAAGCCGAAGAGGACTTGGCCGAAGCCGAAGAGGACTTGGCCGAAGCCGAAGAGGACTTGGCCGAAGCCGAAGAGGACTTGGCCGAAGCCGAAGAGGACTTGGACGAAGCCGAAGAGGACTTGGACGAAGCCGAAGAGGACTTGGACGAAGACGAAGCCGAAGAGGACTTGGACGAAGACGAAGAGGACTTGGACGAAGACGAAGAGGACTTGGACGAAGACGAAGAGGACTTGGACGAAGACGAAGAGGACTTGGACGAAGACGAAGAGGACTTGGACGAAGACGAAGAGGACTTGGACGAAGACGAAGAGGACTTGGACGAAGACGAAGAGGACTTGGACGAAGACGAAGAGGACTTGGACGAAGACGAAGAGGACTTGGACGAAGACGAAGAGGACGTGGACGAAGACGAAGAGGACTTGGACGAAGACGAAGAGGACTTGGACGAAGACAAAGGACTGGACGAAGACAAAGAGGACTTGGACGAAGACGAAGAGGACTTGGACAAGGACGAAGAGGACGTGGACAAGGACGAAGAGGACGTGGACGAAGACGAAGAGGACGTGGACGAAGACGAAGAGGACGTGGACGAAGACGAAGAGGACTTGGACGAAGACGAAGAGGACTGGACGAAGACGAAGAGGACGAAGCGAAGAGGACGTGGACGAAGGCGAAGAGGACGTGGACGAAGGCGAAGAGGACGTGGAACGAAGGCGAAGAGGACTTGGACGAAGACAAAGAGGACTTGGACGAAGACAAAGAGGACTTGGACGAAGACGAAGAGGACTTGGACAAGGACGAAGAGGACGTGGACAAGGACGAAGAGGACGTGGACGAAGACGAAGAGGACGTGGACGAAGGCGAAGAGGACTTGGACGAAGACAAAGAGGACTTGGACGAGACAAGAGGACTGGACGAAGACAGAGGACTGGCGAAACGAAGAGGACTGGACGAAGAGGACTGGACGAAGACGAAGAGGACTTGGACGAAGACGAAGAGGACTGAGAAGACGAAGAGGACTTGGACGAAGACGAAGAGGACTTGGACGAAGACGAAGAGGACTTGGACGAAGACGAAGAGGACTTGGACGAAGACGAAGAGGACTTGGACGGAAGACGAAGAGGACTTGGACGAAGACGAAGAGGACTGGACGAAGACGAAGAGGACTGGACGAAGACGAAGAGGACTGGACGAAGACGAAGAGGACTTGGACGAAGACGAAGAGGACTTGGACAGAAGACAAGAGGACTGACGAAGACGAAGAGGACTTGGACGAAGACGAAGAGGACTTGGACGAAGACGAAGAGGACTTGGACGAAGACGAAGAGGACTTGGACGAAGACGAAGAGGACTGGACGAAGACAAGAGGACTTGGACGAAGACGAAGAGGACTTGGACGAAGACGAAGAGGACTTGGACGAAGACGAAGAGGACTTGGCGAAGACGAAGAGACTTGGACGAAGACGAAGAGGACTTGGACGAAGACGAAGAGGACGGACGAAGAGACTTGACGAAGACGAAGAGGACTTGACGAGACGAAGAGGACTTGGACGAGAGGATGGACGAAGAGGACTTGGACGAAGGGACGAAGAGGACTTGGACGAAGACGAAGAGGACTTGGACGAAGACGAGAGGACTTGGACGAAGACGAAGAGGACTTGGACGAAGACGAAGAGGACTTGGACGAAGACGAAGAGGACTTGTAGAAGACGACTTGTACGAAGACGAAGAGGACTTGTACGAAGACGAAGAGGACTTGGACGTGGACGAAGAGGACGTGGACGAAGAGGACTTGGACGAAGGCGAAGAGGACTTGGACGAAGACGAAGAGGACTTGGACCGAAGACGAAGAGGACGTGGACGAAGACGAAGAGGACTTGGCGAAGACCAAGATGAAGAGGACTTAGAGACGAAGAGGACTTGGACGAAGGCGAAGAGGACTTGGACGAAGACGAAGAGGACTTGGACGAAGACGAAGAGGACTTGGACGAAGAGGACTTGGACGAAGACGAAGAGGACTTGGACGAAGACGAAGAGGACTTGGACGAAGGACGAAGAGGACTTGGACGAAGACGAAGAGGACTTGGACGAAGACGAAGAGGACTTGGACGAAGACGAAGAGGACTTGGACGAAGAGGACTTGGACGAAGACGAAGAGGACTTGGACGAAGAGGACTTGGACGAAGACGAAGAGGACTGGACGAAGACAAGAGGACGTGGACGAAGACGAAGAGGACTTGGACGAAGACGAAGAGGACTTGGACGAAGACGACATGGACTTGTATGAAAGACGACTTGTACGAAGACGAAGAGGACTTGTACGAAGACGAAGAGGACTTGGACGTGGACGAAGAGGACGTGGACGAAGAGGACTTGGACGAAGGCGAAGAGGACTTGGACGAGGACGACATGGACGAAGACGAAGAGGACTTGGACGAGGACGAAGAGGACTTGGACGAGGACGACATGGACGAAGACGAGAGGACTTGGACGAAGAGACTTGGACGAAGAGGACTTGGACGAGGACGAAGAGGACTTGGACGAGGACGACATGGACGAAGACGAAGAGGACTTGGAGAGGACGAAGAGGACTTGGACGAGGAGACATGGACGAAGACGAAGAGGACTTGGAAGAAGACGAAGAGGACTTGGAAGAAGACGAAGAGGACTTGGAAGAAGACGAAGAGGACTTGGAAGAAGACGAAGAGGATGGAAGAAGACGAAGAGGACTTGGAAGAAGACGAAGAGGACTTGGAAGAAGACGAAGAGGACTTGGAAGAAGACGAAGAGGACTTGGAAGAAGACGAAGAGGAAGAGAACTTGGAAGAGGACCAAGACGAAGAGGACAAAGGACGAGGACGAAGACGAAGAGGACTAGGAAGAGGACGAAGAGGGAAACATTGTAAGCTTTTTCATTTTAATGGACAAAGCCAGTAGAGATTTATATATAAAACTGAAAGCTTCTCTCTATGGACGGCTATTTGAAGATTTGAGACCTTGTAGAAGTCTAGAAGCATTGGATAGTCATGTCAAGAAAAGTGGTTAAGACAGGATTTTAACAACAACATAGTATTGGGTATAGATACTCATTTCATTTACTCCTCACTTATATTGATTATTTTTGGCTATACATTTGCACGTAGTTGTAGAATTAAAAAAATGCAGTTAAAAAGGTCTAAAAATTAGGTTATGTAAAAGATTTATGCCAATTCACCCAACAATATTAATTTTACAAGGGTCGTCAACCATCTTTTCCCAGACTAGCACATTGACAGCTTTATTAACAATCAAGTTTGTCAACTCACCATTAAGATTCATTCCCATAGAACCAGGGAATGTGACCACCACTATAGATTATACATCAGTTTTTTATTTAATGGAAAACATTGGTTTTGTTTCTTAGACCATGCAAATATGTTGTTCTTTGTAAGGTGCAGTACTGGAGTCTTCTAAACAAAGATGCAGGATATTTCAGAATGCAACAAGGTTATCAAGAAGCTTAGAGGCCATGTGGTCAAACACTTTATGTGTAAAAGGACATTGTTATTCTCATATAGGCTGGGGTTTGCCAGATTAACATAAAACTTAAGCAGGTCCAGATCACCATCTTTTGTGTAAAGACGACTAAGCTTGAAGAATCCTATTCAGAAAACCTACAATAGTTATTCACAACACCTCTGCTGCAGAAAGCCAGTATAAAAAACATGAATCAAGTGATTCTGTAGTCTAACAATATAAAGGTCCAAATGCAAAGGCAAACTAAGGAGCACACTTTCTAATGACATACATCAGAAAATACAAGACCCTTAACCCCTTCCTGACACATGACAGCGTATGTGCCATGAAATCCAGTGCGTTCCCGACCGGTGACACAGCGTGTGTGTCATCTGGGGAACGCACTCCTGCAGCTTGAGTGAGGGTCTCGCTGACCTGTCACTCAAGCTGCAGGTACATGGGGAATTGCAGCACACCCCAGGGGGGGTTCGCTTTGCCCCCCCCCCTACCAGGCTACAGCCGCACCGATTGGCAGTTGAAAATGAAACCACAAATTACTGCGGCTGTAATGATTTCCTGCCTGCCACTTTTCCCCCTGTCCTCAGATGTGCCCCCCTGGGCTCCAATGTCCCCCCTCGCCTCCCCCTGCACCCCCGCTTCTCCTTCCTGCCACCTGGCACTTCTCCTTCCTGCGCCGCTCTTCCCCCTGGGCTCTGATGTGCCCCCCCCCGGGGCTCCGATGTCCCCGCCTCCCTCTGCACCCCTGCTTCCCCTTTCTGCGCCCCCCCCCACTGCTTCTCCTTTTGAATCCTGCCCCCCGTGATCACTATAGATCACCACCTGTCTCTGGTGATCACCTGCCGCACACCTCTCCGCCACAGTGATCCACATAGTGGATCGTGAAGGGTTAATAATCTTCTTGAATGTAGTTTTGAGTAGCTTGAGGAGTGCAGTTTTTGGAATGGTGTCACTTTTGGGTGTTTTCTGTCATGTACGCCCCTCAAAGGGACTTCAAATGTGATGTGGCCACAAAAAAAATGGTTTTGTAAATTTTGCTGGAAAAATGAAAAATTGCTGATGAGATTTGAACCTTTATAACTTCCTACCAAAAAAATTTTTTTTTCCAAAAATTGTGCTTTTGTAAAGTAGACATATGGGAAATGTTATTTATTAACTATTGTGTCACATAACTCTGGTTTTGCAGAATAAAAACTCATAATTTGAAAATTGCTAAATTTTCAAAACTTTTGCCAAATTTTAGATTTTTTCTCAAATAATCCCAAAAATTATCGACCTAAATTTAATAGTAACATGAAGCCCAATATGTCACGAAAAAACAATCTCAGAATCGCTAGGATCCGTTGAAGCGTTCCAGAGTTATAAACTCAAAAAGGGACATTGGTCAGAATTGACAAAAATGCCTCAGTCTTTAGGGTCAAAATAGGCTCGGTCATGAAGGGGTTAAGAAGGCAGGTACCTTTGAAACGTGCGTTGGGCTTTACAAACTGGACAATTGAAAGTAGGAATAATGTGGGACATAGGGACATGCGTATCTGCTTTGGAAGGAGAATCCTCACTGCAGACTCCACAAGCGAGCTGTTGAAGCTCCAGGACAATGTGTCAGCACAGGGTGAGATAACCAGGCGGCTGCTGAGAAGAGGCAGAGGGCGCTGTGGTTGGAGCTCATGGCAGGAAAAACAGTTATGGACTCCGGATCGGCTGAAAATGCCCGATAAGCGCCACCAGGAGTCACTTGACACATTGAGGAGATCTAAAGCAGGAGGACCGAGGAATCACTCTGCAAATCATAATGCAGGTACCTGCTTCAACCAAGTGCACAGCAATCAATATCAATGAGACGAAACGAAGATTTAAACAGCAGTGTCCTTTGGTAGACACTAGACTGAGTATTCTGGATCTACGGGAAAAAAAAACTTGTTTCTATTATACAATGAAGAAGAAACGAAAAGTTCAGATTGATCCTTTGATACCGAGTGTGTATTTTATACTCTATTAAATACTAATCACAGCAGATTGTACTGAATTTTGTTTTAAGAACAGTTACTGGCTGGAGCTAGTATTTTATGTGGATATATGTGGATTTATGCAAACCTCTGGGGTGATGGACGGCAGCAAGATGGTGTGGCTCCCTACAGGATGAGCGGGATCCCCGGGGTGTTGGAAGAAGGAATAGAGGATGGAGTACGGCAGCGCAGTCACTGTGGAGCAAGGCAGGTAATAACAGTTCAAGGAAGAAGACACTGACACGTTGCTCACTCTGAACGGGTATTTACTCCGGTATTCTGCAGCATACAGTGTAATGCAGTTCTTGTTGCAAAGTAGTGGACCGGGTGGTTCTTGCAATGAGTATTGTCCCTCTGAAGCTCCTCTGGTGTTCCTTCTCTACCCCTCTCTGTCCCTTGGTTTGCTGCCCTGCTATACCCGTATGGTAGCACTGAAGGCACTCGTCTTGGTTGCCGCTGACGTCGCTCCACGGTCCCTGGCCCTCAATGGTTGGGTGCTCCTGGTATAGATTGCGATGGTCTTTGGGCTGGTGGGTCGTGCTCCTAAAAAGACATCGACCACTCCGGGTTTGTGGTTCAGGGATGTAGCCGACTGGACCACTTCGGAGCTGGTACTCCGGGTTTGTACTGGGCAAGGATATTCAGTTACCCGTTCTATTCTTGGCCGCTTTCTCTTCTGGGTCACCAGGTTGAGGTGCCCTCCCAGTTAGCTTCTCTCTTTGCTGTTCTGTAACTTCTCCAACTCTGCTTCATCTGTTGCTCTCACTTTGCTTCTCTGTGCTGCACGGCTCTGTACAGCTCCCTTTTGACTGTTCTCACTTCCTGGTGTTGTAACTCCTTGCTGCTTTCCCCACTGCTATATAACCTATCCTCTCCTCCCACCAGGACCGGTTACCCTAGAAACGGGTGTCTAATTGGTCCTCTAACACTAGGTGTTGCATGTGGTGCTGAAGCTTTAAGGGCCTGTCACACGTGTCAATGTCGCCCGCGATATAGCTCATGCGTCACAAATTATTAATCGCCTGAGCGATGTGGAATTATCGCAGGTAAGATGTCACACGCGTCAATATGACCCAGCGATGCGGTGATGTCGTCATCTTGCGAGCGATTTTATTTAGTCGCTCGTACGTTGTCAAAATAGAAAATACGTCGCTGAGTGTAGTGTCACACGCAGCGATGCACAAGGTCTACTGAGCGATGAGTGACAGGTTTTACATCTAGAGTTTTGGGGTCAATAGGTGTGCTACAGTCCGCGCTGCCCGGTCATCCAAGGAGTCACACGGGAAACAGTGTTCCAAGTAAAAGTTTCTTTATTCTTCAAAACCGACGCGTTTCGGCACCCAATCCTGGCACCGTCCTCAGGGTATCTACCCTGAGGACGGTGCCAGGATTGGGCGCCGAAACGCGTCGGTTTTGAAGAATAAAGAAACTTTTACTTGGAACACTGTTTCCCGTGTGACTCCTTGGATGACCGGGCAGCGTGGACTGTAGCACACCTATTGACCCCAAAACTCTTGAAGTACTCATTATCCTGAGGAGGTGGAAGTCCAGCAGCAGCCTACAAATACTAAAACCAACGCCTTTATTCCAGTTGTGGGAGTCACAACTGGATCAGGTTAGTGAAACCTGTTTACACCTATAAGACCCTATTCTTACTGAGTGATAGGGCACTATTGGGCCTCTGTTGTCTCCCCTTATATTTTATATAGGTTTTACATCTGGCAGTGAAACCTGCGATCGGCGATCAGCGACATATCGCTGGTTGCATCGCTTGGTCACATGCTTCAATGTCGCTCCTGCGTCACTTTTACGTCGCTTGAGCGACTGAAAATCTGTGACGTATGAGTGACATTGCCAGCGATATCGACGCGTGTGACATACCCTTAAGACTTATCCTACTCATTACTAAAACAAAGAATACGGCAACCTTCAGTCAGGGGTGTAGTACCTTTTTCAGACGCACTCTTAGTGCGGCGCCAGACAAACTTATGTGAACTTGTCACTATTTTGCATGGGGGTTGTGTATTTAGGAGGGAAAATAAAATAGGTGATATATTAAGGGAGTGAGTTTTTTTTAATAGAAAATAATCTTCTTGACTGCTATAAAAATATATATTTTTAGGTATATGTATTTTGGTTGTTATTTTAGTATGCCTCTATCAAAAATTAAACTCATAAAAGTTTACTCTGGAGAGTCTGCAGCGGATTTATTTAAAGGATTTCTCTAGCGGCAATCCAATTAAAATAAATCAGCAGAAAATACGGCATTATTATACTTCACTGCAGTCATAACTTATATACAGCAAGAAAAAACTTCAGATGGATGGTGCTTGAAAATAATCAAGCTTTCATTCAAAGTTCCTCAAATACAGTGTCCATTTTAGGACATATGAAACAAAACACAAGGAGCGCTCATGGTGAGAGGACCCGGAGGGATGGGGGATTAGGGAACGGGGTCTGCACTCACCTGGTGGCGCTGTGCGTCCCCCTCGCACAACACAGGCGAGAACCTCCACAGGGGTAACTTATCCAGGAACCGCAGCTTCTGTGGCCGCTTCTATCCTCAGCAGTCAGCTGACCGGGATCACGTGACCGGGGTGGGTGTTCCACTGACGTCATGGCAGGTCCTTTAGGATGTTAGTCATATCAAGAATACTCAGATTCCTGATAAATGATTCCGATACATGATTCTCTCAGGCATCAGACAGTATTTCTGATATTTGATATAGGACCATGTCCTAAAATGGACAAAGTCACTGTGCAGTCAATGTTTGTCATCTCACAAACCCAGTAATCTAGAACTGTATGCTTCCCAGAGGGCTTGGATTTGTTTTTACAAAATCTCTAGACAAAAGTGAACTTTGTAGTGACATTTTATAATTCTTCAGGAGACTGGGACTGAAGGAGTTTGAGGATATAGATGTCTTAAAGCTTTTAAGCAGCCAAACAAGTCAGAATAGAGGACAAGAAAGTCTGACTGGACTTCATTCAAGCCACCATTTATTGACAGACATTTGGCATCCACGATATTAGATAATAAAAACTAAAACAAACATCTAAGGGCCCTTTCACATCAGCGGTTTTTGAAAATCGCGGCAGATGCGGTGAAAAAAAACGCATCTGCCGCGTTTAACGCATAACCGCGACACTTGCGGCAAGCCCCATGCAATGTCTATGGGGCTTGCGGTAAGGGTGCGGCAGGTGCGGTTTCGGCGTTTAATTTAGGAGGGAAGCTGAAAGAAACAGATAAGTTGGCACCTGTTTTCTTAAAAAAAAATGGAGACCTTTATAGAATCTTCTCTGTCCGATGAAGAGATGCAGAAAGTGGTATCACCATTTACTCTCTCCGAATGGTATCTGGATGCAGGATATTCAAGGTAGACTGGGTAAACTTAAAATACGTTCCTGATGGGGATATGCGAGTAGAGGATAGAAAGTAACAATGTTCTAAGATCTAATATATGGAACTCGATTGCAAGTATTCACTGATCTCAGGGAGACCAGTCCAAGAAAAACACTGCGGGCAGCTGGCTAAAGCGCTCAAACACAGTGAATTCCCAGGCACATTGCCCCTGGGAAATATGAATATGCAAAGAGAGTCTGTGGAGCCTCGGTTAGAAGTCTCAAACACAGGACTAGCCATATATCCCTCCAGGGAAAGACCCAGCCAAGGGGTGGCTCCTTGCGGAGAACACCATAACCACCAAATGAAGTGGCCCTTTAAGTCAATATCCAACTCTTTTACAAGTTTACAGATATGACAAGGGAATACCAAGGCCAGGTATCCATCCACATACAGCTGTTTCGGGGTGTTGCCCCTCATCAGTGTGGAGTAGGATTCTGGCTAGGTGGGAGCAAGGCCTAGTAGACCAAGATTGCAAAGTATTCACTGATCTCAGGGAGACCAGTCCAAGAAAAACACTGCGGGCAGCTGGCTAAAGCGCTCAAACACAGTGAATTCCCAGGCACATTGCCCCCTGGGAAATATGAATATGCAAAGAGAGTCTGTGGAGCCTCGGTTAGAAGTCTCAAACACAGGACTAGCCATATATCCCTCCAGGGAAGGACCCAGCAAATATGGAACTCGGGATATACCTAGTAGATTGATCTATGCAATGACTTCGAAGTAGAGGGGATAGTGGTAATTGACTAGCGGGCCATTAAGGTAAGTGAAACGGACATATGTATAGGATTGAATATAAAGGGGGGGTAATTAGAGCTGATGTATAAAATACCATCTACTATAATGATTGCTATAAATGTTATATTTATGTTATAATATGTTTGGAAACTTAATAAAAAACGAATTTTCAAAATCACACTTGCAGCCAGTTGACATGGATTAAAGTTGACTCAACCTCTGTCTTTGTGTGTACCACATTGAGCATGGAGAAAAGAAAGAAGACCAAAGAACTGTCTGAGGACTAGAGAAACCAAATTGTGAGGAAGCATGAGCAATCTCAAGGCTACAAGTCCATCTCCAAAGACCTGAATGTTCCCGTGTCTACCGTGCGCAGTGTCATCAAGAAGTTTAAAGCCCATGGCACTGTGGCTAATTTCCCTAGATGTGGACGGAAAAGAAAAATTGATGAGAGATTTCAACGCAAGATTGTGCGGATGGTGGATAAGAAACCTCGATTAACATCCAAACAAGTTCAAGCTGTGCTGCAGTCCGAGGGTACAACAGTGTCAATCTGTACTATCCGTCGGCGTCTCAATGAAAAGGGACTGTATGGTAGGTGACCCAGGAAGACCCCACGCTCTGCGGGCTTTAAGCTCCGCAGTGCAGATGCGGCGTAGGTGTACTGATGTCACCCGATACCGGAAATGACGCGATTCGCGTCATTACATCCTCATTACAGCCTCGCCAGCGCTGAGAAGAGCAGGGATGCGCTGATAACATTATGCCTTGCAGATCACGCCTATTAAGGCATGCTATTATGACGACATGCCCCCGCCTGGGTGACTAAAGAATATAGCCACTGCTCATTATCATCACTCAAGGTACCTTTACACGCCGCTACAGAAGGTTAGAAACAACCGGGTGTCTGAGACAATTGTATCTTGCACCGTCAAAACACTTCTTCCCCGGAAGAAGCGAGGTGTGAAACGGACGTAGAGGAGAAGGGACCATATTTACAGCACAGCGGTGAAATCAGGTACATGCCTTAACATTCAGAAAGGGTTCTGGACTATATTTATGGATTGAGGATCAGGGAGGTGGCGTCAGCAGGCTCATAACTATTTAGTGATACTATGTGGAACACTACTGGCTTCAGTGAGAGTGAGGTTACTGGTGGGTAATATCTATGAGTGTTAGTTGATAGCTCCTGCCTGTATGTGTGTGTATATATATATGTATCGCCATTGAATCCTGCCATTAGTAGGGATAACATTAATAAGGAAGTAGATGTTATACTGTGGCAATAGGAGGATTTGTTAAGTGTATATAATTTATTCATGTACTATGTAATGTAATGTTGTTGCTGAAATATATGGATCCCTTATGAGGGAATGCTCTGGTTTAATATTTTATGTTCAATCTGTATTTATTGAAGTCAAAGGCACACAAACTAAACATCACAATCGTGTTGTACTAATTACAGACTTGGTGTTTCTTCGTCTAACAGTTCAAACGTTGGTTTTAGGATTATAATATTAATACTTTCACAGTATCGCAGTAAGAAATATTAGAAAATAAACTTATCAATTATGAAAAAATTGCTTTTAGATCCCATAATTGACGGCTCTAAGTCTCCGCCAGTCATGTGATGTTAACAAACTTGAACCATAACCAGAAACCAAATTCACGAGGTTACACCACTTCGTACATATACATTAATAAGAATGACATCTCTATCTTGGTCCAAACTGAAGGATCAGTAAAGACTCAAGTGGACGGTAGCCTGTTATCTCTAGAACCCTTCTGGGCGCTTCTAAAGTTCCAAGTCTATATGGACTATGGTAAAATAAGCAAGAGACCCAGATAGAAGAAGAAAGAAAAAAAAAATAAATAGAAAGGAAAAGAGAGAAGAGAAAAAAGAAAAAAAAGAGAGGGGATAGTAGATTGAGAGCCGAGCCTGCGCTAGACCTCACTTAGGGAATCTCCATCTATATGGACTATGACTTAGCCGCTTGATTTCTCTAATCTGCCGGTAGACTACTGTTGTTCCATTTATCCACAAAAAGGACCCATGAGCTCCACGTCCGTATATATCTGTTCCTGGCATCGGTGACTTCAGCCGTTAGCTCCTCCATTCTGTGCAGCCTAATCAGCTCAGCTAGCCCTTCTGCAATAGTAGGAGTGTGATCCGTTTTCCAATGTTTAGGAATAACTGACCTAGCTGCAGTGACAAAAAAACGTAATAGATCTGTTTTCAGGGTCTTAATCGACCCTGGGAAAACCGACAGTAAAGCTACTTGAGGGGTTCTATCAGGTTCCTGTCCACTGACCTTTTTGTATAGTTCAAACATCGAATTCCAAAATGGTTGTATCTTACTACATTCCCACCAGATGTGTAACATATTACCTTTCTGTGATCCGCATCTCCAGCAAATGTCTGAGATCGAGGGGAAAGCCGCATGCAAAATAGCAGGACATTGGTACCATCGAGACAAGATTTTGTAGTTCCTTTCTTGGGCCACCGAGGCCATGGACATTTTGTGTGTAAAGACACAGGCTTTTTTCCAATCCATCTCAGACAATGTATTTCCCATGTCTCTCTCCCATCTACTCCAAAAAGAAGGCCTGTCCTCTTGATCTCTAGAGTTTAAGGCACTATAGATAGAGGAAATCACATGCAAGGGCGGGACCTTTTGCAGAAACAGTTTCTCGAATTGAGTCAGGACAGCATTGAAATTGGCTCTGGGGCCAATCTGAGTTATCCAGGATTGTAACTGGGCATATTCCAGCCACCTTCTACCTTCTCCGGTCCAGCCAAAGGGGGAACAGATATCAATTTTCCTTTCTCAAAGGCATGTAGAATACGAGGAGCGTCACTTTTACTCCATTTAAGAAAAAACTTAGCTTGTAATGCCGGAGGGAAAGAGGGGTTGGAGAAAATCGGAGTCAAGGGGCCTCTCTGTTTCGCCAGTACTCCTCTCCTAACTTCAGAATCCCATATTTTCAGTGTGAGGTCCACAAGGCGGGTCTCTGGGCCTAATTCGGGCCTGTCCGATGGGCAAAGCCAAGGAACACACCATAGTGGAGTATCGAAATTTCCCTGTTCTATTTCTACCCATTGTTTGGTTCTTGAATGAAATTCCCAGTCTAACAGTCTAGTCAGTATGGCTGCTTTGTAATAGGCTCTAAAGTTAGGCAACCCCGTACCACCCTGGAGTTTGTGTCGGCAGAGAGTTAAAACCAATTCTCGGGCGTCTCCCTCCCCAAATGAACCTAGAAATTATAGATTTTAAGCGATCAAAGAAATACTTAGGTACCTCTATCGGTATTGTCTGAAATAGGAACAGAAACTTAGGTAAAACATCCATTTTGACCGCATTAATGCGACCAAACCATGACAGCCTCCGCTTATCATAGTTCTGAAGGTCAGTGGTCGTTCTCCGAAGCAGGGGCAAGTAATTTGTTTTAAACCATCCATCCGGATCGTGTGGCACTATGACCCCCAGATATTTCAGGCAGTCCAATTTCCATTTGAATAAGAAGTGACTAGCTAAATGTTCCCGTTCCCCTTCCGGTAGGGAGACGTCCATGGCCTCAGTCTTGGCCAAGTTGGCCTTAAAATTGCTATACTTGCCAAATGTGTCGAACTCTTTAAGAAGAGAGGGAAACGATGTACGAGGTTGGGTGACAAATAGGAGTAAATCGTCAGCATATAAAGATGCTTTGTAGTGACTACGTCTCCCAACTATACCCTTAATATCCGGGTTTCTTCGAATCGCATTAGCCAAATGCTCCATCACGATGACGTAAATTAGAGGAGACAGTGGGCAGCCCTGTCGGGTCCCGTTGGCAATGGGGAAAGACGTAGATAAGTCACCATTCGTTTTAATTTTTGCTGAGGGACAACTGTACAGGGACAAGATCTTCTGTAAGAATCTTTCGGGTAAACCCAAGTGTTTTAATGAAGCCCTCATAAAACGCCAGCTGACTCGGTCGAAGGCCTTTTCCGCATCCACTGATAATAAGCATAATGGTATGCCTCTGGCCCTCGACCGAGCCATAAGCAGCATCAATTTATTAGCGTTGTCCCTAGCCTCTCTGCCCTGGATGAAACCCACCTGATCATTATGAATGACAGATGGGAGGAGGGGAGCCAAGCGGTTAGCCAATAGCTTAGAAAACAATTTGATGTCTATATTGATTAATGATATGGGTCTATAATTTGCTACCTCCGCGGGATCCTTGCCTGGTTTAGGAACAACGCTAATATGGGCCTCTAGAGACTGGGGAACCCAAGAGTTATCACATGAAATCGAATTAAAGACTTTCGTCAGAAAGGGAGCAATCTGGGCACTATACTGTTTGAAAAATTTGGATGTGAAGCCATCCGGGCCAGGACTTTTCCCTCCCGGAGATTGTCTAATCACATCTACTACCTCTGCCTCGGAGAAGTCTCTATCCAATGACTCAGCAATGTTGGGTTCTATAGGCGGGAGTGCGGTTTCTGCTATATAAGATCGTGTCTTTTCTTCTGCTCGGGATTCCACCATATCGTCATAATGACCTCTAATATTATATAATTTGCCATAATAGTTTCTGAATGTTTTTAGTATGTCATCTGGGTTTTGGGTCATCGTCCCATCACTTTGCCTAACCTGGGGAATTCTGCCCGGAAGGCCCCTGGGATGTAATAGCCTCGCCAATGGTCTTCCACATTTGTCTCCATATTCATAAATAAATCTAAGAAGTCTTTCTTTTCCCCTTAAATATTTTTGGTCTATTAACTGTTGCAGTTCATCTCTAGCCATTACCAGGTCCGCCAATATCTGTTGGCCCAGGGATTGCTTATGGGAACGTTCCAATTCTGCAATTCGCTGGACCAACAGATCTATTTTTTCTGATCTGACCTTCTTGAGCCTAGAGCCATGTTTCACTAGTATACCCCTCGAAGTGGTCTGGGACCACTACACATATAGTAGGATCTATCCACATGCAACATGTAGCATTAAGAAAAAGAACATAGCAGCGGATGATCATAATCATCTTTATTATATAAAATCATAGAAACAAAAACCCATGACACCTCTTAATAGTTACCCTAACCAACATTCAGGTCCCACGAGTAGGGATGGAGTTCGTCCCAGTGATCTCCATGAATTGTGAGATTGTGGTTTTAACTTCAGAGCAGCAGGATGGATCATTTAAAAGGTTGTCGTTTAGACGCCACGACCATTGTCCCCTCTTCCCCTCCGGCACTTGCAACTGACAGAATATTGGTGCGTGGTCAGAAGCGCAGATCTGACCAATAGTAGCCTGGACATTCCAGGTCAAGACCCTTTGGCTGATCAGGAAGAAGTCAATCCTACTATAGGAGTCATGAGCGTATGAATAAAAGGTGAAGTCCCTATCCCTCGGATGTAACGCCCTCCATACATCTACCAAGCCCAAGTCCTGTATTGCTCTCCTAACTGCATTTAGTTTGGATCTAGATAATCCCCGTCCACTTGATGAGTTATCTATGGTCGGGTTGAGAGTAAAATTAAAATCTCCCCCTACTATGATAACTCCCTCCGCAAAATCAGCTAGGGCAGATAAAAGCATCAAACATTTATTAGTCGGATTATAATTCGGTAGATACCAGTTGACTATAGTATATTTGGCAGAACCTATTTCCATTTTCAAAAAAATGTATCGACCCTCAGTATCTATCACAGAGTCAACAATTTTGTACTGCAATGAGCGATGAACTGCGATAGAGACTCCTTTGGATCGAGAATCTGGGCAGGAGCTGTGAAGACATTCACCAAAGCGTCTGTCACCGATGCCAGGAACGTGTCCAGTCTTGAAGTGGGTCTCCTGCAAAAGTAAGATCTTTATACCCTTTTTATGCATGTCGTCTAGAATTTGACATCTCTTTTGGGGGGTATTGAATCCCTTAACATTGTACGAGCATAATTTTAATTGCGCCATTCTTGCTCACAATTCTGATATCAGGAGAAATTAACTATCACTTTTAGGGATCAAAGCAGGCCGAGCAGATATAGAATCTAGAGATCGTGATGTCCAGAAGAAAAAGGAAGAACAGGAGATATCAGATCTAGAAAGAAGTGGAGGGTGAGCAGAGTAGGAAAAACAAAGGGTCTCTACGCTGTCCTTGAAGAATACCGTTACCGGAAGCAAAAGTGAGAAACAAACAAAGAAAAGAAAAAAATAGAAAACAAACTGAACTTCTGGTCTATTGGACCAGAACAAAAGATGCCACAGTAGTTAGATACCTCAAAAGGAGTTTCAGTGGCGCTATAGGGAAATAATTATCCCAGCGCACTTGTGCGTCTAGGATTCCCTGTTGAGGTATAGGCCCTCTATAGAAGAGAAATCCCGCCCGGTCCATTGTCGTATTAAGTCATATTATAAACATCATTAAATATCCTTATATGTGAACTAAGGGAAACCAACATACAGAGGAGAGGAGGAAAGGAGGGAAGAGAGGGAGAGGAGGGAGGAGAAGGATGAAGAGGTCACTATAACTCTTAGACCAACCCGTAACCTGGGACTAAAGTTCTTCAGGTTTATGAGATAGTTTCATCATTGCAACATACGGTCTTCAAAAAAGAAAAGGGGGGGGGAGGTGGGGGGGAAAGGGAAGGGGGACGACAAAGCATGTAAGGGTAGGGACCAAAAGTGAGATACTTAGGTTATGATGAGCCAGAGAGTAGATATGTGAAATAAAAAAAATATCCAGTGGGGGCCAGTCAATTGAACAGCAATGTCTACATTTGTGAGGGGCTAAATAATAAAACTGCTATACAAAACCCCTCAGCGCGGTGGGCGCCGATTTTCTTGGAATTCTTGGCGGCGACGGAAGGCTCCTCCCATTCTCTGAGGTCCCTCTGCTTGTCTCAGCGGGAATTCTGGCCAGCCGTGGATGGAAACCAGGGGAATCTCCAAGGCAGCTGTGAATTCTTGGATATCAGCTGGCGAACGTAGTATGTGGATCCGCCCCTCTTTTCTGACCTGGAGTTTAAATGGGAAGCCCCAGCTGTAAGCTAAGTTGTAGTCCCTAAGCATGTCCAGCAAGGGGCGCAAAACTCTTCTTTTTTGTAAGGTGAGTCTAGACAAATCAGGCAAAACGGCTAAACTCTTATCTCCAAATCTACAAGGTGCCCCATTCCTTATTTTTGTCATTATAGCCTCCTTAATAACATAGCGGTGCACCCTGCAGATGACGTCACGGGGCCATTCGGGATCTGTTGATCTAGGACCCAGTGCCCTATGAGCACGATCAAGTTCTATCACAGTAGCAGGAGGGTCTCCCAGAATCTCGTTGAAAAGGGACTGGAGGACTGTTGGCAGGTCTCTAGATTCCACCGACTCGGGTAGTCCCCTGATACGTATGTTGTTACGCCTTCCTCTATTCTCTCCGTCATCAAGGGCCTCGACCAAGTGTGTGATCTGCATCGACTGTGTCTGCAGTAGGGCTTGTTGAGATCTGCATGTCTCCTCCAGAGCTGTAATCCTATGGGCATGATCTTGGCCCTGTGCCTCCACTCTAGTCACCTCTCCCCTCAGACAGGACAGCTCGCTGCGATATGCTTGCTCCAAACGGGCTATATAGGATTCCATATCCTCTCTGGTAGGAATGGAAGCCATACGAGCCCTCAGATCTCCAAGTTCCCCCAGGACACTGTTAATGTGCAGCATGTCCTCTTGGATAAATGATATGTTGGAAACCTGCCTGGGACATTGTGGGAGCGAGCTCTGAGGAGAAATAGAGGGTCTAGTCACTGGATTATATGTCTGGGAATCCGCAGGGGCCCCCTGTGATGTATCTCTGGCCTCATGTCCCTGTGGTACCTGAGGGGTGCTTAGGTGGGAATCTCTCCGTGCTGTGGGATTCCTCTTTCCCTCAGGACTCCACGGTTCGCTGCCTGAGGCGCTTCCCGCCATTAGGCTGCATCTCGCCGACCTCCTCCCTCTCAGGTACCTCATTTGTGTCTCCGTCACCTCCGCCATGCCTGCCGCTTGTCTGCTGCTTGCCCCTCTCGTCTGCACTCCCGTCTCTCTTCCGGACCCGTCGCCTGTCAGAGCTCGGTCTGTAGAGCGGGAAGCTCCGGCCTGGGGGATCACCGCAGCAGCCTCTATTCTCTCTCCTCGCGTTTGAGTCGCGGCCATCTTGGGTGCAGGGCTTCTGGCGGGAGAGCGCGCTCCCTGAGTAAAAAAGTGTCTGATGGAGGTTTTGGGAGCAAACGGAGCCGGCGAAACAGTGCCCAGTGACTTCTCACGCTTCCCCCTCCGCATATTAGGCTCCCTCCGATCAATAACTGGTCTCCGTCGGCAGTTTTAAGGGACCAGGCGCGGGAGCTATGTCTTCTAGCGTCTTCTCTCCTCCATAGCTAGGCCACGCCCCCTGGTTTAATATTTTAATATGAAATTATGAAGTATAAATAAAGATTTTGAAATTTGTTTGTATCTAGAGATAATTTCTTAAATCATTCCTATAGAAAAAGGTTGTTTTTCTGTTGAAGCATATGTCATTTGTGGAGTGACTATATATAATAGGGACTTTTGTTTTAGTCGTACAGGGACATGGTCTGATCATACCACATCTCCTGTGCTGAGATAATCTTATATATGTGTCCCCGCTATGTACTGTGTAATGGATGTGTCTGACCATACAGGAACATGGTCTGATCATACCACATCTCCTGTGCTGAGATAATCTTATATATGTGGCCCTGCTATGTACTGTGTAATGGATGTGTCTGACCGTACAGGGACATGGTCTGATCATACCACATCTCCTAGGCTGAGATAATCTTATATATGTGTCCTGCTATGTACTGTGTAATGGATGTGTCTGACCATACAGGAACATGGTCTGATCATACCACATCTCCTAGGCTGAGATAATCTTATATATGTGGCCCTGCTATGTATTGTGTAATGGATGTGTCTGACCGTACAGGGACATGGTCTGATCATACCACATCTCCTGTTCTGAGATAATCTTATATATGTGTCCCCGCTATGTACTGTGTAATGGATGTGTCTGACCATACAGGGACATGGTCTGATCATACCACATCTCCTGTGCTGAGATAATCTTATATATGTGTCCCCGCTATGTACTGTGTAATGGATGTGTCTGACCATACAGGAACATGGTCTGATCTTAAAAACAAAACACAAAAAAAAAAAAAATGTATCTATTGGGCAGCTCTAACACTTAATCAATTTTATCAGTATATTGGCCCTATTATAGCCATGTCTACTTTGTTTGCAAAGTCGTGCTGACAGGTTACCTGTAAAGGTTGGCAAGAAACAGCAAGAGTCAGGAGTAAAAAAAAAAATGAAGTCCCAATATATGGTAGCCAGTTAAATTAATTTAATGTGTAAAGGGGTCTTTAGGAATACATTCAGCCTTATAATGCCACATAACATGAGAGCAGTAGAATACCAACAAAAGCATCAACTGACCCAATAACACAACCCTGCAAAATTGGATTTTTGTAAAATACAAGAGAAGTTTTCACTGATGTTTATGTAATTTGGTGTGCTGCTGATTACGAAAATGACCTCATTTTTTTCCATCACGTAAGAAGTTTTTGTAAAACCAAGATCGATATTTTTGCTAAAATCCTATTTAAAAAGGAATTCTGTCAAACAATTGTACATGTAACATCTGGCAACAGTGGATTTTATCCATTTAAATTTATGTATAAATATACAGAGGCCCCCCCCACTGGCACACGGCCCCCGCATCGGTATACAGAGGCCCCCCTTCTGGCACACGGCCCCCCCTTCGGTATAGAGACCCCCTGCCTCCACATTGATCTCGCCCTCCGATGTCCGAAGGCACCCGAGGTCCTCCGTCCACTCTCCTCGCTGTATGCCAGGTTTACCGAGAGCGGCGCAGCAGGGATGACGTCATCACTGCACCCGGCGGTCACATGTAAAACCCACCGGCATACAGCGAGGAGAGTGCACGGAGGACCCCAGGTGCCTGCGGACATCGGAGGGTGAGATCAATGCTGAGGCAGGGGCCTCTGTATACCAAAGGGGGGGGGGGGACGTGTGCCAGCAGGGGGCCTCTGTATACCAATGGGGGGGCCGTGTGCCAGCAGGGGGTCCTCTGTATAACGATGGGGGGCAGTGTGCCAGCAGGGGGGGCCTCTGTATATTTATACATAAATTTAAATGGATAAAAACCACTGTTGCCAGATATTACATGTACAATTGTTCGACAGAATTCCTTTTTAAATAGGATTTTAGCAAAAATATCGATCTTGGTTTTACAATAAATCCTTACGTGATGGAAAAAAATGGGAGGTCATTTACCAAATTACATAAAAATCTGTGAAAACATCTCTTGTATTTTTTTCATCGCAGGCCTGTGTAATGCCAGTATTTCCTTCATAGTCCTTTTTTTGCTCTATATATGCCACTGCATAATTAAATCTCATGATCTGATTTGTACAGGCTGGAATTCCAGAGGATGCGGTCAGGAGATGTGCAACACATACCTTGGGCTTACGATTGTATGAATGATAGAGGATTGCCATATGGATGGGAGTAAAGTGGATAAATTGCTAAATTGCTAGTAAAAAAAAAAAGCTCCAAGAAAGAGTAATGGTGAAAAATCATAAATATCATTCTCTAAGGGCCCTTTCACATCAGCGTTTTTTTTTCAAATCGCGGCAGATGCGGTGAAAAAACCGCATCTGCCGCGATTACCGCATACCGGCTGCACTTGCGGCACGGTTGCGGTAAACGCCATACAAGGTATAGGCGGACTTGCGGCAGGTGCGGCAAGTGCGGTTTTGCACTTGCGGCAGGTGCGACCGCGAAAAAAACCGCGGCTGACCTCGGTTTTTTTCGCGGCCGCACCTGCCAAAACCGCACTTGCCGCACCTGCCGCAAGTCCGCCTATACCTTGTATGGCGTTTACCGCAACCGTGCCGCAAGTGCAGCCGGTATGCGGTAATCGCGGCAGATGCGGTTTTTTCACCGCATCTGCCGCGATTTCAAAAAAACGCTGATGTGAAAGCACCCTTAATGTTCTAAAATTGTACAGACTAGTGTAATGGGAAAGCATTTTCAACAATGGAGGCTAAAGTCCAATCCATCAAAAAAGAAATATGCATTTACACAATGCAAGTGTCAAGACTGAACTGAAGGTACATTTTAAAATTAAATTTATCGAATACAAGTATTAGGCGTAACCCTTGATGGAAGCCTAACCCTCAAATCTCACTTGAACAAGACAGCACAGAAACTGAAAAAACGCAATAATAATAACCAGAAACTCTGTGGATCCTTCTGGGGTTCATCACCTGTCATGAACGTCTTCCCTTGCCTTGCTGTAGTCTGCTGCAGAATATGGTGCTCCAGTATGGTTGAGGAGTTGTTGTCACGTGAACGCAATCGATACTCAGCTGAACACCTCTATGCGCATAATATCTGGTGCTGTCAGATCTTTTGTCAGAATTTTTGATTCAGCCCAAAGAACGAGGGGCGTCAGGTACGTCGGCACAACGGCATTTATTGAGAATAGCCTTTTTACTAATGGGGTGGGTGGACGTAACTAAGTTCTTTTTCATCAAACTAGCCATTAAAGGCTGGAAAAGGTTTCAACTGAGCCAAGAATGTCGTCACCCCATTTCTTTGCGATTATTACACAACATTATCTTAATATCCCTATTAATCTGCAATTCACAATACGAGGCGATCCTCACCAGCCTTTGCTATCGCTTTTTTTGGCGCGCTGTGCATTAGCGAATTGTTGCAGTGTTCAAAAACAGCAACAGAAGGCGGATTAATCAACGAAGACTTAATTATATGCAGCGACACTCTGTGCATTCACGAGCATAAATCCATGTGCGACCCCACCGGTAGGGGCACGTGGGTCCTGGTTAGCTCCTCACTTGGCCCGTTATGCTAATTAAAAATAGTCAAATGCTACGCGTCAAAGAGACAAACAAGCAGATTTTTCTCTCTCACATACAGACAGGTCCCCTCTTACAAAGTACCAATTTCAGGCAATTTTCAAAGAGTGCTTAGCTAAAACCGGGGCAAATCCAAAGGAATACGGGATGCATTCTTTCCGAATCGGTGCAGCCACTGAGGCAGCTAGGACAGGGGTAACAGAGGCCAAAGTGCAGAGAATGGGGCGTTGGAAGTCTGCATGTTTCACCAAATATAGACGACCTGATTTGCTGAAATAACACGTTTTGTCTCTTACAGGCGCTTGTAGTCCTGCAGTTTGGATATTAGGATATTTCTACGTTTACTGGGCGGCAAAAAGTGCCGAACTTCGTCCAGGAGGGAAAAAAACAGAATTAGACTTACAGGTGATAATGTTTCGAGGAGTCCACATGACAGTACCATAGGAGGAGTCATTCAATATCCTCTGCAGGGACAGGAAGCACTGTGAGTGGGATTAAGGTCTGTCCGATAATACATATATAGGACCTGTGAGGTAGCGCCCTAGGGGAACCCGCTTGGCACGGGGAAAATGACAGCAGAGACTACATTTCAACGTAACATAACCAGCGGATTTATTAATTTCTGTCATAAACCGCTTTCAACACATAAACCATAACACTGTATTTCCATTTTCACATATAATATGCATATCCTTACATCGCATTATATGACATTCCCATATGACATTACATTACAGGACATTCACATACGTTTTCCCCAGAACTTCAAGGCGTCACCCACCGACCCTTGCAGACCTCAGTCTGGTTCTAAAGACGGCTATCACCGTTTATCACCCTGACAGGGATCATTCCCCATCCTATTGCACACGAGTCATCACACATGGCACTTTTTCATAACCATTATGACTCACGCATGACACAGCATTCATGGCATTTTTACATAAACCAATATGCTACCTACTCAGAGCCCACAATAGTACCAGGAACCCTGTCACTCAGTACACACAAGACCTCCATGGATCCACCGGGATCCAGGACACTTACATCTGGATCAACGGGACCATATCATGACTCACTCAGTCAGTCCCAAAGTCGGCTGTGACCGCCTGGCTCTTGAGCCGTACTCAGTCTCTCACACCGCACATCTGACCGCCTGGCCCTTGAGCCATCCTCGGTCCTCATCACACATATGACCGCCTGGCCCTTGAGCCGTCCTCGGTCCTGGACACTTGCTGGCATGCACGCATCTTTGTGCCATCGGCATGGAGCTGGCAGGCTCCCATCACTTCCCCCACCGGGGATGGATCACTTCCAGCACCTCCTCACATGGCAGTGGTCTGGACTTCTGACTCCCATCGTACTCCCCTCACTCAATATATATCAGTATGGGCGCACACCTCTTATTAGTGGGTGCTAGCTTCAAAAAATATGTAATCACTTACCAATAGATAGATCAGCTGCACACCACATTATTTCTTTTAAAGGGAAATGCCAAAATGGCTGTGTGAATTTATTGCATTATATAATAAGAATCAAAGAAATATTTATACAGCTACTGAAAGCTGGCCCTAGGTCTAAAAGATAAATGTGAAAGCATTAGTTGATGTCATAGCCATGAAATCATAAGCCCAGTAACTGTTTACAGAGTTACAGTGTAAACAGTTACTGGGCTTATGATTTCATGGCTATGACATCAACTAATGCTTTCACATTTATCTTTTAGACCTAGGGCCAGCTTTCAGTAGCTGTATAAATATTTCTTTGATTCTTATTATATAATGCAATAAATTCACACAGCCATTTTGGCATTTCCCTTTAAAAGAAATAATGTGGTGTGCAGCTGATTTATCTATTGGTAAGTGATTACATATTTTTTGAAGCTAGCACCCACTAATAAGAGGTGTGCGCCCATACTGATATATATTTAGTTATTACATTTGGAGCTGCACCCTGCCCAGTGACTAATGTGAGAACATTCACACAGGTGTTACACACTCCCTTTAAAAGCAGGGTTTTAACATAGTCTTGACACATTCCCTTTAAGACCATGATTTTAACTGCACAGGGCATTTTCCCATTCACACTTCCAGCTTGCAGACATGAGGGTGAGAAATAGGACCCAGTATAAGTGTAAGAACTCTGTAAACAGTTACTGGGCTTATGATTTCATGGCTATGACATCAACTAATGCTTTCACATTTATCTTTTAGACCTAGGGCCAGCTTTCAGTAGCTGTATAAATATTTCTTTGATTCTTATTATATAATGCAATAAATTCACACAGCCATTTTGGCATTTCCCTTTAAAAGAAATAATGTGGTGTGCAGCTGATCTATCTATTGGTAAGTACTCCCCTCACTCAGACACCTGGCAGGTTCTTATCCAGGCTGCTCACTCACAGCTGCAACACAGTGAGTCAATCAGCACATCTTCACTCACACACAGACCTGAGACCTGTGCACCATTCAGGTTTAGCCCAGCAAAGCACTCATCCCCACAGGTTCAGCCGCTCATTAGGCTCATGAATGTATCGGATCTTCAGCACTCACACTCAGCTGTTTTACTCAGCTCATGAAAACCCTTCAGCTGTTAACCCCCTGTACATCGGACAGGTTTCACACAGCACACACAATCAGGAAAACCGGCCCATGTGAACAGAGACCTGCATTGATAACCCGTGTGATGCACCCGGCCAGGGGCCACATCACCACAGACCCAATAAAAATGGGGACCATGAAAACCCAGCCTGAAGTAATGGGACCACTTACATGACCCTGGGGTGATTCGAACAGGCATCAGAGCGTGACGAATCCTCCATGTACCGTACGGCCTGTCACAGTACAGTAAGGCAAAGCACGGCATGGCATAGCACAGCATGGCACAGTACATTACAGCAAGGTACAGTACAGAACGCAGGAACAGGGATAGGGAAAATCAGCTCCACCCAATACTCACTGGACTCCTAGGCAAACTGGAGGGATGGCTGGCATGCCACCTGTTGCAATCAAATACAGAAATTCCGGTGCCACTGTTGCAGTTTCCTTCTTTTTATTCGTGAGATAAAAACAAAAACAAAAAAAATCACAGATTTCACCCCAAAGGGTAAGCTACACGCGTTTCAGGAACTTGCTCCCCTTGATAGTTATTTGACAGCACAGCATGGTACAGTACGGCATAGCCTAGCACAGCATGCAGTATAACACAGTAAGGCACAGCAAAGCATGGCACAGCTCAGCATAGCACTGTATGCACAGTATGGCATGGCACAGGATGGTACAATAACACAGTGTGGTACATCACGGCCCCCGTACAGCACAGCATGTTGCAGCCCGGCACAGCAAATGCACGGCATGGCACAGGATGGTACAATAACACAGCATAGTACAGCCCATTATGGCACGGCACGGCACAGCATTGCATGTTACAGCATGGCACAGCTTGGTACAACCTGGTACAGCATGGAACGGCTGGGTATAGCAAGGCACAGTCTGGTACAGCTGAGTACAGTATGGCACAGCCTAGTACAAATGCAGATTAAGGGTGGGGGAAGTGGAAAGCTACTCACTAATACTCCTGGACTCGGGTTCTGGTGCAATGGCTGGCATCCATCCGTAGTATAGTTAAAGATTTTTGGAAGTCACCAGAGACGTAGTTCTTCTTGTTAAGATCCTTTATTCAATGCAAATTAAAAGCACGGGAACAGGATGGGACTAACGCTGGACGTTTTTCGAGGGTTAATCCCTTAGTCCTGTTGAGGACTAACAGGTTACCCCTCGAAAGACGTCCAGCGTTAGTCCCATCCTGTTCCTGTGCTTTTAATTTGCATTGAATAAAGGATCATAACAAGAACTACTGTGACGAAATGGACCCCTTTAATGTATAACTTATGAGAATTTCTTATTTATCCAGACTATATTGTATTTTGGTTTGCAAATTTGTAATATGCCACTCATGGATTACACAAGATTTCTTGGAACCAGCTAGTATTTAAAGTGGGTAATGTAATTATCTACCGTGTGATAAGCAACTCATTGTAATTACAAGTCTTGTAGATATTTGATGATGTTGATGTATGTAATGCAATTATCTCTCCTTTAGAAGGTCAGAGGGACTTAATCCTGTTAGAAGGCCATTATATGACTATGTGGATTATTGACTATGTAAATGGCGCCAGCTACCATTGTTTAATGTTATGGATGGCATACTAAATGTCACCCTCCTTGACCCCCCTCTGTCAATCAGCATTTAAATGATCATTATCCAGGTAACTTGAAAGCGGGCCAATGAGAGTAGTCTTGTTCCACCAATGGTGACGTCCCCAATATCCTGCAATGAGAGCTCAGGTATATAAGGAGACCTGTTTATTAACCAGGGTGATTGAAGATTCTGTCTAGTGCCCTCAGTCTAGGGATTTCGGTCCCAGCTGGAGGTGCACTGGATTGTATACAGGCAACTAATCTGGATCTTCGGGTCTGTTTGGAATAACCCCAGGCCTAGGCATTCCGATGCCGTCCAAGGGGATCAGAACCTAGATTATAAAACCACAAGGACTTCAGCATCGAATGATCGGATTCTGCTGGGGATAACAAAGACTTCATAAGAAAGCCACGAAGGTTGGGACAATCCAGTCACCTGCCTACAGACTTTGTCGGGCTGACTCAGCTTCCTAAATCTGGCAGTATTTCTTTCTCGGTGGGTGCCTGCCAAAAGCAGGGTGCCATTGGTTTGGAGTAAATAGCCCTGGAAGTTCTGAGGCATGAATATTCTAATCACTGGTGAGCCAGCGGAAGGGTGAGACTCTGTTGCCTGTTACAATTTATGTTTTGCTGGTTATGTGGTATATGCTGTTGACTGTTTGGGGATCCAATAAAGCCTTAATATTGTGATTCCCTCACCCTGTGTTGTCTGAGTAGTGTTCCGCTCATGGTTAAGGAGCTCGGGCGTTCAGTTTGGTGATGAGCCCTGGTCCACGTTGTCTTTCTAAAGGCAGCTGGGCCAGCGGACGAGAGCACCCACTGACCCCCGTGTCTCCACAACTACGTCTTAGGTGACTTCCAAAAATCTTTAACAGCCTAGTATAGCACGGCCCAGCATAGCACAGTGCAAGCCCCTCTTAGAATCTCACCCTCAGTCAGGTCCCTGCTCCAGCGTTTCATTACGGCCGCACACCGGTCTCTGTGTGTTCCCGCCGCACGAAGTGCGTCATCAATGCACTTCCAGTCTGATGCTGGGCAGGCACCAAACCCAAAAGTCGGTCCCGCCCTGAAGCAGGACGCAGAGAACCACGTGATGGGGGAAGCGGCAACCGCCAGAGGCTCCAGCCACACCGGCCAGCTGAGAGACTCCTGAGAGAGAGTGTCAGCCCTGGACCCTCTTGACAGCGGGAAGGAGAAAACTGCGCCCTCCCACCCCTGATCCTCCCTGGTCCTGCAAGGTATTTTCAGCACGACAGCACCTCCACCAGCTCTCTTCCTGCACTCCCTGCCTGTGTAGGGGACAGGAAAAACACCAAGGACTTCCTGTTGCTACAGAGAATATGGGATGACTCCTCCTATGGTGCTGTCATGGGGACATACTGAAAATCTAGGCTTCCAGAGTCTAGAGGTAAACTGGAGAGGCATCTGAGGGCTCCGATGGCAACAGGTTTGCCTGGAGATTGTCGACATCTCCAGGAGGGCCAAGGGGCCGGTAATATTGGTGATACATGCCGGTGGCAATGATTGAGCAAACGCAAAATTGCTGAGCTCTTAACAGTAATGAAGACTGACATTGAAGGTTTTACCTATTTCTTCCTAGATATGATATTGGTGTGGTCAGAAATAATGCCAAGAGCTGTCTGGCGCGGAGCAAGGGATTCAAAAGCCATAGAGCGTTCAAGGAGAAAGATCAATGCGAAGATGGAGAAATTCGTGAGAAGATGCGATATCGTTGTAGTGAAATATGCATCTCAGGGGATTGGACACAAATAGCTAAGGCTTAACTCTACAATACACAGGTCACACAATCTAAGCAAGTTATCTAAACACAAGCTAGCTCTCCAGTCATAGTGACTACGGTTCCTCCCAGGGTGCCATTCTGGGAAAACCGCAAAGTGGAAGACTTCACACCTCTAGCTACTTCAAAGGGACCCAGTACAGATCAGAAACAGAAAATTGGTTTAGACAAAAGAGCAATTGAAAAAATAATGTATGCATGGCTAAATTAGTGAGTCCAATTGCAGACGCAGTCCAAATGTAGGCGGCACACATGATCCTCCATGGTGGAAAATGTGGAGAAGGGCAAAGGTTTGTAACCGCTCGCTAGCTGCTTGCCTGTGTCTCAAACAGGGTGTCCAGCGATGAGCCCGTTATGATATGCAAGTGCCTTTCTCTGCTTATGAAATTGATAAACTATGACCGACCTGTTCAACCCATTTAGGCCTGTCTGTGTTTTCATTATGGGACTGGTGGGAGAGGGGAAGGCACTATTTCAGGCACGCCGGTCTCCACAGTTTTGTGGAGAATGAGGAATGCAGATATGCGCTGCTATTCAGCCTACTCCTCCTACAACTATGTCTCGCATTGATATGGCACAAGGGCAGGGCTGGGCAACTCCAGGTCTCGAGGGCCAGTCCAGGTTTTCAGGATTTCTGTAGCATTTGACAGTTGGTAATCAAATTACAAACTGTCAAATTCTAAGGAAATCCTGAAAACATGGACTGTGTGCTGCCCTCAAGGCCTGGAGTTTTCCAGCCCTGCACTAGGGGATAGGCTGTTGGACAAATGGACTAAAGGGGTAGAATATCTGCCTAGAGGAGGTTTCCGACCATAACCCGGTGGAAGTGATCCTTCAGCTACTGAATGGGAGTAAGGGTCAGAGAAAGGGGTGGAAGGTACACCCAGTATGGTTACATCTCATAGATATGCAGGGAATTAAAGGAGAAGTGGAGGAATTTTTTTTTCAGATAAATACTGGGAGTGCAGATAAGAGAGTTGGGTGGGATGCGATGAAAGCATATGTTAGGGGCTTGCGGATTAGGGATTTTTCTAGGTGCAAGACCAAACCTAAGCCAGTAGAACGGAAAAACATTAGACAATCTGAGGAAGGTGGAGATTGAGATGGTGGATCGGCCACACCGGAGATGCAGCGGAGATTAAAGGTGGCCCAGGAGGAGGTAGATAAGAGTGCACTTAAGTAGTGCAGACAGGAAGAGGGAATTCCAGAAAGCATATTTTTATGAAGGAGAGACGGTAGGCCATCTACCATCGGTAGAGAGTCGGCATATGTATATGGTCTTTATGATGATAATATCCTAATCAACAGAGATAAATTGGTGGTAGAAGATGCGCTGCCGGTGAGGAATTCCAGTAGGAGAATCCAATAATAGAAAATGTCAGAGCTTATTGGCCTGCTCTACACATTTCGTGGGCGGCTGCACACTTCCTCAGGACACACAAGATTGTGGAGCCACCCACGAAACCCGTAGACCAGACCAAGAAACCCTGACTTTTTCTATTATAGGATTCACCTACTGGAATTTCTCACCGATCGGCAGCGCATCTTCTACCACCCATTTCTCTGTATTGATTTGGATATCTACAACGGAGGGTGTTCGTGCAGCAAACCGATCTCCCGCTAACAGTGGTTGTAGCTCTCACAACCAGCCCATGTGAGTGGCTCCCTGAGCACATATTACATTTATCAATCAGGTAAGATCCTATTTGTGCTTTGTTTCTTCTCCTCTAGCTCGTGGCATTTTATGATGAAAATAATACTTTGGTTACAGAGACGGAGTATATATTACAGGTGTTTCAGAGGTTTTATGGAGACTTATACACAAAGTTACAGGCTTCGCAGGAGGCAATTACAACATTTTTAGAGGAAGGGGACTTGCCGAAATTGAGTGAGGAAGATAGGGAGAGTCTAGAGCAGTGATGTCACCTTTTGAGCTCGTGTGTCAAATTCACCGAAAAACATATACCGCTTTTGTCACTTTGAGAAAACCCATAATTTGTAATATGTACTGCAATAACAAAGGATCCTGGAGGTCCATTGTTGCCCCTTATCCAGGATATAGCCCCCACATTGGATAATAGCATCCCCATCTGTAATTAACTCCCCCATTCTTGGATTATGGCCCTTATTTTCTTCATAATACACTGATCCTAAAGCCCCCACACTGGAATGTAGCACCCATCCTATACATTAACCCCCCACCTGGATATGGCCCACAGATATATAGCCCTTATCCTGGATATAGCCCACATGATAAGCAGCCCCCTCATCGTGGTACATTGACCCCCATCCGGAATGGCCCCCTTCTGTTTATATCCCTTAGCTGATATAGCTCCATCCAGGACATTACAATCATCCTGGATATGGCCCCACCTGTATATAGCCCTATGCTGGGTATAGCACCCCGATCGTTATAGCCTTTCCTGGATATAGCCTCAGATGGGATTAGCACCCCCGCCGCTATTCTGGGCATTACCCGCCATTCCCGGATAGGCTTATCCTGGTGCACACAAACTAAAAACAATATACTCACTATCCCTCGTTCCCTTCATGCTGAAGTGTCAGCAGCTGACGCTGAGACTAATCAGCTCTGGTACATTACCAGCCGCATTGTCTCACCTTCAAAGCTGTGCTGAAACTGGAAGCTATGCAGTCAGTGTCATCCAGCACCAACCGGAGACCGGACACGGGGTACAGATGAAGATGGCAACAAAGTGTCATCATCCGCCACGTTGCTGATGCAGGATTGAACGCTGGGAGCAATCACAGTGTCAGCGTCTGAAGGCGGAACAGGCGGCACAGTATCAGCAGAGTGAATATGTTATCGGCGGGGTGGAGGGGAAACGAGCCATGACATGTGAGTCAGCAGAAACGCCTGGGGTCACTGCTGACACGGTGTCATAGGTTAGCCCTCCTGGCTAGAGAACCATGGACAGTTGAAGACTGAGAGGCTTAGGCTTCTATGACAAATGACACAGCCCAAGACAGATGGAATACCGGAGGAGGTGTACAGTGTTGGCCAAAAGTATTGACACCCCTGCTTGTCAGTAATACTCAGTTTCAGATTGCAATCACAAATTCTTTAGCATCATCTTCATTTAATTTGTCTTCAATGAAAAAACACAAAAAGAATTGTCCTAAAGCCAAATTGGATATAGTTCCACACTAAACATAAAAAAGGGGGTGGACAAAAGTATTGGCACTGTTAGAAAAAATCATGTGGGTCTTGCGGGAGGCGGACCTAAGGAATGGCCGCCTGATACAGAGCTCCTCCAGGGCCTTTCATCATCCAAGGCCATCTGAGCGGTGGCGGGCCGCCGATCACACAGCCTGGAAGGAGGATAGATGTGGTGACCCAGCGGGTGCTATCTGGGCACCGGGATTCCCGGAGGGTTTGGGCACAAAGCCCTGATAGTGCTCACCGCGCCACGAGGCAGCACAGAGCTGAGGACTCAGGCAGAGGAGGAAAGCCAGAGGGAGCAGACGCTGCGGCCCAACGGCGGGAAGCTTATCTATCGAGTGCCAGCACCTACCCTGAGGAGGAGAGAGCGGAGGTGGCACCGGAGAACGGAGGGTCTGTAGACAGAGGATCGCTGGAGCCACCGGACGCCCTGGAAGGCGAGACACGCAGTGAGAGGCTGCTTCTGGTGGAGGGAGAGGAGAGAGCCGGAGTGGAAGCATAGTGAGATCAGCCGAAGACCAGAGGGAGCCAGAGCACTAAGGCACTAGGGAGCGCCAGAGCTGGAGAAAGCCTGGGACCCCGGGAGACAGACCGTGGGATGAGAAAAGACCCCTGACAGCCCCAGCAGTGAGAAGAGGTGAGAGAAGAGGAGGAGAAAGGGGGCTTCATTGCACTGTTTATCCCGGACTCTCAAAAACCATGTGCCAAGAGAGACTGCCCTGATCTCAGTATAATATAATCTTCACGCTGTGTATGTTTACCCCAGGGGAGAGAGACATTAACTTCCCAGATAACTCTGGACAGTGAAAACATAACTCCTAGAGGCATTCTTTGACAAAGTGTGTGGTGCGTAGAGGGATGAATACACCACAGGCCTAGACTCGGCATTAAAACATGAAATTATAAGTACAGAAAAGAGAACATTAACCATTGCTATACCACACCATAGCCACTAGAATTAATCTAATACAACAGTGACACTTAATGGTTCAGAACTGTATGATATCACAAGTTATATCCACTGGAAACTAATATTGTACAATGCAGTGACTTTAAGACAACAGCGCCATCTATGGGGTTTAACATCCTGTAGAATTTCTGCATAAAGTCGTCGGATAATGTAACACTTTACAATTAAAGACACCACCGATCATATTGACAGCCTCATGGCCACTGCTAATAAAATAGTCAAATACATGGGTAAATAGCAGAGGGGCAACCGTACATCGTCTAAGAGCCAGATGACTCCGCCATCGCCTACCATGGATCAAGACAGACAAATTGCAATCTATTGCTGATATCATACTAGCACGTCTGGATGCCAGACTTGCTATATTTCAGACGACCATAGACCCTTTAATTTCCCAACTAACAACCAGGGCACAAGACTATCAGAAGGGAACAACGCATTTCTGACTTGGAAGACACGGTTGGGGCCATGAGGGAAAGCCTGGAGGGTAAAGACAAAACAATCGCAGAACTATATGACAAAATGGACGATCTTGAAAACCGATCGAGACGTAATAATCTGAAGCTGGTGGGCCTACCGGAGTCGGTCCACCCGGCAGAGCTGGTACATCTAACGTCTCAATGGCTACCACTGGCTCTAGATATCCCGTTGGAAAATGCCAAGATCGCAGTAGAGAGGGCACAGACTGGGATCACCAAGAACGGGAGAAAAAGATGGACCGAGACCGGTTCTATTTAAGTCCTGGACTACCAAGATAAAATGCCATTATTAAACGCTTACAGGAAGAAGAAAAAACTGCTCTACCAAAATCATAGAGTCCTGATGTTTCAAGACTATTCGGCAGTGGTGACGGCTAAAAGCAGAGCATTCCAACCGGCCTGCAAAATGCTGATAGACAATGACATTCATTTTGGTCTAAACTACCCAGCAACATTGAGATTTTCACTGGCAGGGAAAAATGGGGTCTTTACGGACCCTCAAAAGGCTCTAAGGTGCCTGCAGGAGGCTGTCAAGCCACCTTAAAAATACTGGCCATGTACAGCCGGTATACACTACAAACCTGAAAAGGTGGTGTCGAGATAAATTTGGTTGGTCTTTAAGTTCACAATGTTTTCAATGTTTTTCATATTGATATTTATAATGTTATTAATGAGAAGGTTACAGGAGAGGGTGGGAGGGGGGGATAAATATCTTTGCAGCAAATAATTGATTCGGCCAACCATGGTGACCCAACGGCCTACTCGCTGGGATAGGCAGGGGTCCCAATTAAACTATATAAAAATATCCATATTTAAGTTACCAAAAACTGGAGTGGGATAATGGCCACTGAACAAAGTGGTGGGGTGGATGAGCTGACGTCTATCCAGTGGTGCTCATGGAATGTTAATGGGTTAAATTCCCCAATCAAAAGGAAAAAGAAATTAAATTATCTACACCAGAAGAATTTCCATATAGTTCTCCTCCAGGAGACTCACTGGATTAGGGGTAATCATCCGTTACTTCGTAGTAAAAAATTTACGGTATGTGCTGAAACATCATATTCCAAGAAACAACGAGGGGTGGTCATCTTAATTAATAATAATATCAGATATGAGGAGGTGGATATGATGGGGACCCAGCAGGTAGATATGTATGTGCTAATCTTATAATTGAGGGGACACTGTATAAAGTGGTGAATATCTACGCGCCAAATATGCTGGATACCCAATTCCAGACCTCTATATTAGAACAAATAGCAGATTGGGGTACACACACATTGATTGTGGGGGGATTTTAATGAAATATATGATAACACTATGGATTCATCAAACCACACAACTAAAAACGCGGTCCCCGGGAAAATTGTTGAGGTCTTTGATCTGGTAGATGCTTGGAGGACACAACACCCATTGGAGAGAGACTTCTCACATTATTCTCATGCCCAGGACTCCCACGCCAGGATAGACTACTGGCTCATACGTTCTGCACTGATGTCAATAGTTCAACAGACAATAATTTTAGACATACGGTATATACCGTATTTTTCGCTTTATAAGACGCACCTGATTATAAGACGCACCCCCAAGTTTGGTGAAGGAAAAGAGAAAAAAAATATTTTTTAATGTTAAATGGGGTCCGTCTTATAATGCCAGTGTCCGTCTAAGGCTGGTATCACACTGTCCGTGTGATATACAACTAGGTTGGACGTTTCACACATGATTAACTTTGAATGGCCTCCCCCCCTGTCAGGACAGGAGTGTGGAGCTACTTAAAAACACAAGCAGCTGACGCTTGCATCCAGACGTCCAGAGAGGGGGAGGCCATTCCAGTTTAATCATCTATGACACGTCCAACTTGGTCGTATTTCACACTGACTAGTGAATAGGCAGAGCTGGGAGAGCAGTGCACTCTGCACTGTGCTGTAGTGTGATGCCCTGTAATATAGAGGCAGAGCTGGGGGAGCAGTGTACTTTGCACTGTGCTGTAGTGTGATGTCTTGTAATATAGAGGCAGAGCTGGGGGAGCAGTGCACTCTGCACTGTGCTGTAGTGTGATGTCTTGTAATATAGAGGCAGAGCTGGGGGAGCAGTGCGCTTTGCACTGTGCTGTAGTGCAATGTCCTGTAATATAGAGGCAGAGCTGGGGGAGCAGTGCACTTTGCACTGTGCTGTAGTGCAATGTCCTGTAATATAGAGGCAGAGCTGGGGGAGCAGTGCACTCTGCACTGTGATGTCCTGTAATATAGAGGCAGAGCTGGGGGAGCTGTGCACTCTGCACTGTGATGTCCTGTAATACAGAGGCAGAGCTGGGGGAGCTGTGCACTCTGCACTGTGATGTCCTGTAATACAGAGGCAGAGCTGGGGGAGCTGTGCACTCTGCACTGTGATGTCCTGTAATATAGAGGCAGAGCTGGGGGAGCTGTGCACTCTGCACTGTGATGTCCTGTAATACAGAGGCAGAGCTGGGGGAGCTGTGCACTCTGCACTGTGATGTCCTGTAATATAGAGGCAGAGCTGGGGGAGCTGTGCACTCTGCACTGTGATGTCCTGTAATACAGAGGCAGAGCTGGGGGAGCTGTGCACTCTGCACTGTGATGTCCTGTAATACAGAGGCAGAGCTGGGGGAGCTGTGCACTCTGCACTGTGATGTCCTGTAATACAGAGGCAGAGCTGGGGGAGCAGTGCACTCTGCACTGTGATGTCCTGTAATACAGAGGCAGAGCTGGGGGAGCAGTGCACTCTGCACTGTGCTGTAGTGCAATGTCCTGTAATATAGAGGCAGAGCTTGGGGAGCTGTGCACTCTGCACTGTGATGTCCTGTAATACAGAGGCAGAGCTGGGGGAGCTGTGCACTCTGCACTGTGATGTCCTGTAATACAGAGGCAGAGCTGGGGGAGCTGTGCACTCTGCACTGTGATGTCCTGTAATATAGAGGCAGAGCTGGGGGAGCAGTGCACTCTGCACTGTGATGTCCTGTAATACAGAGGCAGAGCTGGGGGAGCAGTGCACTCTGCACTGTGCTGTAGTGCAATGTCCTGTAATATAGAGGCAGAGCTGGGGGAGCTGTGCACTCTGCACTGTGATGTCCTGTAATACAGAGGCAGAGCTGGGGGAGCTGTGCACTCTGCACTGTGATGTCCTGTAATATAGAGGCAGAGCTGGGGGAGCTGTGCAGTCTGCACTGTGCTGTAGTGCAATGTCCTGTAATACAGAGGCAGAGCTGGGGGAGCTGTGCACTCTGCACTGTGATGTCCTGTAATACAGAGGCAGAGCTGGGGGAGCTGTGCACTCTGCACTGTGATGTCCTGTAATACAGAGGCAGAGCTGGGGGAGCTGTGCACTCTGCACTGTGATGTCCTGTAATACAGAGGCAGAGCTGGGGGAGCTGTGCACTCTGCACTGTGATGTCCTGTAATACAGAGGCAGAGCTGGGGGAGCAGTGCACTCTGCACTGTGATGTCCTGTAATACAGAGGCAGAGCTGGGGGAGCAGTGCACTCTGCACTGTGATGTCCTGTAATACAGAGGCAGAGCTGGGGGAGCTGTGCACTCTGCACTGTGATGTCCTGTAATACAGAGGCAGAGCTGGGGGAGCTGTGCACTCTGCACTGTGATGTCCTGTAATACAGAGGCAGAGCTGGGGGAGCTGTGCACTCTGCACTGTGATGTCCTGTAATACAGAGGCAGAGCTGGGGGAGCTGTGCACTCTGCACTGTGATGTCCTGTAATACAGAGGCAGAGCTGGGGGAGCTGTGCACTCTGCACTGTGATGTCCTGTAATATAGAGGCAGAGCTGGGGGAGCTGTGCACTCTGCACTGTGCTGTAGTGCAATGTCCTGTAATATAGAGGCAGAGCTGAACCGGAGGAGCTGTGCTGTAGTGATGATGCTCGGCCTCCAGCCCTGCCAGCTTCAGATCTAGTGCAGTGTGAATGAAGATCGGCCACTTCCTGGTTCTCAGCTCTGCGACACAGGGGCTTAGCAAACAGAGCAGAGGGACCTTGGAATGCTGACACAAGGTACGGATCTGCCCTGCTCTGCCCCTGTCATCATGGCAGTGATTCAGCACAAGCTTAGTGCTGATTCACTTGCCTCTGCTGCTACAACCCGCTCCTTCATTACTTTAAAAGCCCGGCACGATCTCCCCAGCAGCTGAAGGAAGCTGGGGAGCAGCCAAATGAGCGCTCCCTGCTCCCATGCCCAGCTCTGTGCGCTGTCTTCAGTGCACAGGGAACAAGTGAAGTGAATATTCATGTCGGTAATGAGCGGGGACACGTGGTTCTCCTGCCGCTTGATTCTTCAGCAGGGACCATTCCCTGCCACTTCTGACCCCACTTCACCGCTGCCCCCCCCCCCTCCCCAAGTAACCCAGGATGCCAGAATGTTATATTCCGATTATAAGACGCACCCCCACTTTCCTCCAAAATTTGGAGGAAAAAAAGTGCGTCTTATAAAAGGAAAAATACGGTATTTCTGATCATGCACCGATCACGATGTATATCCAGCTAAGACAATCCATCAAATTTAACAAGAGATGGAGGTTTCCATCATACTTCTATACATCTGAAGATTTTAAAAACCATCTTCATCTGGAATGGAACAATTTTAAAATCAACAATATAGACCATATAGTAACACCACAACTTTTTTGGGATACATCCAAAGCGGTCATGAGAGGTCATATTATATCTTACGTGAGTAATAAAAAGAAAAATTTAATGCGTAAAATTTTGGAATCAAACAACTCACAGAGGCTTATAAACAATTTAAAATAAATAATACGGCACTCACAAAAAAGAAATATCTAGAGACAAAGGAAGCGGCAGAGGTCCTAGCTCATAAAAGAGCGGCCTATGGTGTGGATTTTCAGAAACAGAAATATTTTAGATGGGGAAACAAACCAGGAAAACTGCTGGCATCACTCACAAGACCTAATTGAAAAGCCACCAGAGTCCATAAAATCTTAAATAAACACGGTGTAACACAGACTACTGACGAGGGAATTAATGGGGAGATCAAGTCATTTTTTGAGTGTCTCTATAAGGCAGAACCGGGGGAAACGGATGCAACCTCTGACTTAACACCTGAGACGGTCCCCAGTCTGAGGGAAGAGCAAAGATGACTACTTAATCGCAGGGTGACGGTGGCGGAGGTAATACAGACCATTAGCACATTGAAGACCTCCAAGGCACCTGGCCCAGATGGGTATAGTAACGAATACTATAAACTCCTGGGGGGAGTGATTGGCCCACACCTTTTCGAAATTTTTAACAGACTGGTTGAGAGGGAGCATGCCCCAGACGGGTTTACAGATGCAGACATAATAGTACTCCCAAAACTATATCATACGGGAGGATTGGGAAAGACAGGCGGGCGGTGGTGGCTAGCCTGGATGCCGATAAAGCATTTGACCGAGTGTCATGGGATTACTTATTTAAGGTCCTGGCATTGAGGGAATTCGGTCCATGGTTTTGTAATGCCATTAAAAACATTTACAATGCACCGGTATCCAGGCTGGCCATAAACGGCACCTTTACAACACCCTTTAAGATCCAAAGAGGCACAAGACAGGGATGCCCGCTATCGCCCTTACTGTTCAACCTAGCCTTAGACCCATTAATCAGAACCCTACAGAACTCAACAGTATACAAATTGGAGATATACCATACAAAATAGCAGCCTTTACGGATGACATCCTGTTGTTTATCTCCAATCCTGAGACTAAAATTCCTGTGATGATGAAAATCATAGAAAAATATGGTAAATGCTCGGGTTTTAAAATAAATTACAACAAATCAGAAGCTCTGGCCCTCGGGGAGAGGGGGAAGATAACAGGGACTGTCCCCTTTAGATGGAGCACATCTTCCATAAAGTATCTGGGTGTCCACATTCCAGCGGATTTGTCCACACTATACACAAACATAAAACCCCTTATGGCTTCAATACTTCAACTATTAACATCTTGGAAACACTTAACGCTATCTTTTTCAGGGCGCAGTCACTAAATTAAAATGGTCATATTCCCTAAATTAATGTATATATTCCAAACACTACCTTTATTATTACACAAGGAAGATAATGTTGATTGCTCTCAGTGTGAGAAACAAGATACAAATCTTGTAGTTGTGATACCTTTGTGGCTAACACGGTACCAAACCTTTTTCTTACAAGGAAGATATACACGCATTGAATAAGGCATTTAGATCAGTTATATGGGGCACAGGGAAGAGATCAAGAATTGGGCTGACGAACCTGCAGGCTCTAAGAGAAGAGGGAGGTATAAATTTCCCGGATATAGGACGATATAACCTGGCAGCGAACTTAAGATATATTACTGACTGGATGAAAGGGACATCACACTATACTAATGTAGAATTGGACCAGGCACTTAACCCACATATCTCGTTAACAGCACTGATGCATCTAAGTGATGAAAAACTTCCTAATAACTTAGATCAATTCCCGACTATATGGCAAACAATAAAGACCTGGAGAAAATCTAGGAAAATAAATGGAGTGAAGGTTGGGACGTCACCATTTATGCCATTTCTAGATAATCCAAACTTCCTGGGAGGACAACCACCCCCAATATATACAGAGATGGCAAGACAGGGTTGCACAATGGCAGTACATTTGATGGACAATGAATTCTCCATCCTAACATATAACCTAGTAAAACAACGCTTCCCCATCTTTACAAATGGACCATTTTTATTTTTACAGGCAAGAAGTTTAGCTCAAAAAGGCAAGCCTGATAGCCAGATAGGACAAGGAGGTCATAGGATTAATGTTTTTCTCAGAAATGCCATGACACAGCCAGTGTCCACTAGTTACATCTATACATTATTAAGAAAAGAATGGTCATGGGAGGGAACATCCGCAGGACCAGCAAAATGGGCGACAGAACTTGGAGAAGTGACAGTTGAGGACATAGTGAGAGCCACAGACAAAGACAAGTCGTGGGATCCAGCATCTATACAGACATGGCTATGTTAATACTACATAGAGCATATATTACACCTCTTATCAAATCAAAAATGACAAAGGAAAGATTTAGATGTGCAAAATGTAACGTAGAAAATACGGATATCCTACATCATTTGCGGGAGTGTGAGAAAATCAACACATGATGAAATCCAAAGGGTATGTGGAGCGCAGTTGACTTCACAATGGGCAATCTTTAATATCTTAGATGAACACTCAATCACACTTCCAAAGAAAAACAAGTCATGCTAATAGTGTGGGCATCAGCAGTTAGGAAGAGCATCTTACATCAATGTAAAGTGGAAAACCACCGGTGCTTGTCTTCATAAAATTTTGTTCTTTATTGTTAAATGAAATTTATAAAATCATTCAGCGTGCTAGCTAGGCGCTAGACGCGTTTCGGAAGACACAACTTCCTTAATCATTAGCAATACAAAATACAAAAGTTTATACATTTATAAAAAAGAAACCTCCACCCACAGCTGAACCTAATTAACAATGGTGATAATAAAGAAACTAAAATTTAACTCTTTCACATGTTATGGAGTTGGAATTTGCACAAGAGGGAGCATTGCACTATTTTCTGACACACCAAAATATTACAATACATACAGTATATATTTAATAGCTTCATGGATCTCCACCTTTAATGTTTTTATTTTTACTTCCTTTTCCTTATCCTTATATGATGGAAAACCAATACATTGTAATACAAAAAAAAAAAAAAAAAAAAAAAAAAATTTCAGTGCGTTCTAATATATTTATGATGATTATCACATATTAATAGATTTCATTATTACACTCCCAATGTGCGGTTGTTTTATTGTTCAAGCAGATTCTGAGTTTAATCATCCCGGTAACTTTATAGCTAGTCTTGTTTTTTATTTTTTATTTTTATATGTAGATACATTACTCCATTACCTCAATTTAGTTATATTATGGGGGGGGAGGGGGAAGAGAGGAAAAAAAAAAAAAAAAAAAAACTTTTTAAAATTTCCAAACTTTTTTTGGGCATTAATTTCACTGATTTATTTTTTAAGTTTTAATATTGCAATCTTTGCTAAAACAAATGTCAAAGTAAAAGGATATGTATTAGAAATTCTATATTTTGAACTATTTCATAGGCATGCACATTTTCTGTGTCTAAACTTGTAAGCTTATTTCGGTCCTTATTGTCAATGGTTTTTTACATATATGTTGATTTCCTTATTCTAGCCTACAATGCAGGTATAGAATGGTCTAGCTCTGCCATGTTTAATGCCCATTACATAGTTAGCTTTTTGTAATAAAAAAAAAATAAAATAAAAAAAAAAAAAAAATATTTTAAATTTCCAAACTTTTTTTTGGGGAGATTAATTTCACTGATTTATTTGTTAAAGGTTTAGTATTAAAATCTTTTCCAAAACAAATGTTAAAGCAAAAGAATATGTGTTAGAACTTCTATTTTGATCTATTTCATAGACATGCACATTTTCTGTGTCTAAACTTGTAAGCTTATTTCGGTCCTTATTATCAACGGTTTTTTACATATATGTTGATTTCCTACTTTAGCCTACAATACAAGTTTAGAATGATCTAGCACTACCATATTTGATGCCCATTACATGATCCGCTTTTGGAAATCTTATAACCCAAAAAAAAAAAAAAAAAAAAAAAAAAAATTTTTTATTAATAGGAAAAGAAAGAAAGGAAAAAAGGGGAAAAAAGGGGAAAAAAAGGGGGTCCCAACCCATTGAATATTTATTTATTTCCTAATAGAAGTAACATAAATCATTTCTGTAATTTAGACCGTTGGGGCTACGGGCATCCAACTGGAGGATCCAATAAAGTTCCCGATTATGGAGCACCCGCTCCCAATCTCCACCCCTATAAGGACGATGAACTCGTTCTATACCCATGATGGTTAATGATGTTAAAACCCCACCATGGACCTCACAAAAATGTCTTGATAGACCTGACATTCCAGTTTTTAAGGATTTTGAGTTTGGATTGGATGCTGTGATATGCTCGGATATACGCTTTTTTAAAGATCTAGTGGTACAGCCTACATAGCTTAAGTTGCAGATTCCACAAGTGGCTAAATAAACCACATGTGTGGTGTTACAATTGATATATGTGTCCACTAGAAAGGTTTTATTAGTTTTGTTGTTGCGGAAGATGTTGCTGATATTAATGTATTGGCAAATGTTACATCTATTTCCTCCGCACCTAAAAGACCCTTTATATGTTAACCATGTGGGTTGTCCCTGTTTCTTATTTATGTAGGTGCTAGGTGATACCATATTACCAATACTCCTCGCTCTACTTGCTACTACTCTCCAGCCATCCGATAGTATTTTGCGCAGGATGTCATCCTGATATAAGATAGGAACATTTCGATTTAGCAGTTTTTTTATGTTGTTAAAATCCTTACTGAATTGAGTGACAAAAGTGGGAGGATATGTAGTAGAGTCCCTATTATGGTTTGTTTTACAGATAGACACATTTTCTGAGTGTAAATTTTCAAACTTATTTTTATTTTTACTCTTATGTCCAATGTTTTTTTGGTGCTGATTTTCTGCCCTATCCTGCAATAGGAATTTGCGATCTTTTAACTCCACAATGTTTGATGCCCGTTGTATGGTCCATTCTCTATAACCTCTATCCTTTAATCTCTGATGGATCACTTTTGTCTCCATTTGATAATCACCGTTCTCAGAGCAATTTCTTCTTGCTCTGATGAACTCTCCTATAGGAAGATTTTTGGTAACATGTTGTGGGTGACAACTGTCTGCCCTCAACAAAGTGTTTCCACTAATTTCCTTGCGGAAAAGTTTGGTGCTGATTTCTCCAGTTTCTTTGTCCCCTGTAGTGTCACATCCAAAAACGGGGTGCAATCACCATGTACCTCAAAGGTAAATGACAGATTATAGTCGTTCTCACTGAAATACCTCACCAAACCTTCAGGGGTGGGTGCGGGAGACACAATAGACGACACAGTCCAAATCAGGACCATATCGTCTATGTATCTCCCGCACCACCTTATGTTACTCAGAAATGGGTTATTCGGAGTATAGAGGAACTCACTCTCCCAGCTCATCATATAAAGATTTGCTAGGGAGGGCGAGAACCTCGCTCCCATAGGGCAACCACAACATTGCAGGTAGAATTTATCATTAAACTTGAAAAAGTTGCTTTTCAACAGATGGTCCACACAAAGTATAAGAAATTCTTTTTCTGCATCATTATATACATCAGTGTGGTGCAAGATGTTGTTCAGGACCCATAGAGCTTTAGTATGGACAATTGAGGAATATAGTTGTGCTACATCACAAGTAATCCAAATGGATTCTCGATCCCACCGTATCTTAGATATGCCTTGTAATAGATGTTTGGTATCTTTTATCCTACCCACCATGCCCTCCACCAAGACCTGTAAACGGACATCAATCCACTCTGATAAATTTTCATGGAGGGACCCGATGCCCGCTACAATGGGCCTTAATGGAGGTGGAAAAAGACCCTTATGAGTCTTGGGGAGGGCATGGAAGACAGGACAAACCGGATTCTCAACAAAGAGACAATCCTTTGTTTTTTGATCAATCACACCAAGTGCAATACCATCATTCAACAATTTGTTTAGTTCTGATTTGAAAATTCTTGTGGGATCCTCGGACAAGGGCCTGTATGTGGCATGATCTTCTAACATCTGTAAAACCTCTTTTTCATATAAGCCAGAGTCTAATATAACCACTGAACCACCCTTGTCCGAGGATCTCACAACAATGCTCCCATTGTCCTTGATCTCCTTCAATGCTTCCTTTTCCTGAGCTGTCAAATTTTCCTCATAGAAATTGTCTGAGGAAAGTAACATTTTAAGTTCCTTTTCCATGAGATGCTGAAAAGCATCCATGGCAGGAACGCGAGATGATATTGGGTAAAAGTGAGGATTTGAAGGTTTATATGATGACATTATTTTTTTATTTCATTTAACAATAAAGAACAAAATTTTATGAAGACAAGCACCGGTGGTTTTCCACTTTACATTGTTTCCTGGGCAGTTGCCAAAGCTGCCACACCAGGTGCAGGAATCCAGGAGGATATGGGCGGTGGAGCGGCCTTTTCCCTTTCCCAGTGAATGCATCTTACATCAATGGCTAAGTCCAGGGCCGCCGACTAGGACCCTAATACAATCCAAGTTAATGTTCCTGTTTCGTATGGACTGGCTAAACACCCTGACAGATAAAGAAAAAATGGTGGAGAGGTTCTTGACTACATGGTCACTGCTTCTACCAACAATACCCGAAGAGACGAAAAATCAACTTAAAAGTCAATTTGAAAACACTCGATGGTATCTGTTAGAAAGAATTCAGGGCAACACTCCAATACCATAAAAATAGATATTACTGCTGCAGGGAATGGGAAAAGGGAGACCGGGGGGGGGGGGGGGGGGGGAGCCGGGGAGGGGACTTAAGCAAGATACGGTTTAAAGTATCACAATGTCTTCTTCATTATGCATTGCAACTTTCTAAATGTATATATATGAATATGAAGTACAAGATCCTATATTTGGAACTGTTAACATTTACTGTATGTTGCCAGAATCAATAAAATATCTGTAAAAAAAAAAAAGAAAAAAGAAAAATCATGTGATGCGTCTCTCATTTGTGTAAGTAACAGCACCTGTAACTTACCTGTGGCACCTAACATGTGTTGGCAATAACTAAATCACACTTGCAGCCAGTTGACATGGATTAAAGTTGACTCAACCTTTGTCCTGTGTCCTTGTGTGTACCACATTGAGCATGAAGAAAAGAAAGAAGACCAAAGAACTGTCTGAGGACTTGAGAAACCAAATTGTGAGGAAGCATGAGCAATCTCAAGGCTACAAGTCCATCTCCAAAGACCTGAATGTTCCTGTGTCTACCATGCGCAGTGTCCTCAAGAATTTTAAAGCCCATGGCACTGTGGCTAATCTCCCTAGATGTGGACGGAAAAGAAAAATTGACAAGAGATTTCAACGCAAGATTGTGCGGATGGTGGATAAAGAACCTCGACTAACATGCAAACAAGTTCAAGCTGCCCTGCAGTCCGAGGGTATAGCAGTGTCAACCCGTACTATCAGTCGGCGTCTGAATGAAAAGGGACTGTATGGTAGGAGACCCAGGAAGACCCCACTTCTTACCCCAAGATATAAAAAAGCCAGGCTGGAGTTTGCCAAAACTTACATGAGAAAGCCTAAAATGTTTTGGAAGAATGTTCTCTCTTTTTGGGCAAAGGCATCAACGTAGAGTTTACAGGAGAAAAAGAGAGGCATTCAAAGAAAAGAACACGGTCCCTACAGTCAAACATGGCGGAGGTTCCCTGATGTGTTGGGGTTGCTTTGCTGCCTCTGGCACTGGACTGCTTGACCGTGTGCATGGCTTTATGAAGTCTGAAGACTACCAACAAATTTTGCAGCATAATGTAGGGCCCAGTGTGAGAAAGCTGGGTCTCCCTCAGAGATCATGGGTCTTCCAGCAGGACAATGACGCAAAACACACTTCAAAAAGCACTAGAAAATGGCTTGAGAGAAAGCACTGGAGACTTCTAAGGTGGCCAGCAATGAGTCCAGACCTGAATCCCATAGAACACCTGTGGAGAGATCTAAAAATGGCAGTTTGGAGAAGGCACCCTTCAAATATCAGTGATCTGGAGCAGTTTGCCAAAGAAGAATGGTCTAAAATTCCAGCAGAGCATTGTAAGAAACTCATTGATGGTTACTGGAAGCGGTTGATTGCAGATATTTTGGCTAAAGGTTGTGCAACCAAGTATTAGGCTGAGAGTGCCAATACTTTTGTCTGGCCCATTTTTGGAGTTTTGTGTGAAATGATCAATGTTTTGCTTTTTGCTTCATTTTCTTTTGTGTTTTTTCATTGAAGACAAATTAAATGAAGATAAAAATACCAAAGAATTTGTGATTGCAATCATTTTCAGGAAGAAACTGAGTATTATCTGACAGAATTGCAGGGGTGTCAATACTTTTGGCCAACACTGTATAAGCACTTTAAAGACCTAATATTGCCCAACTTGAGAGGTATTTATGGGTGCACTGGAGGGGAGGGGGTGTGGTGGGTTCGGGAGGCTACCGGAATCAATGAGGGAAGCAATTGTGGCGTTATAGACCCATTTCGCTTCTGTCGGCTGATGTGAAAATAGTAGCCAAGGCCTTGTCGACCCAGCTGGCCTGGCCTGGGTGGTTGCTAATGTGATTCACCCGGATCAGTTGGGATTTATGCCATATAAGTTGATGGCCATAAACCGGAGACTGTTATACCGAAACATTCAATTGGTCGCTCACAATGCAGGACGCAGGGTAATTGCATCACTGGATGCACATAAAGCATTCGGCAGTGTAGAGTGGGGATATTTGTGGCTGGTCCTTGGCCAGTTGGGATTTGGTCCGGTGTTCATCTCCTGATAAGGCTGCTTTACTCCTCCGGACAGCCAAAATTAGAGTGAATGGGGAGATGTCAGCTAGTCTTGACCTTTATAGGGGAACAGGGGTGCCCCCTCTCTCCATTGCTGTTTGCCCTTGCAATACAACCACTGGCTGCCCACATTAGGTAGGCAGACTCAGTGAAGGGATTAAGTATGGCCTGGTGGAAGAGAAGATTGCACTCTATGCAGATGATGTATTACTGCTCCTACAAGACCACAACTAGTCATTACAAAATGCGGTAGATATTATAGGGCAATTTGGTGGTCTGTCAGGTTTGAACAGGAAATGGGGAACCAGCGGTGGCTGGACATACTAAGCTAAAAATGAAGAAACAATTCAAATATCTGAGAATTCAGATTGCACTACCTATAATGGACTACATGAGACTTAACGTTCAGCCACTGCTTGGAAAACTAAAAGATAAAGCGATAAGGCAACAATGTGGAGCAAAGTGCGTCTCTCTGTGGTGGTAAGACTGGGTCCTTCTCCGGTATCCCATAATCAACAGAGCGAGAGATGTGTGATCAGCCCAAGAACCTTTATTGCTTGAAAGGCATAATATTCCATAAAAAACAATCTAGCAATATATTGTATGTCCACATAATCCAGGTTTGTCTAAATACCTTGTGGAGCTGGCCTCAGCTCAGCTTCCGTGTTCCACACAGACGGAATCAACCGGGTGGCATGGTGGCTCAAGTGGTTAGCACCGCAGCCTTTGCAGCACTGAGGTCCCAAGCTCCTGGGTTCAATTCCCACTAAGGACAACATCTGCAAGGAGTTTGTATGTTCTCCCGTGTTTTGCGTGGGTTTCCTCCCACATTGCAAAGACATACTGATAGGATGTTTAGATTGTGAACCTCAATAGGGACAGCATTACTGATGTATGTAATCTGGAATTAATAGCACTATATAAATGAATAAATATAAACAAACACGTCTCCTCCCCCCCAACCACCTCCCTATCCAAACCAGTTCTATTGACACTCCAGGAGGGGTGGTACAAACCTTTACAAAGGACTAGTAGAATGACCAAATAAGGACATGTCCACAGTAATTCAATTATCAACTCAGGAGTTTAATGAGTACACAAGAAGTGGGGGAAGGGGAGAATACACAGTATAGGGAAAAACACTTGAAAAATGCAATAAAATATATCCACCATCACAATCCACCATGGACAAACCTAATTAAGGCCCCTTTCACATCAGCGTTTCTGTCCAGGTCCGGACAGAAATACTGCATCTGTCGCCTAATGGTCGACTGGGGTACACTCGCGGCAAGCCCCATGCATTCTCTGTGGGGCTTGCGGCAAGTGCGGTGTTGCCGTGATTCACAAGTGCCAGTGAGCGGCAATACCGCACTTGCCGCAAGCCCCATAGACAATGCATGGGGCTTGCCACGAGTGTACCGCAAGTCAACCGTTAAGTGGCAGATGCAGTATTTCTGTCCGGATCGGCCGGATACGGACAAAAACGCTGATGTGAAAGGGGCCTAAGATGGTGTTAATGCCAAAATTACTTTATTTGCTACACAACTCCCCTATATGGCTTCCTCAGGCGGTGTTTCAGCACATCAACTATGTTCTGCGATTTGGTATGGGGGAGAAGCAGCCGAGGATTAAACTAGAGACTTTACAAAGACCCAAGGAGGAGGGGGCCAAGCCCTGCCTAATCCTTGGATATATTTCTTGGCGTCCCAGAGCCAATACTTTAGAGGCTGGGTGACGAGGGAAAAGAGGGGGTCGGTGCAGGCTATTTTGGAGTATGTAGTAAATAGAGCTCCGCTTGTGCAGGGCCTGGAGGACGATCTTTTGGTAGGATGGGTTAGAGGTTCCCAAACGCTAAGACTTCTGTACAGAATGTGGGGAGGAATCAAACAAATCAGGGAGGTAAATTAGTTGACTATATACACTCCCATTTGGTCCAATGATAGATTGGGTAAATTTTACAAGATAGGAGAGATGAAAGACTGATCCAGTAGGGGGATTTAGGCTACGCTCACACACTGCGCATTTTTGAGCACTTTTTTACAAGCGCTTTTAAAAAAAATGCACAGGTGCGTATTATCTGACAGCAAAGTGAATGTAAAATTCACTTTGCCATTCAGACAGCGCATATTTTCGCGCCGGCGTAAAAAGAATTGACTTGTCAATTCTTTACACAGCAGCGCCGCCGCTTTTTCCTATAAGGGCGGGCGCTGCTGCATCTGACGTCACAGAGGGGAGGAAGAATCCTGCTTCCTCCTCCCCTGTGTGACACCTGTGACTGCCCATTTGATTTTGCAGTGTATTAATATACACTGCAGAATCAAAGTTAAATAAAGACAAATGTATTAAAAATAATAAAGAATTAAATACTTACCTCTCCGACGGGTGTTCCTGTGTCCGGGAGCAAGAAGCCGCCGCTGGAATGGTCCTGCTAGGACCTGTGGTGATGTCAGAGGGTGTTTCGGGCATGTGATATGTATCGCATGACCGCGAGCAGCCAATCAGTGCTGGGAACGCTCCCTCTGACATCACGGCAGGTCTTTTTCCATCATTACATGGCCTTCGCACAGCTCCGGATGGTGCGAACAAGCCGGCAGAGAGGCAAGTATGAAATCTTTATTATTTTTAATACCTCTGGCTTTGTTTAATTTTGATTTCGCATTGTATATTAATACACTGCGAAATCAAATGGGGGCTGGCAGACATGGCACAGAGGGGAGGAGGAAGCAGGATTCTTCCTCCCCTCTGTGACATCACTCCTCCCCCGGCCCGTAAAAAAGTGTGCTGTCTGAACAGCACTACTTTTTTTGCGTTTTTTGCGCGGGTAAAAAAAGCGCTGTGTGTGAACGTAGCCTAATTGTGTATTTCAAATGATGAAGGATCAGGGGCTCAAGACGTTTGAGGCTCTACAGGAGGAATGCCAGTTACATAACACAATATTTGTAGGTAAAACATGCATTTAAACAATGTAAATTGGGTGGAATACGTATATAAAAAAGATATATTACTGGATTACATCTGCATGGATCAGAACACGAGAGGGCGATATCTAGCTTGTATGGAGATCTATTGCATACACTCCTGTTGGGACACCCAATAGTGGCAATGGGAAAGTGAGAGGAGGAATTGGGCCCTATAGAGGATGACAAGTGAGAATCCATTTTGGAATACGTCCCAAAATTATCCAGTTTAGTTGGTGGGTGACCAGTTTAGTTGGTGGGTGTGGCGGTGGTCCGTGCGCTATAATTGATCACGCAAGGGGGCCCCCCTGAGCTCCCCACCTTGTTGTCTTACCCCCAGATCCCCTCTGCTATTATAATCAGCTCCAGGACCACATGAACTTAAAGATTAATGTTTGTTCCCTTGGTGAAATGCCCATCACCTACACACCACGCCCACCACCTACACACCACACCCACCACCTACGCCGCTCACGCCCCACACCCTCCGGTCGCCTATACTGCAGGTATATTTGCTTTTATAACTTTGTGTTCAGATGAGGCTGTTCTGGTTGTTGAATCCCTGGAGTTTTCCAAAATCAATAAAACTGCACTTATAAAATCAAACTACACGGCTGGTGTGAACGCGACCTACTGCCGACCTGAGAACGGGAATCCCTGCACTTTACATCTTATACTAAATCCATAAGAGGATCCATCATCCACAGGCACCGGACGATTCATCCATCCCAGGCAGAAATACATTGTATTCTTCTCTCTCCAAAAACAAATACCGTATATACTCGTGTATAAGCCGACTCGTGTATAAGCCGACCCCCCTACTTTTGCCCCCAAAAACTGGGAAAACTTATTGACTCGCGTATAAGCCGAGGGTGGACTCCAGCACAGGTATACAGCCTTCAGCACAGGTATACAGCCTCCAGCAGTGTGGTATCCAGCCCTCAGCAGTGTGGTATCCAGCCCTCAGCAGTGTGGTATCCAGCCCTCAGCACAGTGTATCCAATACAGCCCTCAGCACAGTGTATCCAATACAGCCCTCAGCACAGTGTATCCAATACAGCCCTCAGCACAGTGTATCCAATACAGCCCTCAGCACAGTGTATCCAATACAGCCCTCAGCACAGTGTATCCAATACAGCCCTCAGCACAGTGTATCCAATACAGCCCTCAGCACAGTGTATCCAATACAGCCCTCAGCACAGTGTATCCAATACAGCCCTCAGCACAGTGTATCCAATACAGCCCTCAGCACAGTGTATCCAATACAGCCCTCAGCACAGTGTATCCAATACAGCCCTCAGCACAGTGTATCCAATACAGCCCTCAGCACAGTGTATCCAATACAGCCCTCAGCACAGTGTATCCAATACAGCCCTCAGCACAGTGTATCCAATACAGCCATCAGCACAGTGTATCCAATACAGCCATCAGCACAGTGTATACAGCTCCCAGCACAGTGTATACAGCTCCCAGCACAGTGTATACAGGACCCCATCCCAAAATATGCTTAACCCCCCCCCCGTCATTCTTCATGCCTCCCCAGCTGTCATACACATAGCCCCCCTGTATTAAGAATATGCTCCCCCGTCATTCTTTAGGTCTCCTCAGCTGGAGTGCACATAGCCCCCACATCAAGAATATATCTGCCCCCCCCCCCGTCACTGTTTATGCCCCGGAGCTGCATAGCCCCCACGTCAAGAATATGCCTGCCCCCCTCCCCCCGTCACTGTTTATGCCCCGGAGCTGGCGCGCACATTTAAAACAACAAACTGTTAACTGACCCTCCAATGCTCGGTCCTTGCTCACAGCTCCTCCGTTGCTCTTCCTGTTTCCCGGCCTTCAAATCATGTGACCGGGCGCACAGTAATACCCGGTCACATGATTTGATGGTCGGGAAACAGGAAGAGCAACGGAGGAGCTGTGAGCAAGGACCGAGCATTGGAGGGTGAGTTAACAGTTTTTTGTTTTAAATGTGCGCGCTAGCTCCAGGGCATAAACAGTGACGGGGGGAAGGGGGGGGCAGGCATATTCTTGATGTGGGGGCTATGTGCACGCCAGCTCCGGGGCATGAACAGTGACGGAGGGGGCAGGCATATTCTTGATGTGGGGGCTATATGCACGCCAGCTCCGGGGCATAAAGAATGATGGGGGCGCATATTCTTAATGCAGGGGGGCTATGTGTGTGACAGCCGGGGAGGCATGAAGAATGACGGGGGGCATATTCTGGATGCAGGGGGCTGTGTGTGTGCCAGCTGGGGGGGCATAAAGAGTGACGGGGGAAAGGGGGGGTACGGCATAGCCTGGATGCGAGAGGTGACTGCAGATAGTATGCCTGCTCCTCTGTCCATAACTTAGCGCTGTTTCAGCACCGAGGTGATGGACAGCGGCAGTGCATATTAAATGAGCGGGAGCAGATCTCCCTGCTCTCTCCGCATCCCGTAGCTAGCCTGCTCCAGCCCCCGAGACCCCTCCAGAGCTGCCCCCACCCATGCAAAATTTGGGGGATCAAAAGTGCGTTTTATTATCTCAAAAATACAGTATGACTCGTGTATAAGCCAAGGGGGGGGGAATTTTCAGCCCAATTTTTGGGCTGAAAAAGTCGGCTTATACACGAGTATATACGGTAAGTGGGAAAAGAAGGAACATTAAGCTCCACTTGTCACACATTATACATCATAGGTAGTCGAATTATCAATTAATTAATATTTCCATTATTTGGCTGATTATACAGTTTCCCCAGGAACGCTAACACTATCGAGTCACAAAGTGAGGAACTTATAGACAAGAATTAATACCGTACAGCAATAAGTTTCCATATTTATACATAAACCCTCTTACCTTCTCTCTAAAGAAAAGTGCGGTGATGATGATCGTATAGAAAGACAGCGCTCCGTCTAGAGGTAACAGGAGCTGGGATCCGCGTCACACCAAAATACTGCACACCTGAAAAATAATATAGGAGACAAGTGAAGAAATATGTTAATTATCCACTGTAAACACAAAGATAAATCTAATTATATAATTATATAATTATACAGCTCATCTGCATATACAATGAAATATCTGTAATAATAAGTAAACACATCCACAGAACTACTAGAATACTGCCAATATGTACAAGAGTATAACCACTATAAGGCTGCGTTCACACATTTGCGTATTTTATTGCGCTTTATGCTGCGTTTTTCAGCCGCGCAAAGCAAACAAAATACGCAGAGGATTTCACACACTGCGCTTTCTTTATTCCAGAAAGAGAAGTGATGTCCCAGAGGGGAGGAAGAATCCTGCTTCCTCCTCCCCTCTGTGACAGCTGTGACAGCCCCATTAGATTTCGCAGTGTATTAATATACACTGCGAAATCTAAATTAAACAGAGGCAAGTGTATGAAAAATAAAAAAAGAATGAAATACTTTACCTGTCCGACGCCTTTTCCCAGTGTCCGGTGGTGAGGCCAGGCGAGGTGTCTTCTGCCAGGACCTGCCGTGATGTCAGAGGGGCGTTCCTGGCGCTGATTGGCTGCTCGCAGTCTGAAAAGTCCAGACCAGTGCTGCATCAGTGGCAGGTGTGCTGGGCCTGGGTTTCCCTTATTCACTTGCATTGAGCTGGCCACATGAGAGCATGCTGGAGATGCACCAGGTAAGTGTAGCTTTGGATATTCTACTATATTTTTATGTTTGAGGCAGCAGTGCACAACTAAAATAAAAAACTATAGTGTAGGACTGCTCTACTTGAGATGCCTTGACATGGCATAGTGGATCGATCAATTTTTTTGCCGAAATCTCAAATATTTACATTATACAGTTTGGAGGGAATATGTGCATTGCACATTTTTTTTATTGCAAGTATTTTCCTGGTAGTGCTGGCTCTTTGTGCTTATTACTATAACTAGTAAAAAGGCCCGATGCAATTGCATCGGGAGCGCGGTGAAATGAATTGTGTGTATCGAGGCGGCTCTGTGGGTAGCAGAGCATCGAGGCGGCTCTGTGGGTAGCAGAGCATCGAGGCGGCTCTGTGGGTAGCAGAGCATCGAGGCGGCTCTGTGGGTAGCAGAGCATCGAGGCGGCTCTGTGGGTAGCAGAGCATCGAGGCGGCTCTGTGGGTAGCAGAGCATCGAGGCGGCTCTGTGGGTAGCAGAGCATCGAGGCGGCTCTGTGGGTAGCAGAGCATCGAGGCGGCTCTGTGGGTAGCAGAGCATCGAGGCGGCTCTGTGGTGGAGGGGTGAGGAGAGATGCGGCTCTGTGGTGGAGGGGTGAGGAGAGATGCGGCTCTGTGGTGGAGGGGTGAGGAGAGATGCGGCTCTGTGGTGGAGGGGTGAGGAGAGATGCGGCTCTGTGGTGGAGGGGTGAGGAGAGAAGCACACAGTATATACATACATGAGACATTGTATAGACAGACAGTATGCAGAGATTACACACAGTCTACACACAGTCTACACACAGTCTAGAGAGTGTAGAGCCATTAAGACACATTACAGAGAGTGTAGAGCCATTAAGACACATTACAGAGAGTGTAGAGCCATTAAGACACATTACAGAGAGTGTAGAGCCACTAAGACACACAGTATCCAGAGAGTGTAGAGCCACTAAGACACACAGTATCCAGAGCCACTAGACACACAGTATCCAGAGCCACTAGACACACAGTATCCAGAGCCACTAGACACACAGTATCCAGAGCCACTAGACACACAGTATCCAGAGGCATTAGACACACAGTATCCAGAGGCATTAGACACACAGTATACAGAGGCATTAGACACACAGTATACAGAGGCATTAGACACACAGTATACAGAGGCATTAGACACACAGTATACAGAGACATTAGACACACAGTATACAGAGACATTAGACACAGTATACAGAGACATTAGACACAGTATACAGAGAAGACACACAGTATACAGAGACATTAGACACACAGTATACAGAGACATTAGACACACAGTATACAGAGACATTAGACACACAGTATACAGAGAAGACACACAGTATACAGAGAAGACACACAGTATACAGAGAAGACACACAGTATACAGAGAAGACACACAGTATACAGAGAAGACACACAGTATACAGAGAAGACACACAGTATACAGAGAAGACACACAGTATACAGAGAAGACATTATACAGAGACATTAGACACACAGTATACAGAGACATTAGACACACAGTATACAGAGAAGACACAGTATACAGAGAAGACACAGTATACAGAGAAGACACAGTATACAGAGACATTAGACACACAGTATACAGAGAAGACACACAGTATACAGAGACATTAGACAGTATACAGAGACATTAGACACAGTATACAGAGACATTAGACACACAGTATACAGAGACATAACAGAGAGTAGAGAGGCATTAGACACACATTGTATACATACATTGGTGCAGGCGGGACGGGCGGGACATCATCAATGGAGTGCGCGGCTGTGGGCGGGCTGGGGTCGCACTGTGTGCGGTGTAGTGGGAGCCGGGCGGTAATTGCGAATGGCGCCGTGTGTGCGCGAGGCGGCGGTCGGCGCTGGGCGGGAATTGCGGGGGAGCGGGAGGATGAGGCGGGGGAGCGGGTGAGCGGCAAGGAGCAGGAGGATGTGGCGGGTCAGCGGGTGAGCGGCGGGCAGGTGTGTGGCGCCAGGATGTTTGCGCTCCCGGCCAGTGTCGGCGGCTCGCGATAGCGGCACACTGGCCGGAAGTGCAAAACTGGCGATTATGTATATAGATACTGCTCCTATGTACAAGAATATAACTACTATAATACTGCTCCTATGTACAAGAATATAACTACTATAATACTGCTCCTATGTACAAGAATATAAAATACTATAATACTGCTCCTATGTACAAGAATATAACTACTATAATACTGCTCCTATGTACAAGAATGTAACTACTATAATACTGCTCCTACATACAAGAATATAACTACTATAATACTACTCCAATGTACAGGAATATAACTACTATAATACTGCTCCTATGTACAAGAATATAACTACTATAATACTGCCCCTATGTACAAGAATATTCCGTATTTTTCGCTTTATAAGACGCAGCTGACTATAAGACGCACCCCCAATTTTGGTGAAGGAAAAGAGAAAAAAATTATTTTTAATGTTAAATGGGGTCAGTCTTATAATGCCAGTGTCCGTCTAACAAATCATATAGTGTATATGTCCCACATAGCCCCCTCATCCTGGGATATAGCCCCCTTAATCTGGATATGGCACCCTTATATTGGATATAGCCCCCTTGTGCTGGCACACGTCCTCCATTAATGCCACACGTTCCCCCCTTGTGCAGGCACACGTCCCCCCCTTGTGCAGGCACACGTCCCCCCCTTGTGCAGGCACACGTCCCCCCCTTGTGCAGGCACACGTCCCCCCCTTGTGCAGGCACACGTCCCCCCTTGTGCAGGCACACGTCCCCCCTTGTGCAGGCACACGTCCCCCCCCTTGTGCAGGCACACGTCCCCCCCCTTGTGCAGGCACACGTCCCCCCCCTTGTGCAGGCACACGTCCCCCCCTTGTGCAGGCACACGTCCCCCCCTTGTGCAGGCACACGTCCCCCCTTGTGCAGGCACACGTCCCCCCCTTGTGCAGGCACACGTCCCCCCCTTGTGCAGGCACACGTCTCCTATTGATGGGACATGTCCCCTATTGATGGCCCCCCACGTAATACACCCACCCCCACATAATATGCTGCTCCCCCCCTCCTCCTGCTTTTAATGCACTCAGAAGGCCATAATGGCACAGCATATAAAAAACGTAGAGTAGGACTGCCCCATCTGAGAATGCTGTGACGTGACGGGGTAGCTCAAAGAATTGATCAATTGTTTGCTAAATGTCTCAGTTTAAAGTACAGTTAGAAATTAATATGTGCATATGCACTTTTGCTACTGCGTGCCAACCACAGGCAGCGCTGGCTTCTTGGCTTTTTTATTTGTTGTTGGTTTGTGGTTGACCTCCACTTTTTGCCGTGGGCACTTGGTTATACATGCCGTTCTGTCTTTATTGTGATTGATGCTGGTCTGGCAGTGTTGGGGGTCAGATCTGATAATGTTCGAATGTCATGTCCGGACCTGGTCTGACTATCTGTGCTGCCTTTTTCTGGCGTCATGGAAGTAGTTCAGAAACGCTTCAGGCACATGTGCATTAAATATGGTTCTGCTTTTAATGCATTCAGGAGGCCGTAATGGCACAGCATATATAAAAAAAAGGAGAGTAGGACTGCCCCATCTGAGAATGCCGTGACGTGGTGGGGTAGCTCAAAGAATTGATCAATTGATCAATTGTTTGCTGAATGTCTCAGTTTGAAGTATAGTTACAAATTAATATGTGCATATGCACTTTTGGTATTGCGTGCTAACCACAAGCAGTGCTGGCTTCTTGTCTTTTTTATTTACTATAATACTGCTCCTATGTACAAGAATATGAATACTATAATACTGCCCCTATGTACAAGAATATAACTACTATAATACTGCTCCTAGATTCAAGAACTACTATAATACTGCCCCTATATACAAGAATATAACTACTACTAGATGGCGGCCCGATTCTAAAGAATCGGGTAGTCTAGAATCCATATATAGTTTATTTACTAATAGTTAGGGGAGTGCGGTGAAATGAATTGTGTGTATACAGGTGGCTCAGTGGGTAGCAGAGTATACGGTGGCTCAGTGGTTAGCACTGTATATGGTGGTTCAGTGGTTGGCACTGTATACGGTGGCTCAGTGGTTGGCACTGTATACGGTGGCTCAGTGGTTGGCACTGTATACGGTGGCTCAGTGGTTGGCACTGTATACGGTGGCTCAGTGGTTGGCACTGTATACGGTGGCTCAGTGGTTGGCACTGTATACGGTGGCTCAGTGGTTGGCACTGTATACGGTGCCTCAGTGGTTAGCATTGTATACGGTGGCTCAGTGGTTAGCACTGTATACGGTGGCTCAGTGGTTGGCACTGTATACGGTGGCTCAGTGGTTAGCACTGTATACGGTGCCTCAGTGGTTAGCATTGTATACGGTGGCTCAGTGGTTGGCACTGTATACGGTGGCTCAGTGGTTAGCACTGTGTACGGTGGCTCAGTGGTTAGCATTGTATATTGTAGTTCAGTGGTTAGCACTGTATACGGTAGCTCAGTGGTTAGCACTGTATGGTGGCTCAGTGGTTGGCACTGTATATGGTGGATCAGTGGTTGGCACTGTATACGGTGGCTCAGTGGTTGGCACTGTATACGGTGGCTCAGTGGTTGGCACTGTATACGGTGGCTCAGTGGTTGGCACTGTATACGCTGGCTCAGTGGTTGGCACTGTATACGCTGGCTCAGTGGTTGGCACTGTATACGCTGGCTCTGTGGTCAGCGCAGGAAGGAGGCAGAGTGGTCAGCAGAGGAGGGCGGCTCTGTGGTCAGCAGAGGACGGTGGCTCTGTGGTCAGCAGAGGACGGCGGCACTGTGGTCAGCGCAGGAAGGAGGCAGAGTGGTGAGCGCAGGAAGGAGGCAGAGTGGTGAGCGCAGGACGGCGGCTGTGTGGTCAGCAGAGGACGGCGGCTCTGTGGTCAGCGCAGGAAGGAGGCTCTGTGGTCAGCGCAGGCTAGGTGGGCGGAGCCATGGCGGGAGCCTCGCGAGGTGGGCGGAGCCATGGCGGGAGCCCCGCGAGGTGGGCGGAGCCATGGCGGGAGCCCCGCGAGGTGGGCGGAGCCATGGCGGGAGCCCCGCGAGGTGGGCGGAGCCATGACGGGAGCCCCGCGAGGTGGGCGGAGCCATGGCGGGAGCCCCGCGAGGTGGGCGGAGCCATTGCGGGAGCCCCGCGAGGTGGGCGGAGCCATGGCGGGAGCGGTGTAGCGGGATGGTGGCGGGGTAAGTATACTGGAGTGTGTGTGTGTGTGTGTATGTGTGTGTGTGTGTGTCCCTAACGCACTTCCGTCACTTTGGCAGCCACGTCCGTAGCGCCGAATATGACGGAAGTGCGCTACGGCAATTATTAGATAATACTGCTCCTATGTACAAGAATAGAACTACTATAATACTGCTCCTATGTATATACAAGAATATAACTACTACTAGAAATAGGCCCGATGCTATCGCATCGGGAGTGCAGTGAAGTGAACAGGTACCGTATGAAATAGCCACTGAATAGTACAGTCCTCTCTCCAGAAAGTATGCTGTTGCTGCGGGATTTATATGGTCGCTCACTGGCCGGCACTGTACACTGTCGCTCACTGGCCGGCACTGTACACTGTCGCTCACTGGCCGGCACTGTACACTGTCGCTCACTGGCCGGCACTGTACACTGTCGCTCACTGGCCGGCACTGTACACTGTCGCTCACTGGCCGGCAGGGCGGGGGTGACAGCGCGGCAGGGCGGGGGTGACAGCGCGGCAGGGCGGGGGTGACAGCGCGGCAGGGCGGGGGTGACAGCGCGGCAGGGCGGGGGTGACAGCGCGGCAGGGCGGGGGTGACAGCGCGGCAGGGCGGGGGTGACAGCGCGGCAGGGCGGAGCAAGAAGAACAGAGCGGGGGTGAGTGGCAGAGTGAGGGAGGGCAGCGCAAAGCGAGGGAGAGCGGAGCAGGGGTGAGTGGGGCAGAGCAGGTGCACAGCGCAGCAGAGTGTGGAGCAGCAAGAAGAACAGAGCGGGGTTGAGTGGGGCAGAGTGGAGGGACATTTGCAGTAGAGTGAGGGGACAATGGAGCAGAGTGGGGGAGGCGAGAGGGGCCAAGCAAGGGAGAGCAAAGCAGAGGTGAGCGGGGGGACAGCGCAATAGAGCGGGGCACAGCGCAGGGGAGAGTGGAGAAGAGTAGGGGCGAGCGGGGTGACAGCCGCAGTAGAGCAATGGGACAATGGAGCAGAGCAGGGGTGAGTTGAGCAGGGGGAGGCAGTGGAGCAGACTGGGGGAGAGTGAGGACAGCACAGAGCGGGGGAGAGCGTTGGAGCAGAGTTGGGGCAGTGGAGTAGAGAGGGGGGGGCAGTACAGAAGAGTGGGGTGCAGTGGAGCATTGTGGGGGGCAGTGGAGAAGGGCAAGGGGGCAGTGGAGGAGCAGAGGAAGGGGGCAGTGGAGCAGAGCAGGGAAAGAGTGGAGCAGAGAGTTGAGGCAGAGGGGGTTGGGGGCAGTGGAGCATTGTGGGAGGCACAGTGGACCAGAGAGGGGGCATCTCAGCAGAGGGAGGGGCAATGGGGCATTTTGGGGGGGGGGGGCAGCGCAGCATTTTGGGGGGGGCAGTGGAGCAGAGAGAGGCAGTGCCGCGGGGGGGGGCAGTGGATCATTGTGGGGTGGCAGTGCAGTGAGCTGGGGCAGAGGGGGGGCAGTGGAGCAGAGGGAGGGTCAATGGGGCATTGTGGGGGGGCAGTGGAGCAGGGAGGGTTCAGCACAGAATTGCGAAGGGCAACACAGCAGAGGGGGAAGCAGTGCAGCATTGTGGGGGAGCAGAGGAAGGGTGCAGTGGAGCAGAGGGTGGGGGGCAAAGCGGGAGGAGAGCAGTGGATACTGGGGGAGATCGGGGGGAGCTGCTGTCTATACCTGTTCTGTGATTGCGCCACATCTAAGATGGCGTCCGGAAAGTCTTGCGAGACCTCGCGAGATCCAACATGGCGTCGGCGTCACGGAGAAGATGGGATGTCGTCGGTGGCGTGCAGGAGACGATCGGATGTCGGCGGTGTGTTAGCAGACGGGTGTCGGTGAGTATAGATGTCGGCGTGAGAGTGCATGGGTGTAGGAGTGTGAGACTTACAGAGAGGGGGGAGGTATATGAAGTGGCCGGGGATCGCGTGTTGGAGGTGCAGAAAGAGAGGGGGGGGGGGCGTGGTGAGTGTTATGGTGTGTCAGTGGAGAGTGTGGGGCAGAGCAGAGGCAACCGATGACGGTAGTGGGGCTTTGAAAGCCCTGCTACCTCCAAAGGTCGGCCATCTTGGGTCACCCACGATGGGTGTATAGGCAGCTTCTGTCCCAGATGTGACGTCATAAACGTTACATAGTGACGGAAGCTGGCTTTTATTATATTGGATAATACTGCTCCTATGTACAAGAATATAACCACTACGGTATAATACTGCTACTATATACAAGAATATAACTACTATAATACTACTCCTATAATACTGCCCCATGTACAGAATATAACTACTATAATACTGCTCCTAGATTCAAGAATATAACTACTATAATACTGCTCCTATGTACAAGAATATAATACTGCTCCTATGTACAGAATGTAACTACTATAATACTGCCCCTATGTACAAGAATATAACTACTATAATACTGCCCCTATGTACAAGAATATAACTACTATAATACTGCTCCTATATACAAGAATATAACTACTATAATACTGCCCCTATGTACAAGAATATAACCGTTATAATATTCTTGTACATAGGAGCAGTATTATAGTAGTTATATTCTTGCACATAGGTGCAGTATAACTACTATAATACTGCTCCTATGTACAACAATATAACTACTATAATACTGCTCCTATATACAAGAATATAACTACTATAATACTGCTCCTATGTACAAAAATATAACTACTATAATACTGCTCCATATGTCCAAGAATATAACTACTAAGCGTTCAGCTGTGATCAGAGGATGATTACTATTTATCCATGATATAATTCTGAGGACAGGACAAACTAAACTAAACAAACTTGCCCTCATCATCTCCTGTCATGACTACTGCAACCTCCTCTTCTGTGGCCTCCCTGCTAACACTCTTGCACCTCTCCAATCTGTCAACTCTGCTGCCCAACTAATTCACCTCTCTCCTCACTATTCCTCCACTTCTCCCCTCCGCAAATCTCTTCACTGGCTCCCAATCCCCCAGCGTATCCAATTCAAGCTACTAAAATTGACTTACAAAGCTGCAACAATCTGTCCCCCGCATATCTCTCTGAACTAATCTCCCGATATCATCAAACTCGAATCTTCGATCCACCCAAGATCTCCTTCTTTCCTCCACACTTGTACATTCCTCATCTAACCGCCTGCAAGACTTCGCCCAAGCATCCCCGATTCTCTGGAATTCAGCACCCCAAAACGTCCGACTGTCCCCCACACTTGGAACCTTCAAGTAGAACCTCAAAACCCATCTCTTCAGAGCAGCCTACAGCGACCACAGAGCCACCTCACCACCATTGGACCCAGCGCTCTACCACCATCACTGGCGCTCCACCACCACCAGAGCAGACCCAACCTCCTGGTTTCCTCCCCATTGCCCTGTAGAATGTAAGCCCGCAAGGGCAGAGTCCTCTCTCCCCTCTCTATCGGTCTGTTCACTGTTAGTTTGTTCATTGTAGTTTTAACTTGTTTGTATGTGTCCCCTTCTCATGTACAGCACCACGGGATCAATGATGCTCTATAAATAAATAATAACAAATATTTGATATAGCAGAAAAGAAAACAATTTAATATTTGTACAGAAACCTTTGTCTGCAGTTACAGAGCAGCAGGGATTTTGCGCCACTTCTCCATACAGATTATCTCCATTTCTTACAGGTTGCGGGGCTGTCGCTGGGCGGCACTGAGTTTCTGCTTCTTCAAAGATTTTCTATTGGATTCAGGGCTGGAGACTGGCTAAGCCACTTGAGGACCTTAAAATTCCTCTCACGCAGTCACTCCTTAAGGTACCGTCACACGCTACGCTATCGTTGAAACGTCACGGATTTTTGATCGTTCAAACGATCTCGTTTGTGCGTCGTTGCATGTAAATGAACGATCTTAAAACGATAAATCGTTGGATCGTTCATCAAAAAATTGAGATCCTGACCTCAAACCTCCAATTAATATCCTGTCAACATGCAACATTGGTCAGTGTGACACCTTTTTGAACGATGTCGTTCACAATTCTCCTATTCCTGCCGCTTTGTAAAATCATTCACTAAGTTCTTCTCAAAGTAGCTGGCGCGTTGCCAAATTTAACATCGCTAACATCGGAAGGATCGCGGTCACACGACATAGCTAACGATATCGTAGCATGTGACGGTACCTTTAGTTGCCTTGGCTGTGCGTTTGGGTCATTGTTAAGCTGGAGGACCCATCTTTAATGCTTTTACTGAGCGAGAAGGAGGTTTTTGGCCAAAATATTGCGCTAGATGACCCCAGCCACCCTCCTTTCAAAACAACTGCAGTCAGGGAGGTTGGAAAGCGGGGAAACGAGACAGGAAGGGGGGGGGGGGAAAGAGAGGGAGACAGGAAGGGGGGGGGGGGGGGAAGAGAGGGAGACAGGAAGGGGGGGGGGGGGGGGGAGAGAGGGAGACAGGAAGGGGGGGGGGGGGGAAGAGAGGGAGACAGGAGGGGGGGGGGGGAAGAGAGGGAGACAGGAAGGGGGTGGGGGGAAGAGAGGGAGACAGGAAGGGGGTGGGGGGAAGAGAGGGAGACAGGAAGGGGGTGGGGGGAAGAGAGGGAGACAGGAAGGGGGTGGGGGGAAGAGAGGGAGACAGGAAGGGGGGGGGGGAAGAGAGGGAGACAGGAAGGGGGGGGGGGAAGAGAGGGAGACAGGAAGGGGGGGGGGGGGGAAGAGAGGGAGACAGGAAGGGGGGGGGGGGGAAGAGAGGGAGACAGGAAGGGGGGGGGGGGAAGAGAGGGAGACAGGAAGGGGGGGGGGGAAGAGAGGGAGACAAGAGGGGGGTGGAGAGGGAGACAAGAGGGGGGTGGAGAGGGAGACAAGGAGGGGGGGGTGGAGAGGGAGACAAGAGGGGGGTGGAGAGGGAGACAAGAGGGGGGGGGAGAGAGGGAGACAAGAGGGGGGTGGAGAGGGAGACAAGAGGGGGGTGGAGAGGGAGACAAGAGGGGGGTGGGAGAGGGAGACAAGAGGGGGGTGGAGAGGGAGACAAGAGGGGGGTGGAGAGAGGAGACAAGAGGGGGGGGGGGAGAGGGAGACAAGAGGGGGGGGGGGAGAGGGAGACAAGAGGGGGGGGGGAGAGGGAGACAAGGGGGGGGGGGAGAGGGAGACAAGGGGGGGGGGGGGGAGAGGGAGACAAGGGGGGGGGGGGAGAGGGAGACAAGGGGGGGGGGGAGAGGGAGACAGGAGGGGGGGGGAGAGGGAGACAGGAGGGGGGGGAGGGAGACAGGAGGGGGGGGGAGAGGGAGACAAGAGGGGGGGGAGAGGGAGACAAGAGGGGGGGGAGAGGGAGACAGGAGGGGGGGGGAGAGGGAGACAGGAGGGGGGGGGAAGAGGGAGACAGGAGGGGGGGAGGGAGGAGGGGAGAGAGGGAGACGGAGGGGGGGAGAGAGGGAGACAGGAGGGGGGAGGAGAGGGGAGACAGGAGGGGGGGGAGAGGGAGACAGGAGGGGGGGAGAGGGGAGACAGGAGGGGGGGAGAGAGAGGAGACAGGAGGGGGGGAGAGAGGGAGACAGGAGGGGGGGAGAGAGGGAGACAGGAGGGGGGGAGAGAGGGAGACAGGAGGGGGGGGAGAGAGGGAGACAGGAGGGGGGGAGAGAGGGAGACAGGAGGGGGGGAGAGAGGGAGACAGGAGGGGGGGGAGAGAGGAGACAGGAGGGGGGAGAGAGGGAGACAGGAGGGGGGGAGAGAGGGAGACAGGAGGGGGGGAGAGAGGGAGACAGGAGGGGGGGAGAGAGGGAGACAGGAGGGGGGGGAGAGAGGGAGACAGGAGGGGGGGGAGAGAGGGAGACAGGAGGGGGGGGAGAGAGGGAGACAGGAGGGGGGGGAGAGAGGGAGACAGGAGGGGGGGGAGAGAGGGAGACAGGAGGGGGGGGAGAGAGGGAGACAGGAGGGGGGGGGAGAGGAGACAGGGGGGGGGGGAGAGAGGGAGAAGGAGGGGGGGAGAGAGGGAGACAGGAGGGGGGAGAGAGAGGGGAGGGGAGGAGAAGGGAGGGGGGGAGAGAGGGGACAGGAGGGGGGAGAGAGGGAGACAGGAGGGGGGGAGAAGGGAGACAGGAGGGAGGGAGAGAGGGAGAAGGGGGAGGGAGGAGGGAGGACAGGAGGGGGGAAGGGGGAAGGAGACAGAGGAGGGAGGGGGAAGGAGACAGAGGGGGTACCGGGGGAAGGAGACAGAGGGGGGTACGGGGGAAGGAGACAGAGGGGGTACCAGGGGGAAGGAGACAGAGGGGGTACCAGGGGGAAGGAGACAGAGGGGGTACGGGGGAAGGAGACAGAGGGGGTACCAGGGGGGAAGGAGACAGAGGGGGTACCGGGGGAAGGAGACAGAGGGGGTACCGGGGGGGAAGGAGACAGAGGGGGTACCGGGGGAAGGAGACAGAGGGGGTACCAGGGGGGAAGGAGACAGAGGGGGTACGGGGGAAGGAGACAGGGAGGGAAGAGTACGGGGGGGAGGAGACAGAGGGGGTACGGGGGGGAAGGAGACAGAGGGGGTACGGGGGGGAAGGAGACAGAGGGGGTACGGGGGGAAGGAGACAGAGGGGGTACGGGGGGGAAGGAGACAGAGGGGGTACGGGGGGGAAGGAGACAGAGGGGGTACGGGGGGGAAGGAGACAGAGGGGGTACGGGGGGGAAGGAGACAGAGGGGGCACGGGGGGGGGGAGGAGACAGAGGGGGCACGGGGGGGGGAGGAGACAGAGGGGGCACAGGGGGGGGGGGGGGGGGAGACGGAGGGGGCACAGGGGGGGGGGAGATGGAGGGGGCACAGGGGGGGGGAGACAGAGGGAGCACGGGGGGGGGGGGGAGAGAAAGACGGAGGGGGAATGGGGGGGTGGAGACAGAGCGGTGAGAGTGAACGGTGGGGGGGTAAGAGTGGACGGTGGGGTGGTAAGAGGGAGCGGATGGAGGGGGAGGGGTTGTAAGAGGGAGCGGATGGACGGGGAGGGGATGTAAGAGAGAGCGGGGGGAGGGGGTGTAAGAGGGAGCGGATGGAGGGGATGTAAGAGGGAGCGGATGGAGGGGGAGGGGATGTAAGAGGGAGCGGGGGGAGGGGGTGTAAGAGGGAGCGAATGGAGGGGGTGTAAGAGGGAGCGGGGTAGGGGGTGTAAGAGGGAGCGGGGGGGAGGGGGTGTAAGAGGGAGCAGGGGGAGGGGATGTAGGGGAAGGGGGGTGGGAGGGAGTAGATGAGGGGGAGTGGTGAGGGAGTGGATAGGAGGGGGGGAGAGTGAGTGGATAGGAGGGGGGGGAGAGTGAGTGGATAGGAGGGGGGGAGAGTGAGTGGATAGGAGGGGGGGGAGAGTGAGTGGATAGGAGGGGGGGAGAGGTGAGTGGATAGGAGGGGGGGGGAGAGTGAGTGGATAGGAGGGGGGGGGGAGAGTGAGTGGATAGGAGGGGGGGGGAGAGTGAGTGGATAGGAGGGGGGGGGAGAGTGAGTGGATAGGAGGGGGGGGGAGAGTGAGTGGATAGGAGGGGGGGGGAGAGTGAGTGGATAGGAGGGGGGGGGGAGAGTGAGTGGATAGGAGGGGGGGGGAGAGTGAGTGGATAGGAGGGGGGGGGAGAGTGAGTGGATAGGAGGGGGGGGGCGAGTGACTGGATGGGGGGGGGGGGCGAGTGAATGGATGGGGGGGCGAGTGAATGGATGGGGGGGAGGGAGTGAATGGATGGGGGGGAGGGAGTGAATGGATGGGGGGGAGGGGAGTGAATGGATGGGGGGGAGGGAGTGAATGGATGGGGGGGAGGGAGTGAATGGATGGGGGAGGAGGAGGGAGTGAATGGATGGGGGGGGGGGGAGGAGGGAGTGAATGGATGGGGGGGGGGGGAGGAGGGAGTGAATGGATGGGGGGGGGGGGGAGGGGGAGTGAATGGATGGGGGGGGGGGGGAGGAGGGAGTGAATGGATGGGGGGGAGGAGGGAGTGAATGGATGGCGGGGGAGGAGGGAGTGAATGGATGGGGTGGGGAGTGAATGGATGGGGGGGGGGGGGGGGGAGTGAATGGATGGGGGGGGGGGGAGTGAATGGATGGGGGGGGGGGGGGAGTGAATGGATGGGGGGGGGGGGAGTGAATGGATGGTTGGATGGGGGGGGGGGGGGGAGTGAATGGATGGTTGGATGGGGGGGGGGAGGGAGTGAATGGATGGGTGGGTGGGGGTAGGGAATGAATGGATGGGTGGGTGGGGGTAGGGAATGAATGGATGGTTGGATGGGGGGGGGGGAGGGAGTGAATGGATGGGGGGGGGGGAGTGAATGGGGGGGGGGAGTGAATGGATGGGGGGAGGAGTGAATGGATGGGGGGGGGGAGTGAATGGATGGGGGGAGGAGTGAATGGATGGGGGGGGAGTGAATGGATGGGGGGGGGGAGTGAGTGAATGGATGGGGGGGGAGGGAGTGAGTGAATGGATGGGGGGGAGGGAGTGAATGGACAGGGGGGAGGGAGTGAATGGATGGGGGGGGGGGAGGGAGTGAATGGATGGGGGGGGAGGGAGTGAATGGATGGGGGGGGAGGGAGTGAGTGAATGGATGGGGGGGGAGGGAGTGAGTGAATGGATGGGGGGGGAGGGAGTGAGTGAATGGATGGGGGGGGAGGGAGGGAGTGAATGGATGGGGGGGGAGGGAGGGAGTGAATGGATGGGGGGGGAGGGAGTGAATGGATGGGGGGGGGAGGGAGTGAATGGATGGGGGGGGGGAGGGAGTGAATGGATGGGGGAGGAGGGGGGAGGAGTGAATGGATGGGGGAGGAGGGGGAGGGAGTGAATGGATGGGGGGGGGGGGAGGGTGTGAATGGATGGGGGGGGGAGGGAGTGAATGGATGGGGGGGGGGGGAGAGGGAGTGAATGGATGGGGGGGGGAGAGGGAGTGAATGGATGGGGGGGGAGAGGGAGTGAATGGATGGGGGGGGAGAGGGAGTGAATGGATGGGGGGGGAGAGGGAGTGAATGGATGGGGGGGGGGAGAGGGAGTGAATGGATGGGGGGGGGGAGAGGGAGTGAATGGATGGGGGGGGGGAGAGGGAGTGAATGGATGGGGGGGGGGGAGAGGGAGTGAATGGATGAGGGAGGAAGGATGGGGGGGGGAGAGGGAGTGAATGGATGGGGGGGGGGGAGAGGGAGTGAATGGATGGGGGGGGGGAGAGGGAGTGAATGGATGGGGGGGGGGAGAGGGAGTGAATGGATGGGGGGGGGGGAGAGGGAGTGAATGGATGGGGTGGGGGAGAGGGAGTGAATGTATGGGGGGGGGAGAGGGAGTGAATGTATGGGGGGGAGAGGAGTGAATGTATGGGGGGGGGAGGAGAGGGAGTGAATGTATGGGGGGGGGGGAGAGGGAGTGAATGGATGGGGGAGGGGGCACAGCAGTGGGGCTGGGGGAACAGCAGACATTTGGGGGCAGAATATCCAGTTGCAGCGGTCTGAAGTGTGAGGATGGAGGAGCGGATAGTGGAGAGGATGTAGCTGGTGTGTTCTCCTGGCCTCCCCTTCCTCCTGTGCAGCCTCTGTCGGTCACCCTCTCTCCGGGCCCTGGTTCTCCTCTTCCGCCGTCACTCACCGCCCAGTCCCCGGAGCACAGCGGGATCGCCTCCTTCACCCCGGACACCTTCAGGCCGCGGCGCCGGAGCTTCGGCATCATCTCCAGGGTGAAGAAAAAATAGGCGTTCCGAGTTGCCCGCTTGTTCGCCATGATGGCGCCCGCCGCAGCTCCGCACAGGACAGACAGACCACGTGACGTGACCGCAGGACGTGCTGCGAGCCGGGACACGTGACCTGGCCTCAAGCCGCTCTGCTGTCTCCATAGCAACTAGTTATGGCGGCCGAAGACACTCAAACACCTGAACACACCTTGCTCTCATCACCTCACAGTAAATACATTTATGACGACAGATCGCGGGTTATTTATTGTATGAACACAGAAAATAATAGAAAGCCCCTAATCTTTCATATATATAGTTTTTACACACAAGAGCCCTCAGCTGCTCCATACATAGTGCACGACGAGGCCAAAATGGCCGACACACCAACATGGGGTCACCAAAACCATAAGGAAATAGTAAATAAAGGCATTTGGTGTGACCCCGGCCGTATACAGAGGGTGACGTGTGACCCGGCCATGTACAGAGCGTGATGTGTGACGTGTGGCCCCGGCTGTATACAGAGCATGACATGAAACTCTGGCACTATACAGAGCGTGACGTGTGACCCGGCCGTATACAGAGGGTGACGTGTGACCCCGGCCGTATACAGAGGGTGACGTGTGACCCCGGCCATGTACATAGGGTGACGTGTGACCCCGGCCATGTACAGAGGGTGACGTGTGACCCCGGCCATGTACAGGCGTGATGTGTGACCCGGCTGTATACAGAGCATGACATGAAACTCTGGCACTATACAGAGCGTGACGTGTGACCCCGGCCGTATACAGAGGGTGACGTGTGACCCAGGCCATGTACAGAGGGTGACGTGTGACTCACCGGGTGCCCGTGGACTCCGGTTTAGACAGGCTGAAGCTCCTTCCTCCTTGTCACGGGTGGGCCGCACCTGCCGGTAGTGTGGCCCGGTTGAGTGCAGATAAAAAGTTGAAGACGTCTTGTAGGAACAGATTAAAGGGGTTAATTTATTCGTGACGCCACCTATGAGTAGTTCGGTAATCGTTACCGACGCTGCGGAACCTCTGGGGGATGGACAGCAGCAAGATGGAACGCTCCCCACAGGCTGAGCGGTGATCCCGGAGGCTAGAGCTGCTTAAGATGTTGTGCGGCAGCTGCGGTTACCTTGTGTGCGGACGCATGCAATCATAAGGAAGCACGGACACTGAAAGTCTCTGTAATGGGTCTTTACTGTAACCAGCAGGCAGTACATGGTATGCAGTTAACGGGTAGCAGACCGGGCGGACTCAGCAGTGATAGGTGTCCCTCAGAGATCCGTAGTGTTCCTCCATTCTAGCTAAGTAGTTGCCATTGTCGCCCAGGAATACCAGGTCGGGTTCGGGGAGGCTGCATCAATCCCTATCCAAGATGTACATTATGGATGTTTTGGGGAGCCTTGGATCCCTCGGTGGGTACACCGCTGGTTAGACGACTGGAAAGTGGCTGGTGGTGGGGTGCTCCTGTAAAGCTGCTCCTCCACGCTTCTGGTTCGCGTAGCAGAGGTGAACTGCTGCCAGCTTCGGTACCAGTGAACCGGCTGTGAATTGGGCACGGGAGTCTTTTGGAACCCGTGGTTGGTGATGCCCGATCCCGGTTGTTGAGGCCTCAGGTGCTAACACCCGACCGGTGACGGCCCAGGGGCTGCACGGGGTGCAGAGCCCCTGCTCCTACGTTACTCCAAGTTCAAGTCTCTTTCTGACTTCTCTCAGACTCTCTAACTAGAGTCTGTACTTCTCCTACACTACCCTTACACTCCGCCCACCAGGACCTTGGATTGGCCCTCTACATTAAGTGATGCATGTAGGGTTTTGGATCTCTCAGTTAACCATATGACTGCTGGGTCGGAGAATATTGCGGCTGCATTTATGGCTGCAATACCCTCCTGTGACGCACTCGTTGCGGGGCGCCACACGTGTGACCCCGGCCATGTACAGAGCGTGATGTGTGACCCGGCTGTATACAGAGCATGACATGAAACTCCGGTCCTATACAGAGTGTGACGTGTAACCCAGGCCGTATACAGAGGGTGAGGTCTGACCCCGGCGCTATACAGAGCGTGATGTGTGACCCCGGCCGTATATGTGGCGCCCTGCTCACACAGGTAGCCACAGACTTCCTACTGCACAGCTGGGTTTCCACATTAGGTACCTACTACATGCAACATCTTCCACCCCGGCACAGTAGGCGGAGCTCAACTTGCTGACCTTAGGCGAGATCCCCTATAAATACTGCTGCTGGGGGAGGAGTTAGTCAGAGTGTGCAGACGCTAAGAGAGCTGCGAAGACGTCCTGGTGGTCGGTGCCACGGTTAGGCCCAAACCAGTGACCCGGAGTGGCCCTTCTGACGTCCCGCAAGCCTGAGTGGGGACAGAAGGTAAAGAGTAAAGAGCCAAAAGGGAGTGAGGAACTAGTGGAAGTTCGCCCTAAGGGTACCTTTACACGCGGCTACATTTCTAGGGTGGCTACAGGTAACTTACTGGTTGCAGTGAAATCATGGAGACAAGGTTCTATCTTGTTGCTGTGTACAAATGGAATAATCTCTCCATGATTTCACTGCAACCAGTAAGTTACCTGTAGCCACCCAAGAAATGTAGCTGCGTGTAAAGGGGCCCTTAGGGTACCTTTACACACAGAGATATATTGCTTGCAACTCACTGGTTGCAGTGAAATCATGGACACATTGTTCCATTTTGTTGCTGTGTACAAATGGAACAATGTGTCCATGATTTCACTGCAACCAGCAAATTGCCAGTGAAATTGCCTAGCAATATTGCCGCGTGTGAAGGTACCCTAAGGCCCCATTCACACACTGGGTTTTTTGCTGTGTATTTTTAAGCACAAGCTCATCACAAACCAGAAGTTGGTGATTAAACATATAAGTGGAGCACTTGTTTCTATTAGACCTTTCCTCTGAGTGTGCCACTCCCGATTTTGATTGTTCCACTCCTGGCTTTTTTTGAGCTTGTGCGTAAAAATACGCAGCAAAAAAGCAGTGTGTGAATGGGGCCTAAGACGTTTCGGACATCGGGGATCCGCACCTGTAGGATACTCCAGGACTACAGAAAACCCCGTCACACCGTGGAGGCTTCAGCCACCCGGTCCCCCTGTGGGTTAGAGAGAGGGAGCCAGACACAGCAGTGTGACACCGCAGTGATCAGAGAGGGTAACCCGTGGACCTCACAGGAGGAGAGAGCAGAGACAGGAAGAGAGAGGAGGCCGGTCTGACTGCATGTATGGTGCCCCTGTGACCAGGAGGCCAAAGGTAGGAACTGCAGCCAGGCAGGAAGGAGATAGTTTGTTCACCAAACACCTTCACAAACACACACACACCCACAAGCCACAGCACCCAACCCGGAGCCCGGGACTCTAGGCGGGCAAGGGATGGTAGAGTTTAGAGGGAAGTGGGTGGAATGTAGGTCAGGTGACGAGCTAGTACAAAAGGAGAACAGTAAGCGGAGTGAGTTAGGCCAGTGGGTGCCGAGAAGCCAAGAACTGACAGAGAGACACCTTCCTAAGGGATAGGGCTACACGGAGGCATAGAATCCACAGAGACACCGTTCCATGGAGAGAAAGCCATGTAGCCCAAGGGAAAGGAAGGACAGAGACCGGACCGGTGCCACTGGGTCTGAGGAGTACGGCAGCGCTGACCGACTACAGGCGGGATAGTTTCCCTTGATGTACTGAGGTAGTCACACGGGTTGGAGAGAGCCGGTGATCCCTTGCAAGATAGGGACACCCAAGGCTAGGCTGGGACTAGAGTGTCGGCTCTGGGTGACCGTAGCTATATCTGGGACACTAACACACCAAAGGGGAGGCACAGATTCCAAGTCTGGTCACCCAACACACGGGCTGGAGGATCAGCCCGCTGTATAGGACCCAGCTTGCCGCCCACACACACAGGGGGAAGTCAGACAAGGGACTGAGCTGCCCTCATACAGCCCACAGGAAAGAACAGAATAGAGGAAAGCCTGAAAGGAACACCAGAGAGAGTGAAGGGTCTCAGAGAGATAACCTGGCTGCAGAGGCTTTAGAGTGTCCGGAGTTAATTGTGTGAACTGTACCGTGAACTGTTTAAGTTGCATTAAAAACCTGCAAGTAAAACCCGGTGAACCCTGCGTCAGTCTCCCATGTGTGACTCCCTGCAAACAGAACTGCATTACATCTTTACGCCCTGTCAGGAGCTGCCCCGACCCGTGGCGGGCTCATCCACCTTGCTGCAGCATCCATCCTTCCTGCTGACAGATGTACCCTGCAGCGGTGGTCTCCTCATTGACCACAACTCGTGGGTGGCTTCACGACAACAATTCCCATGTAAATATCCCTTTTACTTGTGGGGCTCGGGACACGGTCCGGACCAAGACCGCCGTGATCATCACCAAGTGCTACCCCGGTCCGGGTACCGAGTATCCCGTCCCAGTGGGCCACACACATGCACTCTGGGCTTCAGCTACCACAGAGGAACAGAGGCGGCCTTATACCCACTTGCTGTAGGGACCTACTGTGCACTGGTCACCTGTCAGTGCCCTGGACATCTTTACCTGCCGTGCCAACAGTAAAAAGGTAAAAGAGACTTCTACAGTGTGTGTGTCATTCCTCTCTGCTCCCAGTGTCCCTCATAGACTGCTCCATCACTCCCCATCCTACCTACAGCTCCACTCCAAGCTGCCCAGAGGTCCAGCCCTACCTGTAGGGGACTTTACCGACTAAGCCGCACTACCATCTACCTCCGGCGGACTGTGGCGCCGCTGGTGACCCATCACCAGGTACTACAGGGGGCATCACATGACAAAAACTCTTATTTCCTGTAAATACCCCCTTTTTGAAGTGTCACCCAGGACACGGGATCAGGTGCGGCCATCACTCCCCGTGACACAGGAGCGTTAACCCCTTGGAGCCTGATACCCGAGTACCCCACAGCCTGGGGCTCGACATATCTTTCTGGTGTCACGAACAGGATCCCGTGCCCGGTATTACCTGGTACTGTGTGTCGTGATTTCAACTGTATGAGTGACTGTTTAAAACTACGCCACCATTACTGCGCCGAAGAGTGGGGAAAAAAGGGGGCATGTCGGCCTGTGGAGCGCGAAACTGAAGCCCGCCCCTCGCTCAGCCGAGCATTCCCAAGTGCCGTGGCCTATTCTGGAAACTCCCGAACTGTTTAACTCTGGCTGTAATTCTTTAAGGGGGCCTCCAGCATGTTGGCCTCCTCCAGCGACGACGACTGTGCGTTCGCTGACCCTAGGAATTACCCGGAAGCAACCATGGCGGCCTCCAGTATACCTGCCCGCACCACCAGCGCACCGGGCGCAATCGCCCCAATGATGCCGATCTCGCACCCATACATCACAGGGGCCAAGTGGCTGCCCCAGTATGACTGTCGCCCTGATACGCTGGATGATTTCAAGAGAAAAATCACCAGCGTCCTAGATATGTATGCGATGACCGGTCAACAACGCACTGCTGTGGCACTCGGACAGTTAACTGGCACAGCAGAAAAAGAAAGTGCGTCCTGGTCTGCCACTGAACGGAGATCAGCGGCCATTATATTTAATAAACTGAGAGCTACTTTTAAGGAGTGCAATGAGGCTGATATACGCATGCACTTCCATCACTGCTACCAGAGGCCGGGAGATGATATTAGAGCTTATGCCTGGCATCTGGAGGAAGCATTATGCGCCCTTAAACATGTTAGCCCCGCCAGTGTACCCGACGAAAACAAGCTCCTAATGGAACAATTAACTCGGGGACTGCTATCCCCAGAGGACAGTAAGACTGTACGTTGGTGGTCATTGAGCAATACAGAAGCTGACTTTAACACCCTGAAGGACATGGCCATCAAAGGGTTAACGCCGGTAGAGACCCATGAAGCTGCTATTAAATGGTGGTGCAGTGGTGAACCGCAGGCTACCCCAAAATCATCACCCGTGTCTACAGCTACGCACAATGTACAATCTGCTCAGCCTGACAAGTATGACTCCCTGCGAGCTGAGATGCGTACTGAGATGTGCCAGATAAATAAAAACATCGGCAAGCTGATGGACGCTCTGCAGCTGCAGCATAACCAGCAGCCAACGCCAAGACCCCAGCCCGACTTCAACCGCTGATTCAACTTGCCGACAGTCCGGAGGATGTACCCTGGATGAGAGGAAAGCAAGCCACAGCTTACCGGGGAAGAACCACCGACCGCTACAGCTCCACTGGGGAGCCCATCTGCCGCCGCTGTCACAGCATCGGCCACATCGCCAGGAGCTGTCCTTTAAATGGGCAGTCCCTGGGGGCCGGGGCCAAACCTCAGGACTAGATCAACAGGGCCCAGCCACCTGGTACAAGACCTTCATCGGACAGAGGCCGTTTCTGTCCATTGTACTGGATGGCATCCCGACACCTGCTCTGCTGGACACCAGGTCACAGGTGACCACCATTACCTATATCCTTTATAAGAAGTATTGGGCTGATGCAGAACTGAAACAGCCTGATCTAGACTTTACCCTCAATGCATCTAACGGTGAACCAATTACCGTAATGGGGGTTAATGAAGTACCAATAAAGGTGGGAAGGGTGGAATTGCAGAAGCAGGGAGTCAAAGTTGTAGCAGAAGCCAGTAATGCTAATGACCCTTATATAATAAGAGGGACTAATGTTGTTAGCAATTGCATGGAGGAAGTCTTGTCTTTGCTTCAACAGATCGCAGACACTGCCAGACCTGGTCAGAGGAAGGCTCTCCAGCGTGAGATCAGAGCCATCCTGCACCATCAACAGGTAACAAAATGCATGTTCCAAATTATTATGCACAGCAGAATTTTCAACCTTTTTATTTTTATTTTGAACAAACAAATGGTGAATTGTGAAATTATAAGCATTATCAGCTTATTGCAAAATGAAATCAAACAGTTTTCAAGTCAAACCTTTATTCTAGGTGATGTTACATTTACACATAGGACCCCTTGTTCGAAAGAAGCTTCTGAACTCTCTCGTCCATTGAATTTGTCAGTTTTTGGATGGTTTGTGCTTCAATTGTTTTTCATGTGGACAGAGTACCCTCCCAGAGCTGTTGCTTAGATGTGAACTGCCTCCCGCCATCATAGGCACTCCTTTTGATGATGCTCCAGAGGTTCTCAATGGGGTTGAGGTCAGGGGAAGATGGTGGCCACATCATAAGTTTGTCCTCTTTTATGCCCATAGCAGCCAGAGATGCAGAGGTGTTATTTGCAGCATGAGATGGTGCATTATCATGCATGAAAATGATCTTGCTGCGGAAAGCACAGTTCTTCCTCTTGAACCATGGCAGGGAGTGCTGTTTTAGAAACTCCACATAGATTATGGAGTTCATCTTCACCCCTTCAGGGATCCTAAAGGGACTGACAATCTCTCTCCCATGATTCCAGCCCAAAACATTACTCCACCTCCTCCTTGTTGGCGCCTTAGCCGTGTTTTCATGGGGTGTCCATCAACCAGCCATCCTCCACTCCATCCATCTGGACCATCGAGCGTTGCACGGCACTCATCGGTGAACAAAACAGTTTGTAAGTCAGTCTTCATGTATCGTTTGGCCCACTGGAGCCGTTTCTGCTTGTGTGCAATGGATAGAGGTGGTCGACAGGATGGCTTAGGCACAGCTACAGACCTCTGAAGGACCCTGCATCTTGTTGTTCGGGGGATGTTGGAGGCACAAGCAGCTTCAAAACTTGTCTGCTGCCATGACAAGGCATTTTTACAGCTGCTCTTTTAACCTGATGCAATTGTCTGTTGGAAAGAGTCCTCAATTTTCCCTTATCAGCACACACACGTGTGTGCTGGGAATCAGCTACATACTTCTTGATTGTGTGATGATCACGATGAAGTGTCTTGGCTAGAGATGAGCGAGTGTATTCGTTAGTCGTTACTACTCGCTATTCGGAGAATAGTAGGCTATTCGCTTGACTCGTTACTCTGCAAGTTTCCTGGAGATTATTCGCACGGTAACGAGTATAATGTAAATCAAGGGAAATGCAAGTGAAATCGGTTTGTCCCGGATTGTCCCAGTTTGGTTCAATCCGGTTTAATTTAACATGGCTGTCTATGGGACCGGATTGTACCGGACCGGGACAAACCGACACAATTCGTTTTTTGACTCCCGCTGTTAGCAGCGATTAGGGATGAGCGAGTCTTCTCCTGTATTCTGTATTCGGTACTCAACGAATATAGAATATGTAAAGTATGAAGAGCCAGCCCAGCATGTTAGCCAATCATACTTAGTAATGCCGCAGCCATGTTGGTTGTGGCATTACTATGATTGGCTACTGTCCATCGTGATGCCTATGTCATGTATGACAGGCAAGGCTGTATATAAGCCTTGCCCCTGCCATTTAGGGCACATTCCTATGAAGATCTGAGTTAGTGTAGGGAGAGTGAGAGCGGATCCTAGGGATTGTCAGTCAGTGTAGGAAAACCATCTGAAGATTCATATAATTTAACCCAAAAGCTCTTGTGAGAGCTACCAGGACGGAGGAGTACTGTAGAGGACTGTAGGTAGGGAGGCAGGCAGGAGCAGCCGTACAGTGCATACAGCACCGACCTCAGAGGTTAGCTCACTCAGCTCTCCCCAGAGCTGAAATCCTAAGCTTTTTTTTGTCACCACCACCAGATAATTTGTGTCATATTTAACTCCTTAAGCTCTAATTTTTTTCAGGGCCAGTGCATTGCTGTAACACCACCTGCAGCTCGCACGGTACCTTAACACCCGCACGCAGCCAGCACCACAGTCCCCAGTGACTGGTTCTGCGTCAGCTGTAATTTTTTAGGGGCCAGTGAGTTGCTGTATCACTACCTGCAGCTCGCACGGTACCTTAAAACCCGCACGCAGCCAGCACCACAGTCCCTAATGACTGGTTCTGCGTCAGCTCTAATTTTTTCGGGGCCAGTGAGTTGCTGTAACACCACCTGCAGCTCGCACGGTACCTTAAAACCCGCACGCAGCCAGCACCACAGTCCCTAGTGACTGGTTCTGCATCAGCTCTAATTTTATCGGGGCCAGTGCGTTGCTGTAACACCACCTGCAGCTCGCACGATACCTTACATCTGTCACAAGAAGCATTAGTAGCCTCTAGTGTTTACCTTCTAGGAACTAGTACCTGCTACTTGTTTTACAAAATCTGATATTATATAAATTCTATCATGTCACAAAAACAACCAAATCCCAAAGAAACAGTTGCTAAGGGACAGGGACGAGGTCGTGGCCTTGGCAGTCGTGGCCAACAAGGCACAGGGTCAGGGAGACAGACGAAGCTTGATAGATCGACCTTCCTCCTGTCTAAATTTCCCAGTACTGAACGTAAACGAGTCTTGAGGCCGGAAGAGCAAGACAAGCTAACATCTTGGTATGGCTGTTAAGACCTCAACAACTGGTTCTGGCAGCACACTATCCTCATTGACCAGTCTACTGTTGGTAGAGACAACGCTGGTTCATCAAATACACAACCTCGTCCCATTTCCTCAACCATCAGCAGCCACAGGCAAATTTGGACCATGAACTTGGGCACGCGGATGATTTGTTTGGCTCATATAATCCCTTGCATGAATCTGCTCTTTCTGCATCCCAACGTGACGAGATACTTGAAGAAGAAGAATTCTCTAATCATTGTCAAATATTCTAAACACCACGGCCAGGAGAAAGTACCTTCCAGCAAAGTCTTAGACCGTCTCAGCAGTTGGACTATGATGATGATGAGACACAGGTGTCATCTGGTCAGCCTACTAGATCACTATATGCTCAAGAAATGCAAGAGGATGTTGTTGACGATGAGACCACAGATCCCACCTGGAATGTTGGCATGCATATCCAGCAGAGCAGTACGGAGGAAGAAAGTGTCTATGTTTCACCTACCAAGGCACCATGGTCTACTCCTTTCACCAGAACACAAACAGTGTCAACTGTTGGTCAAAATGTGTCAACTGTAGGCCAAAATGTTTCAACTGCGGCACAGACCAATCCCTCTGTGCCACAAATCAAGGCTAGAGGGAGGTCAGCAGTAGTTTGGAAATTTTTTAAGGATAGCCCTTCACAACAAAATGTAGTCATCTGTAACATCTGCCAAGCAAGGTTAAGCAGAGGCCACGCAAAAGGCAACATGAGCACCACCAGTATGCGTAACCACATGTTAGCTAAGCACCCTACTCAGTGGTCACAACATCAGGGTTCCACAACAGTGTCATTTGATCCAAACACTGCCAGGCTAACTCAGATCCATCCGTCACAATCTAGTGTCGCTGAAGCTGGTCCTGCTCATACATACTCCTCCCAAGCTGCGGGTGAGGCGAGACAGAACACTAGTCCATCCACTTGTCTGTCAGCGCCAAACATCCAGTTGACAGTGCCACAGCTGTATGACAGGCAACGGAAATACCACTCTTCCCACCCATTAGCAAAAAATTAAGAGCGCACATAGCTAAGTTGATAGCTGTGGAGATGTTGCCGTTTAGGCTTGTGGGTACAGACTCTTTTCGTGAGCTGTTGGCTGTAGCAGCACCACGATACTCCATTCCTAGCCACCACTATTTTTCACGTTGTGCCGTCCCCGCGTTACACGAGCACGTCATAAGCAACCTAAAACATGCACTTACCAATGCTGTATCTGGGAAAGTACACCTAACTACGGACACGTGGACAAGTAGTTCTGGACAGGGCAGATACATCTCACTAACGGCACACTAGATCAACCTGATGGAGAGTGTGCCAACTTCTCCAAGTGAACCATCTGAGATACTACCGACGCCACGGATAGCTGGCACAACATCATTCAGGGTCTCAGCATCATCATATACGTCCAATACACAATCTGCCTCTTCCGCTTCATTGGCCAATCCTGACTTGCCCTCAACATCACGGCCAAGTTGGGAGCCAGATCTGCTGAAGCTGATCTGTTTAGGTCACACACCTCACACTGCTGCAGAGCTGTTGAAAGGTCTTAAACAACAGACTGATGAGTGGCTTTCCCCACTGCAACTTCAAACCGGTCTGGTTGTGAGCGATAATGGTCATAACCTTGTGGTGGCACTAAGGCTAGGTAACCTTGTACACGTGCCTTGCATGGCTCACGTTCTCAACCTAGTTGTTCAGAAATTTCTGAAGACTTACCCAGAGTTATCTGACCTACTTGTGAAGGTGCGGCGAATTTCTGCACATTTCAGACATTCCTCTACAGCTGTTGCAAGTCTTTCCGTGCTTCAAAAGCAATTTCATTTGCCAAACAACCGACTAATTTGTGACATGCCACACGCTGGAACTCTACATTCCAAATGTTAGCAAGGTTGACTGAGCAGCAGAGGGCTATTGCAGAATATCAGCTGCAACATGCCCGTCAGACCGGGAGTCAGCCAAGATACATTAGTACTCTGGAGTGGGGGTGGATCGCTGACATATGTGAGGTGCTAGATAATTTTGATTACTGCACCAAAACTTGTTAGCGGCGATTGTCCATTCTCAGTGTCACTATCCCCATGCTACGTCTTCTAAAAGAATCGCTCATGAATCTGAAAAATGAAGCTTTGAGGGCCCAGCGGATGGCTATGGAGCCAGATTTTAACATTCTTGAAACTAGCCCGCAAACTGAATCACATCAGGCACAATTGGGTCAAGAAGAAGAGCGTGACGAAGACGATGAAGAAGATGACTTATTTTTTGGTGGTACCGATGTCAACCCTGATGGTACTCCCAACCCAAACTTTATGTCTGTTCAGCATGGGTGGACTGGAGAGGAGGAGGCGGAGACAGACTTGGCGGACACAATGGATATTGTTAATCCTTCTGGGGAGCCAGAAGATTTGAGTCTATGCAGCTTGGCACACATGGCTGACTTCATGTCTAATTGTTTGTTACAAGACCCACGCGTGATCAACATCTTTCACAGCGACCTATACTGGTTGGCCACCTTTCTGGACCTGCGTTAGAAAGACAAATTCACTTTGTTGCTGTTGCAGTCACCAAGGGGCTTAACTATTGAGTATTTCAAGAGGGTTGTTGTTGCAAATTTGCTGGCTATATCACCGTCAGACAACATTCTCCCCAGAGGTAGCTGCTCTGTTGAACAGCAGCCATTGATCTGAACACAAACGCCCACAATGTCCAGAAGAGGTGGGGGAAAGATGTCCACAAACTGGGCCATCTTCAATAAACCGTCGAATCAACAACGGCTTGTGGCTCCGGTTACCATGTCTCGGAGACAGAAATTGACCAACATGCTCCAAGAGTTCTTAAGTGACAGTACCATATTCCTTACTGACCCTTCTGTCTCGTTCAATTACTGAGTATCAAAGCTTCACACTTGGACAGAGCTCTCATTGTATGCCTTGGAGGTGCTGGCCAGCCCTGCTGCTAGTGTGACTTCAGAGCGGGTTTTCAGTGCCGCTGGTGGTATCATCACAGATACGAGGACACGTCTTACTCCAGAGAATGCCGACAGGCTTACTCTAATTAAGTTCAATAAGGACTGGATTTCACCACAGTTCTTGAGCCCTCAAGATGACAGTAGCCAGAGCTAAAGTCACACTATGATAATCAATATGATATAATCATTCAGGTTTTATTATTCATCCTTTTGCACACTAAAAGTATGTCCATCATTGCAGATGATTGGCCTACCCATGTTCCTGCAACATGGTCATCATGATATTAAACCTACATTTTCACTTAAATTCATTTACATTTACCATCCTATCCGTTTTTGAGAATGATTCACCATATAATTTTGTCATCAAGCACTATACAGCCCCTTGGGCTAATTTTTGGAGGCACCAAGCCTATGCCTGCATAGTGGGCATTGCAGGTACTATTCAAAAAGTACCAGCAAGTAGATTGCCTAAGAAAGCAGGCCTCAGGGCCAATACAATCTACTTGCTGGTACTTTTTGAATAGTACCTGCAATGCCCACTATGCAGGCATAGGCTTGGTGCCTCCAAAAATTAGCCCAAGGGGCTGTATATCACTTTGCCTAAGAAAGCAGGCCTCAGGGCCAATACAAAGTGATATTAGCTTGGGCTAATTTTTGGAGGCACCAAGCCTATGCCTACATAGTGTGAAAAAGTATAAGACTGGCATCACCGTACATGTAGGTGCTGGCAGAAAATAATAATACTTACAAGAATAGGATATCTGCCGTGACACTACTGTATATATAAGAAATGTAAATTAATGAGTGGCACTAGAGAAAAGAAGATCAGACTGAATTGTGCAAATGTGTAATGCAGAAACTGCCCTGTGCTAAAAATGAAAATCAGAGGTCTTAAGACCACGTCACACGCATCAATCTTATGAGCGATATCGCTTAAGCGCTCTGCTTTTTTGATCGCTTAAGCGATATCGTCTGTGCGTCGCTGCGTGTAAACAAGCGATTTTACAATGTAAAATCGCTTGATTGATTGATCGCAGATTTGTGAGCAGGAGCTCAAATCAAGCGATAATCGCTTGATCAATCTGCCTCATCGTGGTGTGTGACACCACGATGAACGATCTCCCAGCGGCAGAGCCTATGCTGGGAGATGGTATCTATGGTAAACGTCGGGTTACTAAGCTCCGCGCGGCACCTAGTAACCCGATGTGTACCATAGTTACCAGCGATCTCGCTGGTCCACATCGCTGGTGAGTCTGCCTGTGTGACAGCTCACCAGCGATGTGAGCGATATTGTTAGCGATCGCGCGTGCACGTGATCGCTAACAATATCGCTCATAAGATTGATGCGTGTCACGTGGCCTTTATGGTACCTTTACACGCCGCCACAGCATGATGGATACCAACGGCTACTTCACGTGCACGAGCACGCCCAAACGGTTACCAACGGGAAACGCACCTCCTTTACACGCCGCCACAAGGTGCGCTACGCTACGCTACATCTGTAACTAGCTACTTCGCCGGGTGTCTCAAGTAGCCATCTGTAGCTCAGCGTACCTCATTTACACACCGCTACAACCAGCTACTATGGGCGGACCTGGTGCAGCAGGGACAGCACATAGGCGTGCCACAATTGTGGATTACGAGATGTCCGTACGCTGATAGGACAACCCCAGAATATCATGATTGGGCAGGCATCGCAGGAGGCTGATTAGTACATGACGCTCGAGCGATTGTGTAGTGTGACTGGTCAGCTCCTTAAATATGCCGCCCTGTGCGGCGACAACCAATCGCTAAGCAGCATCTTCCACCAATGATCGCAGATGGGGCGCGGTAACACGGAGCCTGGGTGACGCCTTAGCTACATTGCAGCCACATCGCCGGGTGTCCACAGTTCCCTTCTGTGGGTTCTTTACACGCCGATACAGCTCGCTACAATCGGCGATGTAGCCATCTGTTTATGGGCAGTGCACGGATACAGATGTATCTGTAGCCGGCTGTGTCGTCCCGTCTTCAGACGCCGCTACTACAGGCGATATTGGCGCGACAAGCTACATTTGTAGCCTGTAGCGGATTGTATCCATCCTGCTGTGGCGGCGTGTAAAGGTACCATTAGTCTCATTAGTAGCCACTAAGGATCAAGCCTGGCACCCACTTCAAGGAGCCTCCACTCATAGTGTCATAGTGTCAGGACCTGGCAGTGGAGGCTCCTTGAAGTGGGTGCCAGGCTTGATCCTTAGTGGCTACTAATGAGACTAAGACCTCTGATTTTCATTTTTAGCACAGGGCAGTTTCTGCATTACACATTTGCACAATTCAGTCTGATCTTCTTTTCTCTAGTGCCACTCATTAATTTACATTTCTTATATATACAGTAGTGTCGCGGCAGATATCCTATTCTTGTATGCCTACATAGTGGGCATTGCATGTACTATGCCTAAAGTACTATCAAGGCTATTATCAGACACATGAGGCCTGTTTATTTTCGAACCGTACCATACAGCCCCTTGGGCTAATTTATTGAGGTACAGAGCATATGTGTGCATACTTGTCATTTCATGGATTATGCTTTCAGTAATTGCTACACTATTAGGTTGGCCATGAGGCCTGCTTACTATATTCTGTACAATACAGCCCCTTGGCCTAATTTCAGAACTTAAGTTTCACATTTACCTGTGAATTTGTACCCACAAGAGCAGTAGTCAAACATTTGGGAAGTAGGAGGCCCTACACAGGATGATGTCTGGTTTTTGTCATGCTTTCCCCATAACACAACCTCTATGTCAGTAAGCCACCCTCCTAATGCTACTTAAACACTGACCTGTGAATAGATTGCCTACATCATCACCAGCTCCTACAAGACTTATGGTACCTCAGTTTGTACATGGCATACTTGTCACATTTTTTCGGCAATTACATGACACTACTTTAAACATGGTATGTACACTTGCCCTTGACATCAGCAACTGCCCCCATATTATAACCATGTAAACCATATGTTTTGTAAAAGTGACACATTAGAGCATAGCCACTGCATTATTTTATATCCCTCTTTTTTTTTTTAAAGAAAATATTTATTTCTTACTATCATTCATACAAACAGATAATTTGTTCACGTGTGTTTTTCTCAACCATTGGGGCATATTGATGGAGGCAATAAGTCTAAAGGGGGAGTCACACGCGTCAATGTCGTCAGCGAGATGATCGCTGACGACATTGACGGCTGATTGCTGGTGAGCTGTCACACAGACAGACTCACCAGCGATCAATTGACCAGAAACATCGTGGAAACGATTTAAATATCGTTTCCACGATGTCTTGCTCCCGCTGCCAGCCTGCTGGAAGCGGGAGCAGGCTGGTCTCCAAGGTAAACTGCGGGTATCTAGGCAGCGCGCGCTGCCTAGATACCCGACGTGTACCTTAGTTACCAGCCTCCTCCGCTCACCGGCTGGTATCTAAGGTACACAGCGGGTAACTAGGGACCCTAGTTACCCGCTGTGTACCTTAGATACCAGCCGGTGAGCAGAGGAGGCTGGTAACTAAGGTACACGTCGGGTATCTAGGCAGCGCGCGCTGCCTAGATACCCGCAGTTTACCTTGGATACCAGCTCCCAGCGCTTGTGAGAGGCGCTGGGAGCTGGAATATCGCTACTTCCGGTGTCACACGCAGCGATGCTGCGTGTCCACCGGGCGACAATCGCCAGTAGAGATGGGCGAGTCCGAAAAGACTCGGAATCGCAAGACCCCAACGAGTCCGAGTCAAGGACTCGGGACTCGTTGCGAGTCCAGCGAGTCCAATGTTAATGAATAGGGACCCGAGTAATAGCGAATAATGACATTTACAACTCGCTGATGTGTCTCTGAAAGTGTGCGAGTCCAAACTCGCTGGTTTTTTCTCTTATTTTGAGGCTTGTAGCCGATGATGCGAGGGAAGCGATTCTCCAGCACACACCATGCTTTAAGGAAACAGGAAGCGAGTCGCGCTGACAGGCGCACACACAGAGCAATCCATTCATCAGTGCAATCATGGCAGCAGGACGTGGCACGGTGAACACACTGCGTCTTATTGCACTTGTGGAGGCTCGTCCATTTCTATGGCTCCCTACAGATCCTGACTATGGGGATACGACCCAAATTAATACAGCCTGGAGAGAGATCGCCCAAGAGATGTTCCCTGCGTTCCATCGGAGTGACCATGAGGAACAGAGCAATCTAAGTAAGTTAAATGAGTTCACATGTTATATATTGCATTTACTGTATATATACTCGTGTATAAGCCGACCCGTGTATAAGCCGACCCCCCTATTTTTGCCCCGAAAAACTATGAAAACATATTCACCGCCATCCTGGTATACAGCGGCTATCACTGGTAGACAGCCCCCCAGCAGAGTATACACCTCCCCCTGCAGAGTATACAGGCCCCCACATGCCCCCATATTGTGGTATACAGGCAGGGGCGGACTGGCCCAGGTGCCACGGGTCATGCGGCTGCAGTAGCATGAATAATCCGCATGTCCCTGAAGCAGCAGGCGGAAACGGAAGCTCCTGGCCGCGCGATGACGTCATCAGCACGCGGCTGCGTCCGGGAGTGAGCGTCTGTGAGTGGCGTGCGGCTGCGACTGTTAGCGAGCGGCTGTGAGGAGCGCGAGGCTGCGGCTGGGAGCGAGCCATAGGAGAATGCGGGAGCTGCGGTGACTGTGAGGCGGCCGCCAGTCATCACCCCCCCCCCACCCCCGTCCTCACCTGTGTCGGGCCGGTGAGGGAGGGTTGCGACCCAAACTGTAGGGTGCCAGTCAGTCCCTGTATACAGGGCCCTCAGTGTGTGTACAGGCCCCCCCAGCAGTGGGTATACAGGGCCCCCAGCAGTGGGTAGACAGTGGCCCAGTGGGTTTACAGGGCCCCCAGCAGTGGGAATACAGGGCCCCCATAGCAGGGTATACAGGACCCTGAATGTGTTATCATGCTCCACCGCATATTTGCCTATATTTGGATGGGGTCACAACAGTACAATGAGTTTAATGTCTGATCCTCCTGGCTCTTTCGGCCAAGGGGTTGGGTGTATATAAATACCACTAATGACCAGAGTCTGGTGCCCGCACTATTACATTCTCTATGCGTTGACATGTGTCCTGCCTCATTTGTGATTGTGGCCACGTGAGCTCAATGTCCGTAATGCTGTTGATGATGTTCCACACTGTCGTGTCACTGTGCCTTGTATACACATTACACACACAAAATGAATAAAATGTTATTGTTGATTTGTACACATACTTTTGTTGTTTCAAATATTACACATCTCTAAACCCGGTTTCAAATCATTTCACAGTTGACCATCTTAAAAAACGGTGGAGGAGCTGCCGGGACCAGCATAAGAAGCAGTACCGGCAGTACTCAGAGAGACAACCGGGAGCCGCTCCATTGCTCAACCACTACCACTTTTATGACCGGCTGTCCTTCCTTCACCCGGTGGCCCGTATGCCAAGGTATGTGTCTGCAGCACTGTTGTGTACATTTAGTATTATTTATTAATATATACATTAGGTTCCATTTCGGCTCTGTGGGTAGCAGAGTATACACGTGGCTCTGTGGGTAGCAGAGTATACAGGCGGGTCTGTGGGTAGCAGAGTATACAGGCGGGTCTGTGGGTAGCAGAGTATACAGGCGGGTCTGAGGTAGCAGAGTATACAGGCGGGTCTGAGGTAGCAGAGTATACAGGCGGGTCTGTGGGTAGCAGAGTATACAGGCGGGTCTGAGGTAGCAGAGTATAAAGACGGCTCTGTGGGTAGCAGAGTATACAGGCGGGTCTGTGGGTAGCAGAGTATACAGGCGGGTCTGAGGTAGCAGAGTATACAGGCGTCTCTGTGGGTAGCAGAGTATACAGGCGGGTCTGAGGTAGCAGAGTATACAGGCGGGTCTGTGGGTAGCAGAGTATACAGGCGGGTCTGAGGTAGCAGAGTATAAAGACGGCTCTGTGGGTAGCAGAGTATACAGGCGGGTCTGTGGGTAGCAGAGTATACAGGCGGGTCTGTGGGTAGCAGAGTATACAGGCGGCTCAGTGGGTAGCAGAGTATATAGGTGATGAGAATAGGGTTAATAGATGGTGCTACAGTGTTGGGGCGTGCTAGAGGGAGCAGAGATCCGATTACTGCCATCATTACTGACCTTATTAAAGATAGCGGCCGCAGCTAAATGACATCATGGCAAAGGTAAACATGGGGTGTGGTTAGCTGCAGGAGGTTAGTGAGAGGTGTGGGATGTTTGGCAGAGGGCGTGGTGTGGGCGTGGTGAGCGCGGCTCCTGCGTCAGATACGCTGCGAGCGCGGAACCGCGGCACATCTCCAGGAGCAGAGGACGTGTCCGGTACGTCCGTAGCCCCCGGCCTCCCCGTTGTCCGCACACACAGCCCCGCTGTGACCTCTGCAGTGTCACAGGCCCCGGCGGGCGTCTGTCATCTCCTCCTGACACTGACCTCCTCCTGATTTGATTGTCTGTGTTGTCCCCCCCCGCTGTCAGCATCAGTGATCTGCTAAGACCTGTGGGTGCACAGACGGGGGAAGTACAAATGCCAGCATGCCGGGGCGGATTGGGCGCTGTGAGGGGCGCAGGTCTTGCTGTGAGCGGAGGGCGCGAGGCCGCTCGAGAAAACGCTATAGCGGCTGTGTGAGTTAAGCGTCTGCGGCTCGCGAAGGCGCATACGCGTCTCCGCTCGCAGTGACGCTAAGGAGTTTGCGATTCGGCTACAGTGCCGGAATTTCAAACTCCCGATTATATAAATAGATTATATATATATATATTGTATACCTTTCAACCCCTTCCCTGCTTTATATAGATGATATAAGCTAAAAGTTTTGTGAATTAAGTATGTCAAGTTAAAAGTGAAGTCAGGGGGACTTTTTTTTTTCATGTGAACCATTGGTGTTATTGATCGTCTAGATTAGATGGGATGGGGGGGGGGATGGGTGTTAATCAGGGGGTGAAAAATTATGTATTAGTATGGAATTAGCAAAGAAAGTCACGTATTCCTTTATGTTATGTACAGTTGGTTATTCTTTCATAATAATAACAAATATCTGATTAAGAATACACAGATACACAGAGTCTAAAAAGCGTGCAACTTAATGTTTGACCTATGTTTTTGTTTCCAAATGCAATGCATTCACCAAATTTTTTTTTACTTTACCCACAGAGAAGCTTACTACAGAGGGCGGCGTGCTGCTAATCCTCCACCTCCAAACAGAAGGCGGCGTGGAGTAAACCACCACCACCACCACGGCCGGCGCCACCACCACCACCGCCGTCGCCGCCGCCACCACCACCACCAGCATCGCCGCCAGCAGCGCCAGGGCCAGCACCACCACCGCCGCCACCAGCGGCCGTGCCAGCACCACCACCGCCGGCACCAGCGGCAGGGCCATCAACACCACCACCGCCGTCCCCGCCACCACCACCACCACCACCGCCACCAGCGGCAGGGTCCGCACCACCACCGCCCCCACCAGCGGCAGGGCCATCAACACCACCACCGCCGTCCCCGCCACCACCACCACCACCACCGCCACCAGCGGCAGGGTCCGCACCACCACCGCCCCACCAGCGGCAGGGCCAGCACCACCACCGCCACCACCAGCGGCATGGCCAGCACCACCACCGCCACCACCAGCGGCAGGGCCAGCACCACCACCGACGCCACCAGCGGCAGGCCCAGCTTATGGTCCGATCCCGGGGTCAGCACATTTAAGTGTGCAACAGAGTAATGCTGACTTTGCCCGCAGTATTATACCATTCATGGATAATATTCCATTTGACAGGCTACTGCGGGCAAGGTCAGCATTACAGATAGTGCTGGAAGCCTGTCAGCCAAATAACGACCCCGGTGATGTGTTCCAATATTTGGATGGGTGGAAAATAAACTCTAACAGGCTAGGCAGGCCCACAACACGGGACAGCCATGTCCCACCCCACAGGGCTTTGCCTCACTGCCAGTGGCCAGCTAACAGGGACCTACCACCGTTCCCTACACCTGTTCAGAGGATCCACCCTGAAGGGTTCGGCCAGGCCATACGTGGGGCCCTTGACCTTTTGCAGGACGGACAGCCCACCTACCAGGACCTGTAGGGCTCCATTTGTTGTTGTTCTTGTTGTTACTACAATTTTAAAAGGTAGTATTTTTTGGAATGTCCAAACAGTGCTGCCACTTTTTTTTTTTTAAACACAGTTTTAAAAAACCAGCTTTGTGTCTGTATTTTTTCAAGGAATGAATGTGGAGTTATTTTTGTGGTTGGGCTTCAAGTCATCATAATTATTATAATTATTTATTTATATAGCGCCCATAGGTTCCATGGCGCTTTACATGAGGAAAAGGTAGAGAAGGACAAGTACAATAAACATAGACAATAAGGTCATATAGGTACAATAGTAGAGGACCCTGTACGCGTGGGCTCACATTCTACGAGGGGTGGGTGGGGATACAATAGGGTGGGGAAGGTGTCGGTCGTGGGGCGTGTAGCGGGGTCTCATGGCAGGTTGTAGGCCTGTCGGAAGAGGTGAGTCTTTAGAAGTATCTTTAAGGTTCAGAGGGTAGGCGACTGACTGATGAGGTGGGGCAGGGAGTTCCATAGCATGGCGGATTACCGGGAGAAATCCTGTATGCGGTTGTGGGAAGAGGAGATGAGGGTGGACTGTAGAACAAGTTCTTGGGATGAACGCAGGTTGCGTGAGGGATGGTATCGGGAGATCAGGTCGGAGATGTATGGTGGGGATAGGTTGTGTAAGGCTTTGAATGTCATGGTCAGTGTTTTAAAGTGAGCTCTCTGTGGGCCGGAGGGGCCAGTGAACGGCTTGGCAGAGGGGGTAGGCAGGGGAGTAGCGTGAGGACAGATGTATTAGTCGGGCAGCAGAGTTTAGTATAGATTGGAGAGGTGCAAGAGAGTTGGCAGGGAGACCTATGCGAAGGAGGTTGCAGTAGTCAAGGCGGGAGATGATGAGGGCATTTATGAGTGTTTCAGCAGTGTCAGGATTGAGGAACGACCGAATTGGTTAAATATTTTTGAGTTGGAGTCACAGGGACTTGGTTAGGGACTACAGGTGGGGCTTGAAGGAGAGGGAGGAGTCAAGGATTACCCCGAGACATTTGGCGTGGGGGACAGGGGAGAGAGCATCATTAGCAAGTACTTTACGGCCCGCATGGCGCATGAAGTCACCTTGGTTACTAAGTGTCAAATCATGACTCCACATACAACTGTTGCTGACAAACAGTGCCTGTGTTTGGGGGGTTACTTTCTGCCTCGCTATGGCAACAAGACTATGAACACACATGTGAGAGGCTGGGACGTCTACATGCTACACATCGCGTCTACGCGTTTTGTATGGAGCGTACAGTGGGACCCTTCAACAGGCTCCAGCAGGATGATAGTCCAAGCAACGCCCACGATGCAGGCATAGGATTGGTGCCTGGAAAAATTAGCCCAAGGGGCTGTTTCCCATTTTTGGTATAAATGTAGGCCTAAGGGCCATAAAAAGCTTGTTAGCCAGTGTGTCTCCCAAACCATGATAAGCTTGTTAGCCTTGGTGGCTCCAAAAAATTAGCCCAAGGGGCTATTTCCCATTTTTGGTATAAATGTAGGCCTAAGGGCCATAAAAAGCTTGTTAGCCAGGGTGTCTCCCAAAGCATGATAAGCTTGTTAGCCTGGGTGGCTCCAAAAATTAGCCCAAGGGGCTGTATCCCATTTTTGGTATAAATGTAGGCCTAAGGGCCATAAAACGCTTGTTAGCCAGGGTGTCTCCCAAAGCATGATAAGCTTGTTAGCCTGGGTGGCTCAAAAAATTAGCCCAAGGGGCTGTATCCCATTTTTGGTATAAATGTAGGCCTAAGGGCCATAAAAAGCTTGTTAGCCAGGGTGTCTCCCAAAGCATGATAAGCTTGTTAGCCTGGGTGGCTCCAAAAATTAGCCCAAGGGGCTGTATCCCATTTTTGGTATAAATGTAGGCCTAAGGGCCATAAAAAGCTTGTTAGCCAGGGTGTCTCCCAAAGCATGATAAGCTTGTTAGCCTGGGTGGCTCAAAAAATTAGCCCAAGGGGCTGTATCCCATTTTTGGTATAAATGTAGGCCTAAGGGCCATAAAAAGCTTGTTAGCCAGGGTGTCTCCCAAAGCATGATAAGCTTGTTAGCCTGGGTGGCTCCAAAAATTAGCCCAAGGGGCTGTTTCCCATTTTTGGTATAAATGTAGGCCTAAGGGCCATAAAAAGCTTGTTAGCCAGGGTGTCTCCCAAAGCATGATAAGCTTGTTAGCCTTTGTGGCTTAAAAAATTAGCCCAAAGGGCTTAATAAAGTCTATTTATAAATAAAGCAGGGCGCTTGGCCCATTGCATATTATTGCTTGGACTAGGAGCATAGAAGAAGCAAGGCCAACTATGCAGTCCTAGGCTTGGTGCCTCAAAAAATTAGCCCAAAGGGCTTAATAAAGTATTTTTTTACATAAAGCAGGGCGCTTGGCCCATAGCATATTATTGCTTGGACTGGGTGCCGAATCAAATCAACAGAGCTACGGGACTTGTCATTAATTCCTGTCAAAAATGGGCATATTGTTAACAGCGCAATATCCCAATCATATTAATTATGATTAGGTTAATCTAGGATTGTGTACTGTCGTCAGGAGGGCTTAGGAACTGTGATGATATCCAATCCTTGTTGAATTTAATTAGAGTGAGCCTGTCGGCATTTTCTGTGGTGAGGCGGGACCTTCTATCAGTGACTATACCCCAGCGGCACTGAAAACACGCTCTGATGTCACACTAGCAGCTGGGCATGCCAGCACCTCCAAGGCATACAATGACAGCTCAGTCCAAGTGTGCAGCTTGGAAACCCAGTAATTAAAGGGTACAGAAGGGTCGGTTAGGAAGCTGGTACTGTCACTGAGATACTGCTGCACCATGTTGGACAATTGTTGTCTCCTACTCAAGGTCACCGTTGGCAAATTACGTTCTTGATTGGAAGGTCTGTTGAACATCGCCCAGTTGGCGGACATCTTACCCCACCTCTTCTTGTCATTGATGGCGTTTGTGTCCCAACCAAAGGCTGCTGTTGGAAAGAGCTGGTTCTTCGATGTATAGCGGATTCAGACGGTGATATTGCCAGCAAAATATCAAGAAGAACCCTCTTTACATGATCCATCGTTAAGCCCCTGGATGAGTGCGACAGCAGCGACTGAAATTTGTCTTTGTACCGTGGGTCCAAAAACGTTGACAACCAGTAGAGGTCGCTGTCATAGATGTGTATGACGCGTGGATCTTTGGAGACACATTGACACATTACTTCAGCCATGTGTGCTAAGCTGCAAAGACTCATCTCCTCGGTTACAACAGAATGAAGATCACTACGCGTCGTGGCCTCTAAATCGGTGTCCGCCTCTCCTCTTCAGCCCACCCATGCTGTACCGACATAAACGTAGGGTTGGGAGTCCCATCAGGGTTCACATCAGTACCAGAGAAAAATAAATCTTCTTCATCATCACCCTCATCACCATCTTCCTGAACCAATGTAGCCTGCTGATATTGGCTAGGGTGGCTAGGATCAGCGATGTTCAATTCTGGCTCCATAGCCATCCGCTGTGCTCTCAAAGCATCTGTTTTGAGATTCAATAGGGATTCTTGGAGCAGGCAGAGCATGGGGATGGTGAGACTTATAATCGACTGATCCCCACTGACAAGTTTGGTACAGTATTCGAAGTTATCCAGCAACTCGCAAAGGTCAGCGATCCAGACCCACTCGAAAGTAGTGATGTGTGTGGTATGACTTCCAGGTTGACGGGCATGTTGCAGCTGAAATTCCGCTATTGCCTTCTGCTGCTCATTAAACCTTGCCAGCATATGGAAGGTGGAGTTCCATCGCGTAGGCATGTCGCAAATTAGCCTGTGTTTCGGCAAGTTAAATTGGATTTGAAGGGCAGAAAGACTTGCAGCTGCTGTGGACGAATGTCTAAAGTGGGCGCAAATTCGCCTCACCTTATCCAGTAGCTCAGATAACTCTGGGTATATTTTGAGGAATTTCTGAACTACCAGGTTCAGGACATGAGCCATGCAAGGCACATGTACAAGTTTACCGTGCTTTATTGCCGCCACAAGGTTTGCACCATTATCGCTCACAACTAGACCTGGTTGTAGTTCCAGTGGGGCCAGCCACTCATCGGTCTGTTGCTTGAGACCTTTCCACAACTCTGTTGCAGTGTGACGTGTGTCACCTAGGCAGATAAGCTTCAGAAGAGCCTGTTGTCGCCTTGCAGAAGCAGTACTGCAAAGCTCCCAACTCGGACGTGATGGTGCTTGAGGCTCAGCAGTGGACAAGGAAGTGGCAGAAGCAGATTGGGCACTGGACATATATGAGGAGGCAGACACCCGGAATGATGTTGGGCCCGCTATTCGTGGAGTTGGAAGTATGTCAGATGGTACAGTTTTAGAAGTTGGTACACTCTCCACCAGGTTGATCCAGTGAGCCGTTAGTGAAATGTATCTGCCCTGTCCACAACTACTTGTCCACGTGTCCGTAGTTAGGTGGACTTTGGCGGTGACAGCATTTGTTAAAGCACGTTTTAAGTTGTTAACCACGTGCTGGTGTAAGGCGGGAACGGCACTACGTGAGAAAAAGTACCGGCTGGGTACAGAGTATCGTGGTGCTGCCTCAGCCATCAACTCCCGAAAAGACTCTGTACCCACAAGCCTAAACGGCAGCATTTCCACAGCTAACAACTTGGCTATTTTCGCTGTCACTTTTTGGGAATATGGGTGTGTCGGTTGGAACTTCTGCTGTCTTTCATACAGCTGTGGCACAGACAACTGCACGTTTGGACCAGACTGACAAGAGGATTGACTACTGTCATGTCTGTCTTGTAAAGCACCTTGGGAGGAGTACGCTTGAGCAGGAGCTGAAGCCTGAACACTTGCTGGTGAAGGATGTATCTGAGGTGGCCTGGAAGTGTTTGGATCAGAAGGCACTGATTTTGAACCCTGATAGGTTGCCCACTGAATTGGGTGCTTAAGAGACATATGCTTGCGCATACTGCTGGTGCTCTGGTTTCCTTTTACCGTGCCTCTGCTAAGCCTTGCCTGGCACATCTTACAGATAACCATATTTGGTAATGTTGGGCTATCCTTAAAAAATTTCCACACACTGGCTGTTCGTCCTTTATTTTTAATTGGAGGAAGAGGAGGATGACTCTGTTCAACACCAACTGTGGACACATTTTGGGCAACTGTGTTTGCAGTTTGTGCAACAGTTGGCACAGTTTGTGCCACAGTTGACGCTATTTGGGCAACTGTTCTCACAGTTTGTGTTCTGGAGACAGTACGCCTTTGTGATTTTGCCAGTGGTACATAGCCACTTTCGTCCTCCTGGCTGCTCTCTTGGCTATGCAATTCAGCAATCCAGGTAGGATCTGTGGTGTCATCATCCACCCCTTCCAGTTCAAAGGATTCTGGATAAACTGACTGAGCAGGCTGGCCAGATGAGATGTGTGTCTCATCATCCTCATCATCATCCACCTCCTGAGATACTGTTTGCATTTCGTGAAAGTGTCTTTCCTCAGGACGCGCTACTTCCAAACTTTGGCCATGAGTAGACATTTCGTCTACTTCAAGTATCTCGTCAGGCAGTGACAAAGAAACCCCTTGATAAGAACCGAATAAGTCATCCGAGTGACCAAGGTCCATATTCAAATTTTCCTCTGGCTGCCGATGGGTTGAGGCAATATGACGACTTTGAGGATTGGATGGCGCTGCATTGTCTGTAGCGACACTAGAATGTCTTGCCACGGATGATTGCGTACTGCAAGAACCAGTGGTCGAGGGCGTCTGAGCCATCCAAGATGTTATCTTGTCATGCTCATCCGGCCTCAACACACGTTTTCTTTGAGTACTGGGATTTCTAGGTAGAAAAAAGGACGTTCTATCAATCCTAGGCTGTGTACTTGTACCAGTGCCTTCTTGGGCAAGACTGCTGCGGCCACGAGCTCGTCCCTGTCCCTTTGCAACATCCTTTTTGGTAATTGTTTTTTTTTGAGACATTGTAGACGAATGCACAGTCACCAAGTTGGAGTTAGGTGTTGCTGTATGCGTCACTTGCTGGCGGGGTAAGTGTGCGCGCTCACACTTGGCAGTGAAGCCGCACACTACACTCCCTAAAAAAATTAGTTTCAAGTGCGCACAGCCACCGAGATGTGGTTAGGTTAGCTGAATGCGTCACTTGCTGGCGGGGTAAGTGTGCGCTCTCACACTTGGCAGTGAAGCCGCACACTACACTCCCTAAAAAAATTAGTTTCAAGTGCGCACAGCCACCGAGATGTGGTTAGGTTTGCTGAATGCGTCACTTGCTGGCGGGGTAAGTGTGCGCGCTCACACTTGGCAGTGAAGCCGCACACTACACTCCCTAAAAAAATTGGTTTGAAGTGCGCACAGCCACCGAGATGTGGTTAGGTTAGCTGAATGCGTCACTTGCTGGCGGGGTAAGTGTGCGCTCTCACACTTGGCAGTGAAACCGCACACTACACACCCTAAAAAAATTGGTTAGAAGTGCGCACAGCCACCGAGATGTGGTTAGGTTAGCTGAATGCGTCACTTGCTGGCGGGGTAAGTGTGCGCTCTCACACTTGGCAGTGAAGCCGCACACTACACACCCTAAAAAAATTGGTTTGAAGTGCGCACAGCCACCGAGATGTGGTTAGGTTAGCTGAATGCGTCACTTGCTGGCGGGGTAAGTGTGCGCTCTCACACTTGGCAGTGAAGCCGCACACTACACTCCCTAAAAAAATTAGTTTCAAGTGCGCACAGCCACCGAGATGTGGTTAGGTTAGCTGAATGCGTCACTTGCTGGCGGGGTAAGTGTGCGCGCTCACACTTGGCAGTAAAGCCGCACACTACACTCCCTAAAAAAATTGGTTTGAAGTGCGCACAGCCACCGAGATGTGGTTAGGTTAGCTGAATGCGTCACTTGCTGGCGGGGTAAGTGTGCACTCTCACACTTGGCAGTGAAACCGCACACTACACTCCCTAAAAAAATTGGTTAGAAGTGCGCACAGCCACCGAGATGTGGTTAGGTTAGCTGAATGCGTCACTTGCTGGCGGGGTAAGTGTGCGCGCTCACACTTGGCAGTGAAGCCGCACACTACACTCCCTAAAAAAATTGGTTTGAAGTGCGCACAGCCACCGAGATGTGGTTAGGTTAGCTGAATGCGTCACTTGCTGGCGGGGTAAGTGTGCGCTCTCACACTTGGCAGTGAAGCCGCACACTACACTCCCTAAAAAAATTGGTTTGAAGTGCGCACAGCCACCGAGATGTGGTTAGGTTAGCTGAATGCGTCACTTGCTGGCGGGGTAAGTGTGCGCTCTCACACTTGGCAGTGAAGCCGCACACTACACTCCCTAAAAAAATTGGTTTGAAGTGCGCACAGCCACCGAGATGTGGTTAGGTTAGCTGAATGCGTCACTTGCTGGCGGGGTAAGTGTGCGCTCTCACACTTGGCAGTGAAGCCGCACACTACACTCCCTAAAAAAATTGGTTTGAAGTGCGCACAGCCACCGAGATGTGGTTAGGTTAGCTGAATGCGTCACTTGCTGGCGGGGTAAGTGTGCGCTCTCACACTTGGCAGTGAAGCCGCACACTACACTCCCTAAAAAAATTGGTTTGAAGTGCGCACAGCCACCGAGATGTGGTTAGGTTAGCTGAATGCGTCACTTGCTGGCGGGGTAAGTGTGCGCTCTCACACTTGGCAGTGAAGCCGCACACTACACTCCCTAAAAAAATTGGTTTGAAGTGCGCACAGCCACCGAGATGTGGTTAGGTTAGCTGAATGCGTCACTTGCTGGCGGGGTAAGTGTGCGCTCTCACACTTGGCAGTGAAGTCGCACACTACACTCCCTAAAAAAATTGGTTTGAAGTGCGCACAGCCACCGAGATGTGGTTAGGTTAGCTGAATGCGTCACTTGCTGGCGGGGTAAGTGTGCGCTCTCACACTTGGCAGTGAAGCCGCACACTACACTCCCTAAGGTGGAGTACGTGCTAGCAGCAACACACTGGTCTGCCACAGAAAAAAATAACGCTCTATGGCTTATTAGGAACAAAAATCGATCTGGTGCAAAAACAAAAAGGAAACAGCACCTCAGCTAAGCCTCTGACTGCAGCTGTTAGCAAAGCTGAGTGAGTAAGCTAAGCTATGAGGTCCGTCCTGTGTGCACTCTAAGGCTTCTCCTTCCTTCCCTCCCTGCCTGCCTGCCTACACAGCACTACTCCGTCCTCCTCCTAGCTCTCAGAAGAGCTTTTTGGGTTAATAAAAGGAATCTTCCCTACACTGACAATCCCTGATCTGCTCCAGCATATATCTCTCTCTCCCTATACTAGGTCAGATCGTCTCAGGAATGTGCCCAAAATGGCGGGGACAAGCCTTATATACTGCCTTGCCTGTCATAGATGACATAGGCATGACGCTGGACAGCAGCCAATCATAGTCCTGACACAACCAACTTTGCTATGCCATTACTGACTATGATTGGCTATCTTCACAAGTTTTCTGACCTAACACGCACGCTGTGCTGACTCGGAACATAACAGATTCTGTATTCCAGAGTCCGAATCCCGAATACAGTATACAGGACTCGGAATCGTAGACTCGTAGGACTCGGAATCGTAGACTCGCTCAGACTCGCTGCTGACAGCGGGTATCTGTGACGAGTCAAGCTTATTGCCATTGAATTCCATTGGACTCGTCACTGTGCGAGTCCAAGCTGGGAGATTCGCCGAGTAACGAGTCCTGCGAGTACCTTCAGAATCGCCGAGTCCCGAGTCCTAGCGAGTAGACTCGCCCATCCCTAATCGCCAGGTTTTAGAGCAGGTTCTAAAACCTGGCGATCATCAACCAGCGATTTCTCGCTGGTTGATGCAGTATGTCACACGCGTCAATATCGCTGCAACGTCACGTGCAGCCGAGATCGTGCAGGCGATATTGACGCGTGTGACTCCCCCATAAGTGTGAAATAGTAGTCTCAGTAAGCAATGGGCCTGCAGGCAGGCATTGAGTATGCCACTCTACAGCCCTTAGGTTTATTGTCTCCATCAATATGCCCCAAGTGTGAAATAGTAGTCTCAGTAAGCAATGGGCCTGCAGGCAGGCATTGAGTATGACACTCTACAGCCCTTAGGCTTATTGATGGAGGCAATAAGCCTAAGTGTGAAATACTAGTCACAGTAAGCAATTGGCCTGCAGGCAGGCATTCAGTATGACAATCTACAGCCCATTTGGCAAATAGTTTGATGCTACCCAACAATGTGTAAAGTACTTGTCGAAGTCAGCAATGGCCCTGAGGAAATTAAAGGTCTTCTAAGTGCCTTGTAGGGGGCCTGTCAACAACTTCCTCACTTGCATTGGCTGCAGTGTTGGATGTAGTTGTTGCGGTTGGCACATTGGGCCTCGCTAGAGACAATGTGCTCAATGTACATGTGGTTAACGCCCGAATTAACCTTTCCTGTGGGGAACACACAACAATGGCTGGACTGTCGGGCACCCAAGGTGCACGTTGCAGCTGCAGCCCACTCATTGTGGCCTGACCGTGGGTTGGTCCATATGATGTGTGACTTTGTGCTGAGCTAACAAGTAACTGGTGACCTGGTTGTGTCGTGGCATATGTGGACTGTCCAAGATAACCGTCTTCACTGCGTCGCAATTGTGGCTGATGATGGGTATGCTGGCAGGGCCACTCTAATGTTGAAGCCTTGCTCACTTGGTGGGAGGATGGGTAAAAACCATACTCTTGGCTTCCTGCTGGAGCATGGGTTGCCAGAGAGGAGGTTATGTTGTCTCGTTGGCTGCTGGAACATGGTTGAACACTGTGTCTTTCAAAGTATCCAGTGTGGATTTTGCCCGATAACATATGATGTTGCAAATACGGTGGCAGATAAGGATCCCTCAAATACTCCTGCATGCTTCGTGATGCAACAGATGGTCGTAAGGGTACAGGTAGCGTTCTTGACGGCTGTTCCGTGACTAAGTTTTCACTGCTGGCAGCTGGAGGAGAACTGTGGGAGGGGTGTTACGTGGCCCGAGTAGGTTGCAATGGCTGTATAGTGGGACCCATCAGTTTGGCTTTACGCACAGCCTCCTGACAAGACTGGATTATGTAAGCCTGCTGCTCACTCGACATCTCTTCCGTCTCCCTGGTCACTGTTTTGAAATACACCTGTGAATTCTCATGTACATTAGATCTCAGATCCCTCAGCTCATTTTGGACACGATGCAAGCCCTCAGTAAGCTTTAAGGCCAGCTCATGAAACAAGAGCTGATGGCTTTGAGATGTAGGTACAAGCTCAGGGTTAACATTCCTATTAGAACCCCTCTGGCTCTGGAGTTCAGCAAAAAGACCTGCTTGATAATGTGCACCAGAGTGAGGTGGCTCCGATAGGGGAACAGATGTAGAAGAGGCTTCTGCATGGCTCCCGTGTTGCCTGGAGTCAGTGCCAGTGCCAGTATGGTCTTCCTCTGATGGGCCTGCAGATGTGGCCAAGTCGTCACCGCTGACATGTTCCGTGACTGCTATAGGTGGCCGGGGGACTGTTGGCATTGTTAGCTGCAGAGTCCTAGCTTGGGAGCTGTGGGTGAGAGGAGTGAAAAAAGGTTACAAGGTTATACTTATTCGAATTGTTTGCACACATTAAATATGAGCATTGTTGAAACTCCTACTTTGGTTTTTTTGGGAAAAGCATATGCCTCATATCCAGTAAGGGAAGTTTCACACTGAAGTTTTGCCCCGGATAAAGTTCCCTCCAGTGTATGACCAAAACCCAGGATTAGCTAAGAAACCCAGAGCAGATGTCAAACATTGAAATATAGAGTCACTATTCCAGTTCATCTCCTGGTTTTGTCACACCGAAGGGATGTAATGTTATCAGGGAATAAAATTCAGTGTGAAAACAGCCAGAGGAAAGTATAATTGCTAGCCTGAATGTGACACATGGCATACAACCTACCCAAGCTACTGTCTCCATCCCCATTGCCCTGTAGAATGTAAGCCTGCAAGGGTAGGGTCCTCTCTCCCCTCTGTATCAGTCTGTCACATTGTTCATTATATTTGTAACTTGTCTGTATGCAATCCTTTCTCATGTACAGCACCATGGAATGATTGGTGCTCTATAACTAAATAATAATAATAATAATACTAATAATTATACAATGTTAACACAGTAATACTTACCCTCTTGCATACATGCAGGGTCGGAGGAACTCCAGGATTTCAGCATATTTGGTAATTATCTTTAATTTTGGAATTATCTTTAATTTTGGTAAATTATTGTCATTTCTTTGTATATTTGGGTATCTTAGGGGTTTGAAAGTCACAACTAATAATAATTACAGTATAGACTCATAAGCAATGCACCAGACCGCCATCCTGTTATAAAGCCCCCTATCGGTGGTATATAGCCAACCATGCCGGTATATTGTGCACATAAGTAGTATACCGTCTGCGCCGTCAGTGGTATTACAGCCCCCAGCAGTGGTATACAGCTACAATGAGTACTGTACAGGCCACTCATCACTGGAATACAGGCCTCATACCTGTATGTGTATGTAGCCCTTCTAATGGCCGTGTCACACGTGTCAATGTTGGTAGTGACATCGCCGAAAAGTGACGCATCAGCGATGTTGCTAGCGATATTGCAAGTGAGTCGTGCTGTGTGACAGTGCGACGCGACTGCGATTTATCGCTGGTCGCAGGTTGACAGGTTTATGAACATGTTCATAAACCTGTCAATCTGCAACCAGCGGTTAGGCAGGATCGCGCCGTCTGACACCGCAATAGCGATGTTGGCGACGATCCAGCCTATACCGCAGCATTGCTGCGGATCACTCGCTGGGTTGATCCCAGCCCAGCGAGCGATGGCTCCGCCTGCATCGCTGCGGCATCACCGGCAACATCCTGCTGTGTGACACCAAGGCTGCGATGTCGGAAGCGACCGCACACCTGCACATCGCTTCCGACATCGCAGCCTTGGTTGACACGTGTGACAGTACCATAAGTGTATTTTATTTTATGCTGAGGTATTGTTTTCTGTAACATTGTTAAATAAATTACAAAATGTGATGTCATATGACAACACGGAGGTATTTTTTGATTCAGAGCAGTCAAAAACTTAAATATTCCATTTAATAACCAACATAAGCTATTGAAGTCACATTCTTTACGCTCAACAGTCTATTACATGTTTCCTTGGCTTGGAGAGGCAAAAGTATATTATTGTAGCACACATACAGGTATAAAGAAGTCAGTGTGCTGTATGAGACTGCATGTATAAAAGCGTTTTCGAAAAAGCATGTAAAAAAATGTCATGTTACATAATGAGCCAACAGTCAAACAATTATGAGGAAAATACCTGTCCCCACAAGGAACAATAAATGCACACAGACCTGATCAGATTACTTACGGTGACGATCTTGGCCCGAGTCATTAAGAATGTTCCATCCTCGGACCAATGCAGCGCACACTTCATCCCAGAGTTCCGTGGTGTGCGCCATGTTGTGATGGCGGTTGTGGTGTTGATCCCACAATGGGGCCCGTGCTTCCACTAGCTCGATTAGCAGGCGGGTATCCACAACTTCTTCTTTACCGTCCTGACGAGACCTTTTGGAAGCCTGGAGGAGAAAAACAACCAAAAAAAAAAAAAATGAAACCCTTAAAACAACGGCGCATCATACATTTCAGTAATATGGTTTTTGGACAACCAATCACTACAATATAGCATTCGATGATGCTGCCAGGGCTGCACTACACAAAGTTTAGAGATGTGGGTCTGGTACCTCTCCGTCATGGAGATTCTACAAAGATTTGAAAGGCTGCCAGCCTGACCAATTTGCCAACGTAGTGTTGCTTGTCCATAGTGATTAAACATCATGACAATGATTTTTGTTAGCCCAGCAGTTGTGGACATGTTATCCTGTGTGTGTTTTTTGCCCGCCGTCTGGAACTTCTTAACCACAGGATGACAAAGGACAAATACACCATAATCTTGAAAAAAATACATCTATGGCGAATACCGATAACAAGCATAGACTGCCCTGTCTACTCAACCGTCGTATACTGTGTTGACCACTGAGCCCACATAAACAATGCTGATAACCATTCAGCCAACGTATACTCTGGTAAGCAATCTGCTCTGGGAATGTGGTTGCCAGGCGTCCGAGTGCATGCAGGAGGGCCACACCAGCAACATCATTGCCGCACCCAGCCGCTGTCCCCCAGCCCCCTCCAGACAGAACCCAACCGCTGTGTACTCCTGGACTCTGTCACTGCTGCACACGGGTACTGCTATAGTTAGCTAATATTTCATTGGCTACTTATGTTTGATCGTAGGTTACGCAAAAAACACATAGCTGATTGCTTGGCCCTCCTACCCGACACCATTAAACAAAAGGGAAAGTCGACCATCAAAATGTCGGCGTTCTTTAACCACACTTTGCTGCTTGCTCGAAAACAGACATGTTTTCAGTGCAGCCAAGGCACAAACACAAACCACCAGAGCAAGCATGGCACAAACGCAAACCACTATGGTGAAATAAAAAAAAAAATGTTAAAATAACTTTAAAAAAAAGATGACCTACATAAGACAGACATGTGATTTTCAGACATCCATTATAAGGCAAACACCAAAACAAATTACCTGAGATGGTCTACAATCTCTGGAGCCAAACTAAACACACATGAACACATATGCTGTGTAAGTAGCCTTATGTTTTTCAAGAACACATTTGCACACACATACAACTGTCTATCAAGGCTCAAGAACACATGGCTACACACCCTGTAGATGCCCATGAAGGTGGCCTGGCAGTCCAGGGCATGCAGCTATTGATTGATGTACAGGAGTGTGGATCCTAATTTGAACGCCTGTGCCTGCAGCAAGCACATTCCCATGCATGTTAACTTGCATGCATGTGCGTGCTGCAAGCACAGAATGCAAATGGCCATGCATGGTACCAAAGCACGCATGTGCATGCAGCAACCACGGCATGAACATTGCCATGAATGGCTACGTGCACGCATGCCATGCACATGGCCATACATGTTAACGTGCACACATGTGCATGCTGCAAACACAGCATGCTCATGGCCATGCATGTTCATGTGAACGCATGTGCATGCTGCAAGCACGGCATGCACATGGCTATGCATAGTAACGTGCATGCAGCAACCACAGCATGCACATGGCCATGCATGGTAAAGTGCACGCTGGTGCATGCACATGGCCATACATGGTAACATGCACAAACATGTGCATGCTGCAACAACAGCATGCACATGGCCATGCATGCTCTTGTGCACGCATGTGCATGCTGCAAGCACAGCATGCACATGGCCATGCATGGTCTTGTGCACACGTGTGCATGCTGCAAGCACAGTATGCACAGGGGTGCATGCTGCAAGCACAGCATGCACATGGCCATGCACACTGTATATTTAAACTTCCAAGATTATGCTATATGCTTCTACAAGGAGAATTCAGAATGTGTACCACCCACCTTAATTAGCTGCTGCACCGCAGCTCAACTAGTCAGGAACATGGCTCAGATTACTGCCTGAGTCCTGATGTGGCTCACTCACTGAGTTAGCCCACAATTGCGTCTGGAGGGAGGGTGGCAGGTGGTCAGCTTCTTTTGCAGCGCAGCCGCAGTCTGGAATTGGAATGCGGGAACCGGACGGTTTTTTACACCCGGTCCGGTCCAATAGACACTCATGTTCAATTTTACCTGTTTGAACTGGTCCGGGTCAATCCGGTTTAGATTAACATGGCTGTCTATGGGACCGGATTGTTCCGGACCGGGACAATCCAGTTTCATTTTAAATCTTAATGCTTTTTACCGCAGGCTTGGAAACTATGATTTAATGATTTGGAGGTTGTTCCTCTGCTGCCAGACCTCTTTATGTCTTTATGGGGTCCAGCAACAGAGGAATTAATCGCAATTACTTGCTTCCCCATTCATTTCTATAGTACTCGCTATACTTGTAACAAGTAGCGAGTATCGGGACCTACTCGTTAAGAGTCTAGCAAGTGCGAGTATTTCGGTACTCGCTCATCCCTAATCAGGAGTCATCATCCATCATAAGTATTGTGCAATTCATACGCGATCTGTAAGTAAAAGCAAAAAGGATTAATTAAAACACACCTTAGAAAACCCCTTTCACATCAGCGTTTTTCGTAATTCGCGGCAGATGCGGTGAAAAAACCGCATCTGCCGCGTTTGCCGCATAACCGTTCCACTTGCGGCGCGGTTGCGGTTTTTCCCATACAAAGTATAGGGGGACTTGCGGCAGATGCGGCAAGTGCGGTTTTGCAATTGCGTCAGGTGCGGCAGCGAAAAAAACCGCGGCTGACCGCGGTTTTTTTCGCTGCCGCACCTGCCGCAAGTGCAAAACCGCACTTGCCGCATCTGCCGCAAGTCCCCCTATACTTTGTATGGGAAAAACCGCAACCGCGCCGCAAGTGGAACGGTTGTGCGGCAAGCGCGGCAGATGCGGTTTTTTCACCGCATCTGCCGCGAATTACGAAAAACGCTGATGTGAAAGGGCCCTAAGGCTGCTTTCACATCAGCGCTGATTGCGGCAGTTGCGGTGAAAAAACTGCAACTGCCGCAATTACCGCATAACGGCCGCACTTGCGGTTTACTTGCGGCAAGCCCCATACAATCTCTATGGCACTTGCCGCTCCTGCCGCACACTTACTGCAAGCCCCATAGACATTGTATGGGTCTTGCCGCAAGTGAACCGAAAGTGCAGCTGTTATGCGGTAATCGCGGCAGTTGCGTTTTTTTCACCGCAACTGCCGCGATCAGCGAAAAACGCTGATGTGAAAGCAGCCTAAAGCAGCAGTTTTGTTGGAGATCTCTATACACTTCAATGTGTCACAATAAAAGGGTTGACAGACGTAGATTGTACAATACAAAATATACAGCTAAAAGCACTGATTTCATAGTGGATCTCCTTGTAATTGTGTTGAGAAACATTGGTTTTCTTTTTAAGGAGAATGTATGTGTGCAGAAGTGCGGAACCGCCGTGGGTGCCAACATGGGTCCACATATGCAAGTATATATGGATTTATCATACTGTCATGTGTCATAAAATTACCGTAGTTAAAAAAAGAGAACTTTTAGTTAATAAAAGGTAGAAAGCCCCCCCATTTATATATTATCCAGGGACATAAATGGCCTTTGTTATGGATGACCCTGAACATTCATTACACCTCACTAATCTCACTGGATATTGTGTAATGCTTCATTACTCTGCAGTGTCCACAGTGGGGAGATGAAGCAGTTAATGCAAGATACTATACAGATTACAGATGTGATCAGACCAAAAAATGAAAAAGTAGTAAAAGTATAATTTCATTACATTTTAACTTTTTTTTTTAAATCAAATTGTAAAAATGTACTGAATTGATATTTGTATAGACTGGTTATGTGAATATGGGTGGAGATCATTGTGCAAATGTAAAGTTTTGGCTTCATGGAACAATGGACTCCTGGAGGCTATGGAAGATCTTTCCTTGTATCAATGAAAGGCACAATAACCTGTGATCACATAGGAACCCCACTTAGGGGCTAATGTGATGCTAATGGATACAAGTGAACATCCACATGCGATTCTAGAAGCTGTAGATCTATGGTGATTTCTGCAGGTGATCTGTTGTCTGTGAAAGTCGTCTGGCACCGAGATCATTGATCACAGACTGCTCCTCATTATTATTTTTATTATTTATTTATAGAGCACCATTGATTCCATGGTGCTGTACATGAGAAAGGGGATACATACAAACAAGTTAAAAATACAATGAACAAACTAACAGTGACAGACTGATACAGAGGGGAGAGAGGACCCTGCCCTTGCAGGCTTACATTCTACAGGGCAATGGGAAGGGAGACAATAGGATGGGTCTTCTCTGGTGGTGGTGGAGCGCTGGCTCAAATGGTGGTGGAGCGCCAGGTCCAGTGGTGGTGAGGTGGCACTGTGGTCATTGCAGGTTGTAGACTGTTCAGAAGAGATGGGTTTTCAGGTTCCGCTTGGGGGTTTCAAGTGTAGGGCACAGTCGGACGTGTTGGAGTGCAGAGTTCTAGAGAATGGGGGATGCTCGAGCGAAGTCTTTCAGATGGTTAGATGAGGAACATACAAGTGTGGAGGAAAGAAGGAGGTCTTGGGAGGTTCGAAGATTACGAGTTGGATGATATCGGGAGATTAGTTCAGAGATATATGGGGGGAAAGATTGTGGATGGCTTTGTAAGTCAATGTTAGGCTGGGGTCACACACACAGATAATTGTGTAGAGATTGTTCGCAGATCTCTGGTTGCAGTGAAATTATGGACACATGGTTCAATTTTGTGGCTGTGTACAAATGGTACAATCTGTCCATGATTTCACTGCAACCAGAGATCTGTGAACAATATCTGCACAAATATCTGTGTGTGTGACCCCAGCCTTAGTGGTTTGAATTGGATACGCTGGGGAATTGGGAGCCAGTGGAGGGATTTGCAGAGGGTAGAAGTGGAGGAATAGCGAGAAGAGAGGTGGATTAGTCAGGCAGCAGAGTTAAGGACAGATTGAAGAGGTGCAAGAGTGTTAGTAGGGAGGCCACAGAGGAGGAGGTTGCAGTAGTCGAGACGGGAGATTATGAGAGCACTAGTAGTTTAGCAGATTGAGGACTGAGGAAGTGACGGATTCTGGAAATATTTTTTAGTTGGAGGCAGCAAGGGCTTGGATGTGCGGTTTGAAGGACAAGGCAGAGTAAAGGGTTACTCCAAGGCAGCGGACTTCAGGTAAAAGGCAAAGTGTGATGTCATTTATTGTGATAGGTAGGTCTGGTAAGGAAGATGTGTGAGATGGAGAAAAGATGATGAGTTCGGTTTTGTCTACATTGAGCTTTAGGAAGCGATCTGAGGCGGCCGTCACACCCACAGATATCTTTAGCGATATTGTAAGCGATCACGTGCACGCGCAATCGCTTACAATATCGCTCACATCGCTGGTGAGCTGTCACACAGACAGACTCACCAGCGATGTGGAGCCGCGATCTCGCTCGTTACTATGGTACACATCGGGTTACTAGGCGCCGCGCGTCGCTTAGTTACCCGACGTGTACCATAGTTACCATCTCCCAGCATAGGCTCTGCCGCTGGGAGATCGTTCATCGTGGTGTTATACACCACGATGAAGCAGATCGTGGCATCGTTCATCGCTAGATCTGAGCTCCGGAGCTCAGATCAGCGATGTCACGATCAAGCGATTTCACATCGTAAATTACTTGATTACATGCAACGATTTCTTGCCCGATATCGCTTAAGCGATCAAAAAGGAGATCGCTTAAACGATATCGGGCAAGAAATCGTTGCGTGTGACGGCCGCCTGAGATAGATATGAGATAAGATATGAGACCATTCAGATCGACAAAAAAATAAAAACCAAACAAGAGGCATCACATCAAGACTAGTCAAAAAGTAATTAAATTTAGCCCATTATAGGGATGGTTCATTCCATTGTGTGATCCTTTCTCAAACACTTGTGCCTTCTATTTTAAAAAGGTATGATACAGAAAGAAAAGGAGTAACAGCTTCAATGTTTCATTACTACACAATTTTATTGTTTAGATACAAGGATCATAGACAAGAGAAAAGCTGTAAAGTGCACATGTGCTGGGCGTCTACAGCAAAATATTGATATACATTTACATAGGAAATACCCATATAACCCACGGTATACAGGTCTAAATCCATAGCATAATATTGCACCATTTCCAGAGGTTACAGAATGTGAGATACTAAATAACAGTGGAAATAACAATATTGCTCTCGGCAAGTGACAATTTAGTTCAATTGGGTTCACATTTATATGTATAATATAAAGGTGCAAGTGCTTAGCTGGAATCACAAACTCATTATCATAGGCAGTAATAGGGCATAGTCCTATATCAAGGATGAAACATGTTACCAGAGTTCGCTGTGGACATCCCTGAGTAGGGCACACAATAGGGAGAGACCAGGCAGAAGGATCCCAATGTGTTTCGTGACCTGGTCAAGACCTGTCAAATCTAAAAACAGAGAGAGACACAGAGGCGCAAATGGGTCTTATTGTTTGGATAAGATTGTTTAACCGCGAGTGTGTGCTCACCTGGTTCGGTTGGGATAACCCACAACCAGTATGCTCGCCTGTACAGCTGCCGCTGGATCCGCACTTCCACGTGCACAGTGGTGGTGTATTCAAAAAATCCAAAGCAGTAGTGCTCATATGATCCGCGCTGCCGTCAGGATGAAAGACAAGGAAGACAAGGCTTCTTCAATGCTGCTCCTTTATTCTACACGTTTTGATGCTTTCCCAGCACATTCCTCTTCCTTTTCTTCCTTGTCTTTCATCCCGACAGCAGCGCTCATCATATGAGCACTACTTCTCTGGATTTTTTGGTCAAGACATGTGGTCACTTCATCAAGGGATACATGATGTTATCCCAGCCCACATTAAATATTGCTCCCCACTTACTGCATCACTGGAAGTGACGTTACCCGCCGGCCCCACATGACTGGAAGTGACGCGCCGCTCTGTCCGATGAGCGGCTGCCACCCACCACGTCATCGTTGTCATCATGCTGCACACACGAGCTGTCGCCTGGGATGCATCACCATGGCGACCGCACATACGCCACACTGGGAGACATGGAGACATGGCAGAGACCACCCACCAGGACAGGGGCACATGAGGCAACAGGAACCAGGGATTCTGCAGAGAAAGGGGTCACCAAATAGATACACTATTTTAAAGGTGCCTCAATCATAATCTGAATTATAGGTTGATATATGTATTCCACAGACATTATATTGTCTAGTACACCAGTGACCAATCCAACATTCCACAATAAAAAAAAAAAATGTATTAAAAATAAAAAAAGTGGAAGATAAATTGAGAGAAGCTGGATGGATGGGGCGACTGCAGGACTGTGACAGTGTCTTCTACTGTGCGAAGGACCTGTGGTGATGTCAGAGTCGGTCACCTGACACATCAGGTGACCGACTCTGACATCACCACAGGATCTTCGCCCAGCAGAAAACACTGTCACAGTCCTGCAGTCGTCGGAATGTAAAGTATCCTCTGAGAGGATTTTTTTTATTTTATTTACATTCCGGAGGGGAGAGCACAGGGGAGAGCACAGGGGGGAGGACGAGGGGGGAGGACAGGGGAAAGCATAATGTAGAGATAGAGCAGAGATAGAGGAGGGACAGGCAGGGACAGATAGAGAAGAAGCAGGGACAGACAGGGACAGATAGGGTTAATTATGTACTGAGCACTGCCTCTGGGCATGCTCAGTACATACAACACGGAGCTGACATCAGATCCGAGCTCAGCTCAGATCCGATGTCCATAGGCTCCTATACTATCGGGGCTCGGATCAGCTCTGATCCGAGGCTGTCCGATTTCATTCTCGGACACTCTCGGACACAAAAATGCAGCATGCTGCGTTTTTGTGTCCGTGAAGAAATCTGACAGGAACGGACAGGATCGGATGGTGCCAAACTCGGATGTCAAAAGGCACACATCCGATCCGATCCGAGCCCCATAGGAACACATTGGAGCCGATTTTGGATCCGAGTGTATCCGTTTTGAAACGGATACACTCGGAAGCTCCAAAATCGTGATGTGAACCCAGCCTGAGGCCTCTTTGGCTTCACGCATCTGTGACTCCAGCATGTATGCGGTCCGTGCCAATACATGCTGAAGGCATGGACATATGGGGACACATGATCCCCTATAACCCCCTTCACATGTCCATGCCTAAGCACGGACCATGTCGCCATGTGGAGCAGATGCGTGTCCATGTGCTCCACCCATTAAGGTCATAGGGTCTGTGAAAAAACATCCCACACATGGATGTTATCCATGTGATATTAGTGTGCACGAGCCAGAAACAGGATTTGAAACTTAAAAAACAAAGAATTTCATACTCACCTCCCTCCAGTGCTGTCTGCTCCTCTCACTTCCAGTGCCGCTCATTACACACATCAAATATGCACTGCACTGAGTGCAGCAGCGGACCTGGAAGAGAGAGGACAGGCAGCGCTGCAGGGAGGCGAGTATAAAATGACAGGCTGTCCATGTGATTTCCACGGATCAACGGATAGCACATGGACAGCACACGTGTGTCACGCAATGCTTGACAACACGAAAGCTTGGGCCCCAAATGCGGCCTGTCTGACACGTCCGTGGTTGAAACAGGCCTTTCCCACATGGGTGCCTCCAAGTGTCCATGTTGACACATACTGGAGGCATGGAAATATGGGGACATATGATCCCCTATTGCCCCCTTCAATCGTCCGTTATTCGGCATGGACTGTATCGCCGTGTGGAGCAGATGCGTGTCCGTGTGCTCCACACAGCATCATGTCCATTTTTTGCGGGCACCACGGATTGCTTTTGCCCAAAACATCCATGCACACAGATGTCATCCATGTGACATCCGTGAGCTTGGACCACGTCCAAAAGTTAAAAGTGTAAAAATATAGAATTTCATACTCACCTCCCTCCAGCACTAAACAGTTTATTTTACTTCCAGCGCCGCTCATTAAGCTCATGAATATTAATTTCACTGAGCCTAAACTGCGGACCGGAAGTGAGAGGAACAGCGGAGCTGGAGGGAGGTGAGTATGCAATGATAGGGATGGATAGCACACAGACAGCACACATATCCATGGATAGCACACAAATGTCACACAGGGCGTCACGCCACAGAAGCACCGACCTCAAATACAACTAGTCTCACACGTCTGTAGTTTCCATAGATGTGTGAAGCAGGCCTAATGCCGGTTTCACACATCCATGCCTCAGGCACGTGTAGGGTCTGTACCAATACATTCCGAAGGCATGGACATATGGAGGCCCATTATTCTCTATGGTTCCCCCTTCACATGTCTGTGAGACCTGTTTCACACATCCGTGCAACACATTGACGTGTGAGATAGGCCGTTTTGAGGGGGGGCATGAGTATGTGTGTCACATATGTGACACATTCATATGCTGATGGTGTGCTATCCCTTCATACTACCAGTAGCTGGCACTTATGGCCGTCAGGTACAATATGTTTATAATATATATATTAAACATGCACAATATACAGGTCAAGAGAGGATCACAGCAAATGAGCCATCCAGCTGCACCCCTGAAGGGAGGGCATAATTGGCCCTCTGGTTCTGTGTCCAGATCTGGTCTGGGGCTGTCAGGTTCACCCCTGACAGCCCCGGATCGGATCTGGCTGTGGTGTGAAGCTGGCCTAATGCTGGTTTCACACTGAGGTTTTTTGCCTGATCAGGTTCGATCAGGTTTGTGTGCCAAAACAAGGGGTGACTACAAAACCCAGAACAGGTGTCAATCTTTCAATTATACTTTTTCTCTGTAAGTTCCTCTCCCAGTTTTGGCACACAAACCTGATCGAACCTGATCAGGCAAAAAAACGCAGTGTGAAACCAGCCTAACATGAAACCTAACATGGAATATAACAGCAACCTCATAATAACTAGCATCTATTGAAACCCCAGAGTCAGAACCTCAGACTGAAGGCACACAGTGCGAGGGACTTGCGCGAGTGCAATGTGAGGGAAACTAGCATTGCACTCTGCACTCGGACCAGTGTTGCCCTATCAGGCAGGGCACACTGGTACGAGTCCCCCACACCTAACTCACATTGTGAGTCAGAAGCGAGAGCAGTCACAGCATGCTGCAACTGCACACGATTCTGACGAGCGTGAGCGCAATGCAAGTGTATGGGTGTGAGAAAATCTCGCACCCATACACTACATGGTGTGATATTCGCACCCGTGCTTAAATTTCTCCCGCTGTTCCGGTACAGTAAGCTTTCATCTTGTACTGCTGTGACAGCAGCATTGCAAGATGTTTAGCTAATACAATGATGATTGGTGTAAAATAATGTATTCCGGAGTTATTATAGTGATTAACCCCATCAGCATCCTCTGCACCACATGTGTGCGCAGAGGTTGCTGATGCAGCTGAAATCCTGGTGATGAAGAGGTTAATATGATGCTGTTGTAGTGGCACCATGTATGTTGAGAGTGTCCTCACTCTCTGCAAACATGGTGTCATTACACCATGTGTGTGAAGGGGTTAATTGTTCCGTAAAATGGGTTAAAAGAGCTGTCGGCTTTATATTTCCACTATAAAAGCTGACGCTCTGTTACTGCCTATGGGGAGCTGTCCACGCTGTGTGGTGCTGAAGCCCTATCTCGCCTTTAGCACCTGTAGTGTTCAGCACCACGCAGCGTGGACAGCTCCCCATAGGCAGTAACAGAGCGCCAGCTTTTATAGTGGAAATATAAAGCCAACAGCTCTTTTAACTCATTTTACAGAACAATTAACCCCTTCACACCATGTTTGCAGAGAGTGAGGACACTTAACTTACATGGTGCCCCTACACCAGCATCATATTAACCCCTTCATCACCGGGATTTGAACTGCATCAGCAACCTCTGCGCACACATGCGGCGCCGAGGATGCTGATGGGGTTAATCACTAAAATAACCCGGAAAACATTATTTTACACCAATCATCATTATATTAGCTAAACATCTTGTACCGCTGCTGTCACAGCAGTACAAGATGATAGCTTTCTGTTAGGCATAGCGGGAAATACAAACTAAGTGGCTTTGACAGCCGCAGAGATTCTATTCCCTGACAAATGCTGTCTGCGGTTCTTCAGGACCATGGACAGCAACTCCATCACACGCAGCACACACGCACTCACACCTCACACTCACATGCATACAGCCAGCCACACTCACCACACACACCCACAAACACGCATTAAACCAGCATCACTGTCGTGCATCAAACACGCTCCGTGTGCCTTCAGCCTCAAAGTCAAAATGACACCGGTCAGAATTACAAAAAATGGTCATTAGAGTCACAGAAGACTGGGGGTGAAGGGGTTAACAGCAGCTAAGAGCATTAATAGGGGACTCCACACTTTGCAAATCTTATCAGAATACAGGGACTATGAGGAGAGAAACACTACAGATTGTATGTATGGGATTAGCATCTCATTACCAGGTCACAAATACTTGGACACATTTATGGTGTAAGAAGCAGGTTTACTACGGTAATCTCATACCTGTTTACATGGTTTACAAATGGATTTAATGCTGAGTCTTCTCCCCCCTCTCTCTGCAGATATTGTGCATTATAATGGGATTTAGTGGGATTAACCCTTTCATCCTTTGTCAGCGACCCACTGTTTTGTTAAGGGAGGAGCTGGAACCAACTGTGACCTTTCAAGGTATTGTGGATCAACTCTAATAGACAAATCACCTGGAGATCTATGATCTATTAAGATGATGTTTCAATACCAGCAATACATTTTATTACCTAATGGATTTCAATGTACACCGTTATTTTACCTTATTACCATCTATAACTGGATTCTACATCAAGGTTTATTGTGTTTTACTCGCATTTAAATCTCAGTCTGTGGAGAAGAAATTCCCCTGATTGATAGAAAGGATTGTGCCCTTTTTGTTCTCAATATTAATTTATTCACTCATTTATATATCCTTTTATGTTGTACTTTCTAACCCATTAGTGTGACAGTACTGTGTATATATTCTGGTATATATGTAAGAAAATGATAGTGAAAAATGTTTCCCGAGTGATCGGATGTGGGAATTTACCTTTAATGGTTCTGTCACACCAGGCGACGTCGCTAGCGACATCGCCGAAAAAGTGACGTACCAGCGATGTCGCTAGCGACGTCACGCTGTGTAAACGAGGGGCGCGACCGCGTTTTATCGCTGGTCGCAGGTTGTCAGGTTTACGGGAAGAACCGTAAACCTGTCAACCGGCGACCTGCGATAAGGCTGGATCGCGCCGTGTGACATCGCCAGAGCGATGTCAGCGGCGATCCAGCCTATACCGCAGCGTTGCTGCGGATCGCTCGCTGGGCTGAGCCCAGCCCAGCGAGCGATGTCACCGCCCGCATCGCTGCGGCATCGCCGGCCGCAGCCGTGCTGTGTGACAGCACCATAAGAATGTAAGTAGATTTACCACAATTCAGGCAGGGAAACAGCTCTGGTGTGATCTACCTGTCTGGGAAGGAGGAGTCCAGGATCTAAAAGATCCAATATGTGAATGAACCGGTCTATCATTAATATTTGTGGTTTGTCTATATGATAAACAGTGGAGAAACTGTAAACCCATCATTGAGTTTAAGGTGTCCTTATTTGTTTAGACAATTGACTAATACTTTCTTATCATTTTACCTGTATCAATTGTTCCCTGTACTTACTATATGTACTGAAATAGGTTTTATTGAAATGTTGTGAAATTCTTCAATAAAAAGATTTGAACACAAAAACGCTATCATTAGAAACATTGGCTCAAGCCGCAAAACAAGCTGTCACACAGCCCCAGGTCCAAAATATGAGGACGTGTCATGGAAAATGGCGACAAAGGCGTAATTCTCTCTTTTTAAAAAAAGAATTCTGAATTTTTTCACCACTTACATAACAGTAAAAGTATACATGTTTGATATTTACGAACTTGTACTGACCTGAGGCATCATACGAATGCATCACTTTTACTATATAGTGAACATGGTGAATATAAAACCCCAAAAATAAATGTGGAATTGCACTTTTTTTTGCAATTTCACCAAACATGGAATTTTTTCCCATTTTCCTGTACACTGTATGGTAAAATAAATGATTTCTTCTGAAAGAAAAACGTCTCCTGAAATAAACAGGCCTCATATGTCTATTTGAGGGAAAAATTAAACAGTTATGGTTCTAGGAAGGAGGGGAGGGAAAAACGAAAGAAAAAAAATGGAAAACTGAAAATTTCCCGGGGGTGAAGGGGTTAAACTCATCAGCGTCAGCTCAGCATCTACACAACACCAACCAGAGTCGTTTATTAATTTTAGAAATCATTGGGATTCTTTTTATTCATTTTTCATTGTTGGTTTAATATTAAGAGAATAGAACAGTCAATGCTCGCAGCTTTTATCTTGAATTTAGTAATACCAGGATAATCTCTATCTATAAATCTGTCAGTCATCCATTTCATGGACATTTTTAAATCCTTAGGGTATCGTCACACTTGGCGATGCACCAGTGATTCCGACAACAATACAACCTGCTAGGGATCGCTGGTGCATCGCTGTCGGGTGGTCCCTGAGAAAGAAAGAAAGTAAGAAGAAAGATATATAATAGATAAAAAGAAAGAAAAAAGAAAGAAGATATAAGAAAGAAAGAAAGAAAGAAAGAAAGAAAGAAAGAAAGAAAGACATGATAAAACATTGTTGGTGCGGTGGGGAGAGAGAATGAGAGGCCGTCGGAACGACGGTACCGTTTCGTATCGCGTGGTGATACTTCTGCGGGTTCCAGTGATACGTCGTTCTGACGGCCTCTCACTGCCTCTCCCCACCGCACCAACAATGTTTTAATGGACTAAACTACCTGGATTAAAACATTCTTCCACCAGCCTACATGGTGAGTGCCGCCTTTCTTTATTCACTTTTTTTATGAATCAAAGACATTAACACATCTCATACCATAAAACATCTCATGTTGGAGTCTAGATGTCGTCTATGATGTGTTTGAAGCATCTACAAACTATTGTCCATTGCCCCATTATCATCTGATGTGTGTGGGGCTTTACCCTTAGTTGTGGAGCAGCTTTACTATAGGACAAACAATTCTGTTATTTCCATGTAAAATTAATGTTTGTTGTGACAATATGATTCTATGGGATTAATGACTCAGTAATGGCCATAAACACTGGATACAACATCCTCACATGAGAAATGTAGATTTACATAAACTATGAGTGAGAGTCTCTATTGGTGATAACAGTAGGGGGTCGGGAAGGGGAGAGGAGACTTTAGGAGTTAATGTAACTAGTTCTAAAGTTATTTCAACAATTAATTAACAATTCAAACAATAGTAAAGAAGTGTCTGCCTGATACCAGTGGGGGACACCTGACATTAGTCAGTCTATTCACAGGTCATTAAATGACAATAGGGATTACATGAATGTCCATGTTCTAGTATACACATTCATTTGTAAATCAATGGAGGTTTTGGACATCCAATAGGGAAAGGAGGAGGATTAACCTCATTACCAGGTATCTGCTGCTCTATAAAACCTAGGATAGTCCATGGGTCTTGTGGACTCATTCCTGAGATCTTCTCTGTGGAGATAGGACCTCTGAGACCGAACCAGAACAAAGCGACATCACTCTACTTATTGGAGCAGAACCCAACTTATCATCAACTTCACCAAAACCCAACCCAGGTAAGATGAGTCTTTATTGGTATATATCAACTGATGTTAATAATGGGTTTAGGATCTTCTTGCTAAATGACCATATAACAATCAATCCCCGTTCTAGTTCCATTACCCCGAGGCTCTCACACTCGGCCGGGTATTTTGGGCCGCACATTGTTTGGGTTATGGTACAGTCTGTTATAGCTTGGGTTGTTGTGGATGTGACAATAACAAGAAAGGAAGTTTTTTTGATTGTCATATATATAATTAGCATTTTTAGTGGTAAAAAATGTCATGTCTTTGAATTTTATTTCTTTTGTTTTTTTTTCACATTTTATCCCTTTTTTGTAATGTCTTACAATTAGAACTGTATAGTAATTTTGGCCAATATCTTGCAATGATGTCTCTATCCTGATCCTCATCTTGTAGTAATATCTCCATCCTGGTCCCCTTGTAGTAATCTACCAATCTTGAAGAAATATTACCCTCTTGTAGTAATGTCCTCATCCTGGTCCCCTCTTGTAGCAATGTCTTCATCCTTGTCCCCCTCCTATACTAATGTACTCATCCTGATCCCCCCTCTTGTACTTACGTCCTCATGCTAGTCCCCTCTTGTAGTATTATGACCAGAATAATAGAGTAAACGCTCTAAGTTGCAAACATGTATTTTATTATTGCACAACAAGGGAAGGATGGTGTTAAGTGCCACACATTTGGTGTCCACAATTAAATCATGGCATAGTTCTACATCCATAGGAATCAATTATAAACATTTTCAGTGAAATCAAGAACCCATCGATATCTATTGCACTATCCCAGTTATCATTATGTATCACCAATGTTACATCACAGTACATAATCCATAAGTCAATAAACCCATTCAGGTCCACACACACAGTACAATGATTGCTTTTCACATGGAAGGTTAATAAAGTGCAAAATGTGAGGAAGTGACCACAGGTCCCGGTGACCAGGTCACAAAATGTGTCGGGGGCCTCTGCCCGGTCTTCCCGTTATGTGCCTCCCTGCGATGTCCACTACAAATTTGGGTAATCTGCTTTAACCCCTTGAGGGTCACCTGTTAACTTTTTGCACTTTATTAACCCTCCATCTGAAAACCAATCATTGTACTGTACCTGTGGACCTGAATGGGCTTATGGATTATGTACTGTGATGTAACGTTGGTGATACATAATGATGACTGGGATAGTGCAATAGATATCCATGGTTTCTTGATATCACTGAAAATGTTTATAATTGATTCCTATGGATGTATAACTATGCCACGATTTAATTGTGGATACCAAATGTGTGGCACTTAACACCATCCTTCCCTTGCTGTGCAATAATATAGTACATGTTTGCAATTTAGAGCATTTACTCTATTTTTCTCTGCATAATTTTGTGAATGAGTAGCTCTGAAGAGGGAACCTGATGTGGGGTGCTTACTTCTGGTCTGATGGAAATTCCTCTTGTAGTAATATAATCATCCTGGTCCCCTTCTTGTAGTAATGTCCTCATCCTGATCCTCTTCTTGTATTAATGTTCTCATCCTGATCCCATTCTTGTACTTGCATCCTCATGCTGGTTCCCCTCTTGTAGTAATATAATCATTGGGGTTCCCCTCTTATAGTAATGTCCTCATCCTGGTCCCCCTCTGGTAGTAATGTCCTCAACCTGATCCTCTTCTTGTATTAATGTTCCCATCCTGGTCTTCATATTGCAGTAATGTCCTGTATCCTGGTCTTTCTCTTGTAGTAATGTCCTCATCCTGGTCTCCCTTCCTATACTAATGGCCCCATCTTAGTCCCCCTTTTGTAGTAATGTCCCCATCCTTGTCCCCCTTCTTGTAATAATGCCAGATCATGGTCCTCAAGTTGTCGTTATGCCACATCCTGGTCCACTTCTTGTAGTAAATTCCCCATCCTGATCCTCTTCTTGTACTACTATCAAAATCCTGGTCTCCATCTTGTAGTAATATCTCCATTCTGATCCCCTTGTAGTAATGTCCATATACTGGTTTCTTTCTTTAGTAATGTCTCCATTAAGGTCCCTTGTAATAATGTCCCTATACTGGTCCTTTTCTTGTAGAAATGTCCCCTATTGTGATCACCTTCTTGTAGTAATGTCCCCATCCTGATACTCTTTTTAAAGTAATGCTCCCATCCCTGTCACCTTCTTTATTAAAGTCCCCATCCTGGTTCCCTTCTTATAGCAATGTCCCCATCATGGTCCTCATATTGCAGTAATGTCCTGTATCCTGGTCTCTCTTGTAGTAATATCATCATCTTGGTCCCCTCTTGCAGTGTCCCCTCTTGCAGTAATCTCCTCATCCAGCCACCCCTCTCATAATAATGTCCCCATCCTGGTCCCCCTTTTGTAGTAATGTCCCCATCCTTGTCCCCCTTCTTGTAGTAATGCAAGATCATGGTCCCTTTCTAGTAGTAATGTCAGATTCTGGTCCCCTTCTTTAGTAATGCGACATCCTGGTTCCCTTCTTATAGCAATGTCCCCATCATGGTCCTCATATTGCAGTAATGTCCTGTATCCTGGTCTTTCTTTTGTAGTAATATCATCATCTTGGTCCCCTCTTGCAGTAATGTCCTTATCCTGCCACCCCTCTTATAGTAATGGCCCCATCCTGGTCTCCCTTTTGTAGTAATGTCCCCATCCTTGTCCCCCTTCTTGTAGTAATGCAAGATCATGGTCCCTTTCTAGTAGTAATGTCAGATCCTGGTCCCCTTCTTTAGTAATGTGACACCCTGGTTCCCTTCTTAGCAATGTCCCCATCATGGTCCTCATATTGCAGTAATGTCCTGTATCATGGTCTCTCTCTTGTAGTAATGTCATCATCTTGGTCCTCTCTTGCAGTAATGTCCTCATCCTGGACCCCTTTTGTAGTAATGTCCCCATCCTTGTCCCCCTTCTTGTAGTAATGCAAGATTATGGTTGCTTTTATGTATTAATGTCCAGATCCTGGTGCACTTCTTGTAGTAATGCCAGATCATGATCCCCAAATTATCGTAATGTCACATCCTGGTTCCCCTCTTGTAGTAAATTCCCCATCCTGCTCCTTTTCTTGCAGTAATGTCCCCATCCTGGTCTCCATCTTGTAGTAATTTCTTCATCCTGATCCCCTTGTAGCAATGTCCATATACTGGTCCCTTTATTTAGTAATGTCCCTTTTATGGACGCCTTGTAATAATGTCCCCATCCTGCACCCTTGTAGTAATATCCTAGGGATGAACGTGTACTGAAATATTCGGACTCGCTATACTCGCAACGAGTAGGTCCCGGGACTCGGTACTCATTGCGAGTATAGCTAGTCCGATTACTTTGGCAGTGTATCTATAGATACACTACGAAAGTACCCTAAAAGTGAATAAAAGTTGTTCAAAATAATAAAATTACATACTCCCCTGTCCTTGGTGTAGTGTCAGGACCTTGCAATCTGGCCAATCAGGTGGCCGCTAGCAATCACGTGGTTGTGACGTGTTGCCATCTGATTGACCAGATCGCTACCGGCCATCTGATTGGCTGGAACTCACACGTCCTTGTACGGTGATCGCAGGTCTTCTGGGACGGTCCCGATGCAGCCATCAGACAGGCGAGTATGTAATTTTATTTTTAACAACTTTTATTCACTTTTAGGATACTTTCGCAGTGTACCTATAGATACACTGTGAAAGTAATCGGACTACTCGCTACTCCTGAGTACTCGTAAGATACTCGGAGAGTAACGAGTACTCGAATACCGCTACTATTCGGCGAGTTCCGAATAGTAGCAAGTATACTCGCTCATCCCTATAATATCCTCATCCTGGTCTCTATATTGTTTTAATGGCCCATATCCTGCTCCCATTTGTAGCAATGTCCTCATCCTGGTCTTCATCTTGTAGTAAAGTCTTCATCCTGATACCCTTGTAGTAATGTCCATATACTGGCCCCATTCTTTAAGTAATGTCTCCTTTTATGGACGACTTGTAATAATGCCCTCATCCTGGTCTCTATATTGTATTAACGGCCCATATCCTGTTCCCCATTTGTAGCAATGTCCTCATCCTTGTCTCCCTCTTGTAGCAATGTCACCATATTGCAGTAATTTCTCCATTCTAGTTCTCATATTGTAGTTATGTCCCCATAATTGTTCCTTTCTTGTAGAATTGCCCCCTAGCCTGGTGTTTCTCATGTAGTAATATTCCCATCCTGGTCTCCATGAAGTAATCTCTCCATCCTCATCCTCCTATTAAAGCAATGTCCCCTATCCTAGTCTCCCTCTTATAGTAATGTCACAATCCTGGTCCCATCTTATAATAATGTGCCCATATTGTAGTAGTATCCCCATTCTGGTCCTCAAAATGTTGTTATTTCCTTATCATTGTCCCCATCCTGGTTCCCTCTAATATTAATGTCCTCATCCTGGTCCCCATATTGCAGTAATGTCTCCATCCTGATCCCCATGTAGTGATGTCTATATACTGGTCCTTTTCTTTTAGTATGTACCCTTTATAATATACTCTTGTAATAATGTCCCAATCCAGCCCCCCTTCTTGTATTAATGTCCTCATTGTGATCACCTTCTTGTAGTAATGTCCCCATCCTGATCCCATTATTTTAGTAATGTAGTATCCTGTTTTTGTAGTAATGTCCTTGTCCTGGTCACCATATTATGGTAATCTCTCCTATCCTGGTCTCCCTCTTGTAGCAGTGTCCCCATCCTGGTGTCCATGTAGTAATGTCCCCATCCTTATCCCCATATTGAAGTAATGTCCCCTAGCCTAGTCTTCCTCTTGTAGTAATGTTTCCATCCTGGTCCAACTCTTGTTGTAATGTCCTCAACCTGGTCTCTCTCTCTTGTGTTAATGTCTCCATCCTTTTCCTCATATTGCAGTAAGGTCCTGGATCCTCTTCTCCCTCTTGTAGTAATGCTCCATTCTGGTCCCTTTCTTGGAGTAATGACCCAATCCTTGTTCCACTCTTTTATTAATGCCCTCCATCCTAGTCTTTCTCTTGAAGTAATGTCCACATCCTGCTGCAAATATTGTAGTAATGTTCCCATCCTTGGTCCCTTCTTGTAGTAATTTTCCCTTCCTGAGTTCTTCTGTTGTAGTACCCTGGTCACCATATTTTATTAATGTCCACTATCCTGGTCCCCATATTTTAGTAAAGCCCCCATTATGTCCTTCTATTGTAGTAATGTCCCCTACCCTGGTCTCCCTCCTGTAGTAATGTCTCCATCTTGATCCCCTTCTTATACTAATGTCCTCATCCTGGTGTCTCCTTGTAGTAATGTCCTCATCCTAGTCCTCCTATTATTGTAGTAATAACCTAGTCTCCCTCTTGTAGTAATGTTCCTACTCTGATCCCACATTGTCATAACGTCCTCTATCCTGGTCTCCCTCTTGTAGTAACGTTCCCATATTGGTCCCCATATGCTAATATTGTCACAATTCTGGTCACTTTTTTGTAGTAATGCCCCCATCCTGGACCTCTTCTTGTAGTAATGCTACATCCTGGTCTCCTTATTGTAGTAGTTGTGACCCCATCTTGTAGGACTGTCTTCCTCCTGGTCTCCTTGTAGTAATATCCTCATCATGCTCCCCTTCCAGGTGTAATGTCCCCATCCTTGTCTCCTCAAATAATTTCATCATCCCGGTCTTCTTGTTGTACTGATATCCAAATTCTAGTCCTCATATTGTAGTAACATCCCCTTCTTGTAGTAATGTTCCCATCCTGGACCATCCTGGTATCTTTCTTGTAAAAGTGTACCTATCCTGGTCCCCACAATGTAGTAATATGACCATCTTGCTCGTTTTGCAGTAATGTGCCTTGTTGGGCCTTTTTACACACACATGCTCTCACCTGTCTTCCATTCCCCCTGCGCCATCTTTTCTGCTGCCCTCAGGCACTATGGATAACTTGTTGATGACACGGCGGTCGTTCCTTGCTTTATTATAACGGTGCCACGCAGGGCCAGAGATAAACTCAGCGATACCAATGCAAGCTGCCGTCATATGTCATATGTCGACGTCAGTTACTGGCGTCTGATTGGCCGATTGCTGCTATTGAGAGCTTATCTCTGCACAACGCCTGGAATACAGTGTGGACAGCGGTGTGGTCATGTTGTCTGTCCATGGAACCTGTTGGCTGCACATTGTAGCCCCAGGGGCCCTGTTTGTGACTCCTGCATGTCACCAAGCAGATTCTAGTTTTCTTGTCTTAATTACCAAAAATATAAAAATAATCTCTAGATACAAATCTTCTTGATTTCTGTATTGTATATTTTCACCTTTCACGCACCGGTTAATTTATAACATTGAGCCAAGCCTTATAGTTTTCAATATAATGTGACCATGGAGAAGTCAATATCCATTTTCAGGGGTGGTCAATTATCCTTTCCCGGACTGGCACATCTTTCTGTTTATGATTTGGTTTCTAATTTATGATGGAGCTGAAATATAAAGGAAAATTCCCAGAAAGCCCAGGATTGTGATCATTACATGATGTTGTATTAAACATATTTCTTATATTTTCCTATAGCGTCCTCATCCTACGGAGTTTCTGTTGCTTAGCACAAAGGATCACCGATTTCCACTCTACAATGGCAGCCGTCAACCAAACCTTGGAGGTTCAGGAGATTTCTGATTGCTACAACATCATCAAGGAGCTGGGCCAGGGGTCGTACGGGAAAGTTCTACTGGCACAGAACAAATCATCAGGTATGTTAAGAATGACAAAACACAGATGTATCAATAAAAAAGAGGAGGGGGAACAAGAGGCGCAATAGTGCCCTATCACTAGTGACACTGATGTCAAGGTGATGTATAGGGGTTTCACTCACCTATGCCAATTGTGAGACCCACAACTGGTTTGAAGGCATGTAATAATATCCTGATGGCTGCTGCTGGACTTCCACCGTCCACTCACTCATGGAGACGCATCAAGATGTTGCTGGGAAAAAGGGTGTTAAACAGTCCGCGCTGGCAGGTCAAGCCGAAACTCCAAAGAACACGTGTTGGTGATGTTCAAACAACTACTCCTTTATTCTCCCCGACGCGTTTCGCACCTTCCTCAGAGATCCCTGAGGAAGGTGCCAGGAGGGCACCGAAACGCGTCGGAGAGAATAAAGGAGTAGTTGTTTGAACATCACCAACACGTGTGTTCTTTGGAGTTTCGGCTTGACCTGCCAGCGCGGACTGTTTAACACCCTTTTTCCCAGCAACATCTTAAAACATAGATGTGATTTATGTAGACTGAGATAATACGGTGTATGGGATAAATTCTGTATAATATATAGGGTACAAGTTATACAATGTATATATAATAAATATAAGTTAATGAGCGTAACTTGCCACACTGATGAGATACTTATCTATGTTGTAAAAATGCCCAATATACAAAGGAGCCAAGTCATCCATACTTTCAAAATCACCATGTTAGGGGTATAGGAGACTCCTGATCCACCCAGACACAGGATTTCAGCTTTAAGAGGTTCAGATGTATTCGGGGCAGTTTGGAGGAATAGACATTGGCCAAACAAGTGTTGGGTCATTAGCTTCTGATACTGTCTGGGGACCTTATTTCTTATAAGGATCTAAATGTCATCAGTTCTCACCACATTCAGCTGCATCTGCCAATGGTCTGTAGATAAATATCCATGTGTGAGGCCAAGATTACCCTCATGTCAAACATACTAGAGCATCTCAATGAATTAGAATATCATCAAAACTCAATGTAATATTGCCATGTTTCTGGGCCTCTCTAGGAGCCTTGAAATACATTGACTGATAAATCAATATTATACTCACCCTTTGATGTCTTGTAGAATATGACAGCTCGATTTTTAACTCTTCATCCTCCCTACTTTATTTTTGTGAGATAATGACCTTTGGGTTTTCATTGGCTGTAAACCATAATCATCAACATTTACATAAACACTAGAAATAGATCACTCTGTGTGTAACGACTCTGTATAATTTATGCATTTTACTTTTTGCATTGAATTACTAAAATAAATTAACCTTTCTATGACATTCTAATTCATTGAGATGCACTAGTATCTGACGTCTGGACAAAAGATATCAGGGGATGTCCAGTGGTGATGGGAAGGGGTTTATTATATACAACTAAGGTTTCTATGTGAGATCTTGGGAGATTATATTTATTTATTGATTTTCTTTTAGGAGAACCAGTGGCCGTGAAACTGGTGAGGAAGGACCGAACTCACCTGGAATCCTTTCTGAGGGAGCTGAGTTTCTCCATCGCCCTTGCTGATCACCCTTACATCATTACCACCTTTCCAATCTTTATTGGAGCACGGGACCATTATATAATGACACAGGAGTTGGCGACAGCGGGCACCTTGCATGAGATCATCCAAAGTGAGGTAAGAAACGACAGCCCTATATGTTCTCTTACAATATAACAATATTTTATTGTTCAATACAAAAGGTTAGAGATGGACATCAAAAGTCGGGGAGAGAATCTAGATACTCCTCGAATTAGTAGAGCATTTCTATGGGTGGAGGAGGGTTACATTATAATGCAGTGTTTTATGCCACATGATGATCACAGCAGCCATTTTATCTACTGACGCATCCGCTGTCCCAACACCAGACAAATCTTCAGTTTAGTATTTTTCTTTAGATAAAGCTACACTACAAAATCTCCTGATACTGATTTGTTTTCCGCAGGTCGGAATTCCTGAGGATGCCGCGAAGCTGTGCGCAACCCAGATAGCGTGTGCTCTTGATTACATGCACAGACGGGGATTGGTGCACAGAGACCTGAAGCCGGACAATGTGTTGCTAATGGATAGAGACTGTCATTCCATCAAGCTGAGCGACTTTGGCTTAACCCAACAGGTGGGAACTTTTGTGTCATCAATGTCTCACATTATCCCATATATGTCTCCGGAGCTGTGTAAGTTGACAGAGAAAGAATGTTTAATCTTGTGCCCTAGTATAGACACCTGGGCTTTTGGTGTTCTTCTCTTTGTTATTTTGACAGGTTATTTGCCCTGGATTGAAGCACTGGAAGCGGATATAATGTACCGAACCTACATGAGCTGGAAGCAGAGGCCATTCCTTACTCCTCCACCTGGGTCTTGGAAAAGGTTATCGAGAGACGGCATGAACATGTTGAACAATCTTTTCTCTCAATGTCCCTGTTGTCGGCATCCAATTCTCTCCGTCTTCAACTTTCTCAACTTTCCATGGAAAGCGATTGTTTCAGACAACAGCACCCACGTGGCAGATGAGGAAGAGGAAAACTGAATTAGTCCTTACCGGTAATTCCTTTTCTTGGAGCCTTCCACGACAGCATTGGAGGATGTCGTCCACGCCCTATTGGGGGACAGGAACACAGAGAGGTTAAAAGCCCCTCCCCTTCCTCCGCACTCCAGTGTTTACCAAGATCACCCTTAGCCATGGATTACCTGATACAAACCGGAATCAAACACCAACAAGGGGGGGGAACTGATGCTGTCGTGGAAGGCTCCAAGAAAAGGAATTACCGGTAAGGACTAATTCAGTTTTCTCCATTCGCCTTCCACGACAGCATTGGAGGAATACCACCGATACTCCTCAGGGTGGGACTACTGTCTGTAGGACTTTCCTACCAAAGGACAGATCCCGAATGAAGGACAGATCTAACCTATAGAGGCGAGAAAAAGCGAGGAGAGACTACCACGTAGCCGCTCTGCAAATCAGCTCCGATGAAGCTCCAGCCTGCTCCGTCCAGGGAGTAGCAGCAGCCCGAGTTGAAGGAGCCTTCAACCCCACCGGAGGAGCAAGGACCGGAGCGACGTAGACCTCACAGATCACCTTCGTGATCCAGGAAGTGATGATAGCCTGGGAAGTCTTCTTCCCTGTATTATTCCCAAAAGCCGAACAAACAGGTTCTGATCTAACCTGCAGGAAGCAGACTCTCGGAGATAGAGGAGGACAGTTCAAGGTACATCCAAGGAGTGAAACACGGCCTCAGCCGCATTAGCAGGAGATTGACAAATTGAAGGCAGAACCACATCCTGGGACCGATGGAAAGCCGACAACTTTCAGAACAAAAGATGAATGCAACCGAAGCGTAATGCGAACAACGGACAACATGAGGCACGGAGCCCGGACAGAGAGTGCCTGCAGTTCTCCAACTCTGGAGCAGAAGTGATGGCCACCAAAAACGCCACCTTGTGAGAGAGAGACGTAAGGGATGCAGCAGACAAGGGTGCAAAGGGACTTTGAGCAAGCCCTTGGAGAACAAGCATCAAATCCCAGGGAGGGACAGAAGGCCGAATCCGGGGACACCACCCCCAAGCAGAAGAAAAAACTGCTTGAGCCATGGATGGGAAGCAAGATCCTGGGCAAAAACCGCCCCAAGTGCCGACCTCTGGACTTAAAGAGTGCTCGGCCGAAGCCCCAAATCCAAGCTACGCTGCAAAAATCCAAGAGTTGGGCCACATTAGGATGATGCATGGTCGGGATGGAAGGAGCACATCAGGACAGGAACCGATTCCAGCCCTCCCGTAAATAGCGTTTGTCACAGGCTTCCTGCTCTGCTGAAGCGTGCGGATCACTGCCTGGGAGAGACCCTTGGTCCTCAGGATCCCGGCCGCAACAGCCAGGCCGCCCGAATGAGCCACTGAGGGCCCGGGTGAAACAGAGGACCCTGGGACAGCAGGTTAAGACTGGGCTAACATAATCGGTCCCTCCCGGCCCAGGTCTCGGATGGCGTCGTACCACGCCAGTTTGGGCCCCAGGGGAGCCACCAGGATAATGTCACCCCCTCCGCCCGAATCCGTTGCAACGTCTTCGGAAGTGGCGGGATTGGAGGAAATGCATACACCAACCGGAAGTCCCAGGGATGGGCAAAAGCGTCCAGCCCCCAAGGATGGTCCAACCGCATCAGGGAGAAAAAGGTTGGCACCTTTGTATTCGAGCCCGAAGCGAACAGGTCGATCGAAAGGACACCCCACCTGTCCGTAAGAGAGCGAAATACTTCCGGATGGAAGCACCATTCTCCTGGGTGGACCTCCGTGCGGCTCACGAAATCTGCCTGTACATTGGCCATTCCCTTCAGATGTACTGCCGAGGAGGAGAGAAGATGGCGTACTGCCCACAAAAAGAACAGTCTTGCCAGCCCCTGCAAGTGTAAGCCACGAGTACCGCATTGGTACCGCAAGAAAGCAACCTTGGTCACAATGTCTGACAGGACCTTGACATGATGACCCCGGAGAACGTGAGCTGCAGCAAGAAGCGCTTCCTCCACTGCCAGAAGTTTGAAGACTGGCGACTGACCGAGCGACTCCAAATCCCCTGGAACGGCGTGCGAACTACCATCGTGCCCCAATCGGAACCGCTGGCATCAGTGGGAACGGAGGTCACAGGAAGGTGTCTGGGATTCATCCCCAGGAAAGCGAGGTTACCACCCGCCCCGGGGTCCAAACCCGCGAGATTAAGGAATCCCGACGTCTGTCCCAGGAACTCAGTATGTGTTCCTGGAGCAGTCGGGAAGGAGCCTGAGCCCATGTTACTGACTGAATGCAGGCCATCATGGCCCCTAACAGGGACATTGCTTCCCGCAAGGAGAGCGACCTCCCTGCCCGGAAGCAGGTCAGATTCCACGCGGCGCAAAAGCTGATATGCCGCAGGAAGGAACGAGGTCTGTCTGGAGGAGGCCAGCAAGACTCCCAAAAATTGACGTCGGGTTGCAAGCACCCGTTCCGATTCCTGAAGATTGGGTACCCATCCCAGGGACTGAAGAATCTCCAATGTGTTGGAGTCCTTTGTGCGCAGAAGCACTGCCGAAGGAGCCTCCACCAACCTGTCGTCTAAATAGGGAAGCACACATATCCCCTGGGTCTGGATGAATGTGATCGCTTCCCCATGAGTTTGGTAACCTCTGGGGCCGACGAAATCCCAAAGGGCAGCACATTAAGCCGTGAATGGACCGTCCCGCATGCCCCGGAGATCGTGAATCGCAGAAAGCGCTTGTGGGACGGGTGAATGGGGACATGAGAATACGCGTTCTGGAGGTCCACAACAACCTGGAGTAGCGCCCCTGTCCCTCCTCTCCAGGAGGAACCGGGGACCCCACACCCGAATCCAACAGGTGTCGCAGACCCACCAAGAAAAACCGTGCGAGAGTCCCCCTGAGGAAGGGAGAGGACTCGAAGACACGGAGGGGCTGGCTCTCGAATTCCAAGCATAGACCCTCCCAAATGGTCGAGAGGATCCAAGGGCACAAGGAGATTGCTTGCCACTGTGGCAGAAACCGCAGGAGCCGCCCCGCAATGGGGAAGGCGACCTTGTTTAGGGGCGGCTGGTGATGCAGCTGCTGGGGGAGCAAGATATTACGGGTCTTGTTCCCGTACTGGAATGCCCAGCGACCAGACTTAACCTTCCCTTTAGACTGGGAGGGTTGGCTGCGCTCAGGCCAAAAGGACTGCCTCCGAAAGGGCTCCTGTTCCGGGAGACACCTTTTCCGGTCTGACACCTTTTCCAGGATGTCATCCAATGTCCTTTGCAAGGGGAGGCCACACAGCTGGAGCTTAGACGTGACCTCCCCATTCCACCTTGTAAGCCACACTGCCCTGCGAGCTGTGTTAGCCAACACTGCGCACCTGGCGCCAACGCTGAACGACTCAGCAGAGGCATCGGCCAGGAAGCCCGCAGCACGTCTCAGAAGTGGAATGGAGTCCAAAGCTCCTCCCTGGGAGTACCCTGCAGGATGAATACTCCCAGCTGGGTGAGCCACTTAAAGAGAGACCTGCTCACATGTAGAGGAAATGTACACCGTTAAAGACATAGCTGCCGCCTCCCAGGACACTCCATTTTACGAACGAGGGGGTCCTTCAACCGGGAGGAATCTTCAAAAGGCAACGCGGTCTTATAGGCTAAGCTTCCCAAATGGAATACTGCCATAGACCTTCATGTTAGAAGTCCCATTGACTTTATAGAGACTTCCATAGAGATTCCCATTGGGTCTCTCATGAGGTCTCCCATCCAGCCCGTGACTGAGGCTCCTGCTGCTTAGCTTCAACAGTGTGTCAAGGGCATGCACAATGGGTTTACAATAGCAGCTGATTGCTACCCTGGCCACCTGGATGTCCACCTTCGGGACCTCCCAGACAAAGTCATCACCCTCCAATCCACTCGGATGGGGTGAGCCGCTTAGCCGTCAGGCCTCTGAACATTTAGTCCTGCACAGAAGGGGATTCCACCACCTCTACTCCCATGGTACAATGGACAGTGTCCACCAATGCACCCATGGACTCCGTGGAAAAATAGTAGTGTCCAGATTCTCGTGTCTGGACAGAGGCAACAGCGGCAATATCCTCGCCGTCCTCTAACACTGAGCTCTGGCCAGCCTCCATGAGATCCACAGAGTCACAATCCTGGAGCTTCCTCTCTTACGGAGGGGAAGGCCCGGATGCTGCAGCAAACCCCCGCAGTGCCGAGATAGAAGCCTACACCTCTTCCCTAACGGATTGGAGCTCCTCAAGCAAGGATGGGGAGTCCATCCTGACAACCCTGTCAGTCATGGCCGACACCTTGTTGTAGGAAGAGGGAAATTTTGTGCCGCAGCAACATTATTGCTCCCTTTCACAGACGGCCCTTGTCTCCCTATAGACAAAAAGGGAAGAGAAGGGGGTCCCAGTGTGAGAGCAGGGCTTAAATAACTCTACCCCTTGTGACCACCCCCAGAAACACTTACATGAGCTGGGGAACGCTGGGCTCTGCAGAAGCAGAGGTGGAAGCCTATCACCCTCCATGTGTCAGGGATCAGCCTTACCTGGGTGTAGCTTCCGGCGGGTACTTATCCAGAAGTACCGTGCCCCCAACGAGGAACACCTGTTCCCTCCCTCCTCCTGGTCACCGGCCGCGGGCAGTAGCGCGCGAAAGTCCTGCTGGGTTCCCTGGAGCCGCGCCCAGCCTGCCACAGCCCTTACAGGAGCCGCCGCCCGAAACCGGAAGTGCCATCCCGGAACCGGAAGTGCCACACACCCGAAACCGGAAGTGCCGCCCCCGAAACCGGAAGTGCCTCCGCGGCACCTCTGATGCATGCCCCAGGGACCGCAGCTGGAGGAGGGAGACGCCGGAGAGCTGAACAGGCCTCCGGCGTTGCAATACACGGCCTGCTTTGCCCCGTAGGACGCAGGAAGGCCGGATGGTCCCACCACGGGAGCCCCGAGAAGGAGGAGGAGGCCGCCCCCGACGTCCATCCCTGGCCCGGCTGTAAGTACACCCCAATGCTGCCTCTGCCGGCCTGACAGCACTGGAACCTCTCCATGCCCCAAGGGGGACAGGAAGACACTGGAGTGCGGAGGAAGGGGAGGGGCTTTTAACCTCTCTGTGTTCCTGTCCCCCAATAGGGCGTGGACGACATCCTCCAATGCTGTCGTGGAAGGCGAATGGAGAAATAGACGTTGTGGGGGACAGCTAGAAGGTTGAGTATACCGGACCAGGTAAGGAACACATTATGTCTTATAGCAGAATCTTGCAATCCAGTGTTATTGATCCATGCAGAAAGCTCAACAGCGACCGATGATGTCATGGAGGCACATGGTGGGGCGACCATTGTTACCAACTCCTATGGTCAAAACTCTGTGGTCCACAACTTTGGTAAGTAGAAGAAGCATCAGCAAGTGCGATTATTATATGAAACATGTACATTTTAAATACAATGAATGTTTTTTTACAAGTCCTAATATTTTACATTAAACTACGAAAGTCCATCCACAAATTTATAATAAATGTGTATAATGCAGCAGGGTGATGGAGGACAACGGGATTAAGAAATTTTTTGTAATTATAAGGAAACCTGTAGGTAACATTTCTGTGAATAAATGACTGATATTCTCCAATCTCATAACACTATAGTCATCATTTCCCTATTGACATTCTACCGTTCAGACTGAGATCACAGGTCCAATATTCCCCATGTGAAATAAATCTAGTATTCTTTTAGTAGATCTCTTGTATTGTATCTATCTGTGATCCCTTCTGGAATATGGGAATATCATATGTGGGGCAGAATCTGGAGAAGATATTATTGTTTTTTTATGCTTCTGTTTATTGTGTATTTGATTACTGTGAAAGTGCTGCTCATATCTCCCCCAGGGGTGTCACACTCGGCCGGGTATATGGACCGCCCATAGAAAATAATGGAACTTGGAGGGCCGCATTCTTTGTAGAAAAAAAAAAAAACTTACATTTCCTAGTAATACCAGATTGTTTTCTATTCACCTTTTAATCACGTTAACATTTTTGTGCTCAGTTATTTTATTTTTTTAAATGACATTTATTGTTTGGGTTATTGTATCATTTTTATTAGCTTGACTTGTTATAGACGTGGCAATAAGAAACAGGCAGTATTTCTTTAAGTTTTATATATAAACATCTTCATTTATAATTTAAAAAAAAAAATCAGGGATTCTTTGAAATGTAACAAATTTTATCCCTTCATGTAATATTGTCTTACAGTTAGCATTATATAATAAATTTTGGTCAACATCTTGCAGTAATTTCACCAATCCTGGTCCATATATTGTAGTAATGTCCCCATCCTATAGTAATGACCCAATCCTGATCCCCCTCCTCGTGGTAATATCCCCCATCCGGGTCACCATATTGCAGTAATGTCACCATTCTGGTCCCCAGATTGCAGTAATGTCACCATTCTGGTCCCTTCTTGTAGTAATGTTCCCTATTAATGGACCTTGCTCTGTCTGTAAGATGATCTGAAAAAGTCCACAAGGGGATGCTGACACATCTAGTGGACCTGAAAGGGATTGTTCAGCTCAGTTTAACTTTCTAGATAGTTAGATCTTTTTTCCAGATAGATAGGGACTCGCAATACAATGAGGACCCTTGACGCGGGTTGCGAGCTTATAGTATTTTATCCAAAATCTTCAAGTGGAATTTTTTTAATTTACAATTTTGGATATTTACAAACTAATACCTCATTATCACCAAAAAAAGTCCACAGAGCATTTTACATTAAACATAAAGAGTAAAATATACATAGACATGTGGGATATATTATTTATTAACTATGTTGTGTGATATAACGCTCTGGTTTAATCGTATAAAAATTCAAAGTCCGAAAATAGCAAATTTGCCAAATTACAAATTTTATTTTTCACAAATAACATCAAGATAAAAATATTATCCTAGATTTACCAGTAACATGAAGCCCAATATGTCACGTAAAACCAATCTCACAATCACTTTCATCCACTGAAGCTTCAGAGTTATAACCTCAAAGTCACATGAGTCAGAATTACAAACAATGGTCTGGTCATTGGAGTCACCGCAGGCTGGGGGTGAAGGGGTTAACAACAGCTAAGGGTGCTTTCACATTACGTTTTTCTTGGATTCGGGGCTGTCCGTTGTAAAAACGGACAGCCATGGATCCGATTTAGCTCCCATGTATCCCTACGGGCCATGGATCACATCAGATTTGGCCTTATTGCCATCTGATTTGTGTAGGATCCGATTCTGTCCAATTTTTAGCTCTACCCTAAATCGGAGACTGCTCTGATTTTGGGCACAGCGGATCAAATTGGACAGAATCAGATCAGACATTACCCACGCCAAATAACATGGGGCCTATGGAGAACAGGTCCGAAGAAACAGCTGATCATTCCTCGGACCCGATTTTAGTGTACTGAGCATGCTCAGTGCACAAAAATTGCTCCTAACCGTCTAATTTCACTTAAATTAAGTATAAGCAAGGGTTAAAAATAAAATCTCTATGCTCACCTGTCTGGGATCCACTGATGCCTGCAGCAGTTCTGGTTGCCTGTAGGACCTGCCCTGATGTCACAACTGCGGTCATGTGACCCGATGACGCTGCCAGGTTGTGACATCACAGCAGGTCCTGTAAGCATCGAGAGCTGCTGCAGGCGTCTGTGGATCGCCGGACAGGTGAGTATAGAGATTTTTTATTTTTAACCCTTTCTTTTACTACATTTCACTTCCGCAATGTATGTATATACATTGCGGAAGTGAAATTATCCTGCACAGCTCTTCCTGTGTCCGGACCCGTGATAATCACCGACTCTGACCAGAAAAGGTCACCTCCTGTGGTGTCCGTACCAGTCTGTGGGGGTCCTACAAAAAGTAGGATCCCACAGACAGGAAAAACACGCAATGTGAAAGCACCCTAAGAGCATTAATAGGGGACTCCACACTTTGCAAATCTAATCAGAATACAGGAACTATGAGGAGAGAAACACTACAGATTGTATGTATGGGATTAGCATCTCATTACCAGGTCACAAATACTTGGAGACATTTATGGTGTAAGAAGCAGGTTTACTAATCTCAGATAAGTATTTACATTAAATCCATTTGTAAACCATGCAGAGTCTTCTACACCCTCACTCTGCAGCTAATGTGCATTATAATGTGATTTAGTGGGATTAACCCTGTCACTCCTTTGTCGGGGATCCACTGTTTTGTTAAGGGAGGAGCTGGAACCAACTGTGACCTTTCCACTTATTGTGGATCAACTCTAATAGATAACAAATCACCTGGAGAACTGTGATCTATTAAGGTCTTTACACACCAGCAATACATTTTGGTACCTAGGGATTTTAAATGTACAGTTATTTTACCTTCATTAATTCCAGCCCTTATTACATCTATAACCGGATACTAGGTTTGTGTTCTTCCTTTCGCTCATTGAGAGCTCAGTCTATGGAAAAGAAACTCCTCTGATCGTATTCCTAATTCTGCCTTTTTTTTTGCTCTAAATATTCATTTATATATTCTTTTATGTTATACTTTCTAAACCATTAGTGTGACAGTACTGTGTATATATTCTGGTATATATGTAAGAATGATTAAGAAATAAGGTTTCCCCAGTGATCGGATGTGGGAACTTTTTGCCTTTAAGCATGTAAGAAGATTTAATGTAATCTGACCCTACCATGATCTACCTGTCTGGGAAGGAGGAGTCCAGGATTTAAAAGATCCAATATCAGAATGAACCGGTCTATCATTATGTTTTTTCCTACTTTTGATCATCTAGAAAAAACAAAAATATTAAACTCATCGGCGTCAGTTCAGCATCTACACAACACCAACCAGAGTCGTTTATTACTTTCGGAAATCTCATTGCTTTCCTCACAATTGGTAGAAATTAATGGGATTCTTTTCATTCATATTTATTTAGTGGGTTTAACATTAAGAGAGAGTCAATGCTCGCAGCTTTTTTTTTTTAATTTAGTAATGTTTCAGGATAATCTCTATCTATAAATGTGTCAGTCATCCATTTCACCAACATTTTAATATCTTTATTCTCACTCGCTATCTTTTTAGCCCTCAGATACTGTTTAAGATTTAAGAGACAATATATAATGTTACAATCATTATCATGCAAAGTGTTTTTCTTGGTTGGTTTTACAGTATATATGGGAGTGAGTTGTTTGTTTTGTGAAATTAAAACATCCAAAAGTTCAATTAATTTTACATAAGCAGTGTAAATTTTACATCCATATAATGTGGACAAAAAGATGCATAAACTCATGTCGTTCAGTTAAGGTACTAGTCCAAAGGAAGATGATGTCGTCTATGTACCTGCAATACCTCCGTATGTTTTGAAAGTGTTGGGATACATAGACAAAATCCTCCTCCATGGACATCATAACAATATTTGCTTGTGCAGGCATCATGTTGGCGCCCATGGCGGTCCCACACTGCTGGATATAATAATTGTCCCCAAAAAGAAAGTAATTTGTCCTAAACATAATTTACAGCAGATTCATCATTATATACATCTAAAAACATTGATTTTTTTCTATTGTATAATGTACTTCTAACCTCTGTCAGCTCTTTATTGTGACATATGAAAGTGTATAAAGATACAAAATCAAACAAAACTGCTGCTTTATATGGTGATACTCAGGTGTGTTGAAATGATATTTTACTTTCACTTACAGATCACCTATGAATTGCACAAAATATTTATAATGAATGATGATTAATTATATGTTTCAACTGTACTCAATGGTTTTCCACAGATTTTTTTTCACATACTAGAGCTTCTCAATTAATTAGAATATCATCAAAGATCAATATCAAATTGCCATGTTTCTGCGAGCCCTGAAATGTGTTGACTAATAAATCACCCTTTGATGTCTTGTGGAATATGGCAGTGTGGGGTTTTTAACACTTCATCTTCCTTAGTTTAATTTTCTGAGCTAACGCCCTCTGGGTTTTCATTGGCTGTAAGCCATAATCATCAACATTAACATAAATAAACACTTGAAGTAGATCACTCTGTAATGACTCTATATAATATATGTTTTTCACTTTATGTATTGAATTACTGAAAATAATTTAACTTTGATATTCTATTTCATTGAGATGCAGTAGTTTATCTTTAATAAAATGCATATTTCTATTAATTACTATTTTTTATTGTGGGGGATTAGATTGATCTCTGGTGTGCTATATTATATAATCATAATAATGAATAATCCGAATTATAATTGATGCACCTTAAAATAGAAGGCACTTGACTGACGGCTTGTGAAAGGTTCACACTATACAACAAGCTTTTAAATTCATTTTTTCAATTTATTTTGCTGTGCTGCCTCTAGTTATTTTTATACCTTTCTATCTGACTTGTCTCCTCTCTCTGTGTCTTATATTATATCTATCTCCGATCGCTCAGCTGACCATTATCAGATGTGTATGGGGGTCCTCACCGTATTCGGCCTTGTATCGGTTAGAAAAATGTAAAAGAAATGAATTTGAATCAGTGGTTTTGTCTTAAAATATAAACAAGCCTTCATCAGGCCTATTACAAATAATTAGAACATACATAAGTGCAATTTTTATGTGATCGACCTGACGGAGGCTTGTTTTTATTGTAAGATAAAACATGTTATCTAGGCTCCACTGATTAGAATAATTTTTATCCACAATCCTCCATTTTTTTGGGCCAGAACTGATTCTAGTGTCCCCTTTGGTAGCGCCACCATCCTCTCAATGTGATAATAACGATGGATGAGGTCTCCTCTTATCCTTCAGCTATCCACAATTGTCTTCCCCTGGGAGATTTTAATAATATAAATTATTATATATCAGAAAAAACTGCACAGCACACTCAGACAATGTGAACTGGTGCCAGCAGTGACCCTGGATATAAATTAGAAAAAAGTACTCTGCAGCACACAGCTACTACCAATGATATACATCTGCTAACAATCTATATATACCTGAGAAAACTAGGGTCGAGGTGGTGTCTGCCCACTGAGAAGGAGGATAGGGATATCAGCGTAGGACTCATGGGACCTGAAGTCACTTTGTCGCAGTCGATGAGCAAACGGACATTGGCCAATGTGTGTACCAAGAACTTCAGAAATAAAAAGATAAGATTTTTGAGTTTTTTGAAAAAACGTAAGTTTTTAAACTTTTTTCTCAGGTATATATAGCTTGTTAGCACATGTACATCATTGGTAGTAGCTGTGTGCTGCAGAGTACTTTTTTCTACTTTTTTCTAGTATAATATATATATTATATATATACATATATATATATATATATATATACACACACACACACACACACATACATACATACATACATACACACACACACACACATATATACATACACACATACATATATACATATACATATATACAGAACAAAAAAAAAACTGCACATCACTCAGACTAATGTGAACTGGTGCCAGTGGGTAAAATAACTAGAAAAAAAGTACTCTGCAGCACTCAGCTACTACCAATGATGTACATATGCTGACAAGCTTATATATATATATGAGAAAAAATGTAAAAAAACGTACGTTTTTTAAAAAAACTCAAAATTCCTAAAGTTTTTACATTTTTTCCTCTCTCTCTCTATATACCGTATATACTCGCGTATAAGCCGAGTTTTTCAGCCCAAAAATTGGGCTGAAAAGTACCCCCCTCGGCTTATACGCGAGTCAGTGCGGGGGCTGCTGTATACAGCGGTATACAGCAGCCCCCGCATCCCCAGTAATGCAGGGCCCCCCCCCTCATGCTCCGGTCACCTGTAAAGCAAGTTATACTTATCAGTGCCCGCTGCCGTCCGCGCCCGCCGCTGCCGACATGCGATCCTCCATCTTCATTCATCTTCTTCCTGCTTCTGTGCGCGTCGCAGGCAATGACGTCATTACCGGCGACGCGCACAGGAAACAGGAAGAAGATGCATGAAGACGGAGGATCGGGATGTCGGCAGATGCGGGCGCGGACGGCAGCGGGCACTGATAAGTATAATTTGCTTTACAGGAGACCGGAGCATGAGGGGGGGCCCTGCATTACTGGGGCTGCCTGTATACTACCACTGGGGCTGCTGTATATAGGGGCCCTGCATTACTGGGGCTGCAATACCACTGGGGCTGCTGTATATAGGGGCTGCAATACCACTGGGGCTGCAATACCACTGGGGCTGCTGTATATAGGGGCTGCTGTATACACCACTGGGGCTGCAATACCACTGGGGCTGCTGTATATAGGGGCTGCAATACCACTGGGGCTGCAATACCACTGGGGCTGCTGTATATAGGGGCTGCAATACCACTGGGGCTGCTGTATATAGGGGCTGCAATACCACTGGGGCTGCAATACCACTGGGGTTGCTGTATATAGGGGCCCTGCATTACTGGGGCTGCAATACCACTGGGGCTGCTGTATATAGGGGCTGCAATACCACTGGGGCTGCAATACCACTGGGGCTGCTGTATATAGGGGCTGCAATACCACTGGGGCTGCTGTATATAGGGGCTGCAATACCAGTGGGGCTGCAATACCACTGGGGTTGCTGTATATAGGGGCCCTGCATTACTGGGGCTGCAATACCACTGGGGCTGCTGTATATAGGGGCTGCAATACCACTGGGGCTGCAATACCACTGGGGCTGCTGTATATAGGGGCTGCAATACCACTGGGGCTGCAATACCACTGGGGCTGCTGTATATAGGGGCTGCTGTATACACCACTGGGGCTGCAATACCACTGGGGCTGCTGTATATAGGGGCTGCAATACCACTGGGGCTGCTGTATATAGGGGCTGCAATACCACTGGGGCTGCTGTATATTGGGGCTGCTGTATACACCTCTGGGGCTGCATATACCTCTGGGGCTGCTGTATACTACCACTGGGGCTGCTGCTGTATACTACCACTGGGGAGGCTGCTGTATACTACCACTGGGGAGGCTGCTGTATACCTCACTGCTGGGGGTTGTATACCTGTGCTGGAGTCCACCCTCGGCTTATACGCGAGTCAATAGATTTTCCCAGGTTTTGGGGCAAAAGTAGGGGGGTCGGCTTATACACGGGTCGGCTTATACACGAGTATATACGGTAATTATATATATAGACGTGGAGGAGACAGAGTGGCTATGCTCAAAAGAAAGGAGCTGGAATGGATTTTCATGCTCAAAACTCTGAGACCGGAAGGTTTAAATGTTGATTTTAAAATTAATACTCTGATATAAGTGAATTCACATGACCATGTAATTGTGTCCCTACGTATAACTTCTATTTGAAACCATCCTGTGCATAAGGTGCACATAACAGATACTTTCTTTATATTGAGAAAGTTTGTTCTTAAATATCAATGTATATATTTCTATTTTTGAAAAAAATTTTTTATATGTATTCCTCATAGGTGGTGGAACAGTAGCTGATCATGAAAAATCGGCATCAGAAGCAGTGTTTTTTATATATCTATATATAATATTTGAATACCCTAATAAAAAAAACCTTTTTGCATTTTGAAAGTGCCTTTATATTTATTGAATAGGACCAGAGTGGATGATGATTGGGTCCTGTACCTGTACGTGGGCTGTCAGGCAGGGGATCGGGTGTATTATCTTGTCCCTTTGCATTGGCGCTCATGTGGGGTTGTTAGTTCTCCTTAGGGGTGAGCTGCCAACCTTAAAGGTGGGATCATGGTATGTATGGAAGGTTCTTGCTTTACTTTTTTGCCCGTTTGATATATATCCTATATTGTAAATAGGACGAAGGGCAAAACCGGCTGTTTGCCAGTAAGTATAATGGCGCCGGAGAGTGCGCGTATGCGCAATGACTAAGCAGCGTCATATGACGCGGGAGGATGGGCGCGCGCACACTAGGAACCCGGAAGACGCCGGGAGTGTGTTGCTTTATGGCAATGGCGGTGAGACGCGATGTGAAACCACCTATGATCATTTTTAAACACAGCTGATGGTATCTACTTATATAATCCGCAGTTGGGAATTCGGGCACTGTAGCCGAATCCCAACATGCTTTGCGCGACTGCGAGTGATGACGCGCAGCGTCATCACGAGCCGCAGCCGCGCTACCCTGCCCCGGCCTCAGCACCCGACATACCAGCCCACATGCCGGGCCCTTAACAAGTGACACGGCCCACTGCTGTGTCCGAGGGAAGCAGTGAGGAGACGCTCACACACAAGCTGCCCTCTCTCCCTCTCTCTCCTGCTCTGTGCACTGATTTACTACGTACAAAGCAGGAGAAAGCCTGTAGGAGCCCGGCAACTCAAACACTTTCCTCACTGTCATGTGATCTACATTCAAAGGTCCTGCAGATGCTTACTGCGTTTCTGCAGGTCGCAGTGGCTCCTCTCCTGCTGCATATCGATCAGGACCTTCATGATATGGTAATAGATGCTGTGTCTGTGTGTGTGTGAGTGTGTAATAAGTGTGCATGCTGCAGGTGTGTGTTAGTGTCATAAGTGTGCCTGCTGCTGGGGTGTGTCATGTCTCTGTCTGCTGTGTGTCATGTCTCTGTCTGCTGTGTGTCATGTCTCTGTCTGCTCTGTGTCATGTCTCTGCTGTGTGTCATGTCTCTGTCTGCTGTGTGTCATGTCTCTGTCTGCTGTGTGTCATGTCTCTGTCTGCTGTGTGTCATGTCTCTGTCTGCTCTGTGTCATGTCTCTGTCTGCTCTGTGTCATGTCTCTGCTGTGTGTCATGTCTCTGTCTGCTCTGTGTCATGTCTCTGTCTGCTCTGTGTCATGTCTCTGCTGTGTGTCATGTCTCTGTCTGCTCTGTGTCATGTCTCTGTCTGCTCTGTGTCATGTCTCTGCTGTGTGTCATGTCTCTGTCTGCTCTGTGTCATGTCTCTGCTGTGTGTCATGTCTCTGCTGTGTGTCATGTCTCTGCTGTGCGTCATGTCTCTGTCTGCTGTGCGTCATGTCTCTGTCTGCTGTGCGTCATGTCTCTGTCTGCTGTGCGTCATGTCTCTGTCTGCTGTGCGTCATGTCTCTGTCTGCTGTGTGTCATGTCTCTGTCTGCTCTGTGTCATGTCTCTGCTGTGTGTCATGTCTCTGTCTGCTGTGTGTCATGTCTCTGTCTGCTGTGTGTCATGTCTCTGTCTGCTCTGTGTCATGTCTCTGCTGTGTGTCATGTCTCTGCTGTGTGTCATGTCTCTGCTGTGTGTCATGTCTCTGTCTGCTCTGTGTCATGTCTCTGCTGTGTGTCATGTCTCTGTCTGCTGTGTGTCATGTCTCTGTCTGCTGTGTGTCATGTCTCTGTCTGCTGTGTGTCATGTCTCTGTCTGCTCTGTGTCATGTCTCTGCTGTGTGTCATGTCTCTGCTGTGTGTCATGTCTCTGTCTGCTGTGTGTCATGTCTCTGTCTGCTGTGTGTCATGTCTCTGTCTGCTCTGTGTCATGTCTCTGTCTGCTGTGTGTCATGTCTCTGTCTGCTGTGTGTCATGTCTCTGTCTGCTGTGTGTCATGTCTCTGTCTGCTGTGCGTCATGTCTCTGTCTGCTGTGCGTCATGTCTGTCTGCTGTGTGTCATGTCTCTGTCTGCTCTGTGTCATGTCTCTGTCTGCTCTGTGTCATGTCTCTGTCTGCTCTGTGTCATGTCTCTGTCTGCTGTGTGTCATGTCTCTGTCTGCTCTGTGTCATGTCTCTGTCTGCTCTGTGTCATGTCTCTGTCTGCTGTGTGTCATGTCTCTGTCTGCTGTGTGTCATGTCTCTGTCTGCTGTGTGTCATGTCTCTGTCTGCTCTGTGTCATGTCTCTGTCTGCTCTGTGTCATGTCTCTGTCTGCTGTGTGTCATGTCTCTGTCTGCTGTGTGTCATGTCTCTGTCTGCTGTGTGTCATGTCTCTGTCTGCTGTGTGTCATGTCTCTGTCTGCTCTGTGTCATGTCTCTGTCTGCTGTGTGTCATGTCTCTGTCTGCTCTGTGTCATGTCTCTGTATGCTCTGTGTCATGTCTCTGTCTGCTGTGTGTCATGTCTCTGTCTGCTGTGTGTCATGTCTCTGTATACTCTGTGTAATGTCTCTGTATACATTACATTACACAGACATTACACAGAGATATTACACAGTGTATACCGAGACATTACACAGTGTATACAGAGACATTACACAGAGTAGACAGAGACATTACACAGAGTATACAGAGACATTACACAGAATATACAGAGACATTACACAGAGTATACAGAGACATTACACACAATATACTGTAATGTCTCTGTATACTCTGTGTAATGTCTCTGTCTACTCTGTGTAATGTCTCTGTCTACTCTGTGTAATGTCTCTGTATACTCTGTGTAATGTCTCTGTGTAATGTCTCTGTATACTCTGTGTAATGTCTCTGTATACATTACATTACACAGACATTACACAGAGACATTACACAGTCTATACAGAGACATTACACAGTCTATACAGAGACATTACACACAGTCTACTGTAATGTCTCTGTATACTCTGTGTAATGTCTCTGTATACTCTGTGTAATGTCTCTATACTGTGTGTAGTGTGTCTATACAGTGTCTAATGTCTCTATACTGTCTGTAGTGTGTCTATACTGTGTCTAATGTCTGTATACTGTCTGTAGTGTGTCTATACTGTGTGTAATGTCTCTATACTGTGTGTAATGTGTCTATACTGTCTCTAATGTCTGTAGACTGTCTGTAGTGTGTCTATACTGTGTGTAATGTGTCTATACTGTCTCTAATGTCTGTAGACTGTCTGTAGTCTGTCTATACTGTGTGTAATGTCTCTATACTGTCTCTATACTGTGTGTAACGTCTCTATACTGTCTGTAATGTCTCTATACTGTGTGTAATGTCTCTATACTGTCTCTATACTGTGTGTAATGTCTCTATACTGTGTGTAATGTCTCTATACTGTCTCTATACTGTGTGTAATGTCTCTATACTGTGTGTAATGTCTCTATACTGTCTGTAATGTGTGTGTATAATGTGTCTAATCTCTGCATACTGTGTCTATACAATGTCTCATGTATGTATATACTGTGTGTTTCTCTCCTCACCCCTCCACCGCAGAGCCGCCTCCACACTCTGCTACCCGCAGAGCCGCCTCCACACTCTGCTACCCGCAGAGCCGCCTCCACACTCTGCTACCCGCAGAGCCGCCTCCACACTCTGCTACCCGCAGAGCCGCCTCCACACTCTGCTACCCGCAGAGCCGCCTCCACACTCTGCTACCCGCAGAGCCGCCTCCACACTCTGCTACCCGCAGAGCCGCCTCCACACTCTGCTACCCGCAGAGCCGCCTCCACACTCTGCTACCCGCAGACCCGCCTCCACACTCTGCTACCCACAGACTCACCTCTATACTCTGATACCCACTCACCCGCGTCTATACACACAATTCATTTCACCGCGCTCCCGATGCAATTGCATCGGGCCTTTTTACTAGTAGTATCTATAATTGCCTGTTATTTAGTTTAGCACTGTAACTTATTGGAGAGTGGTTATTTAACCATTCATATGAGCACTACGTAAGCACTTTACAATGGCAGACACATAATAGCACTTAATCATTCACTAAGTATATATGAATTATCACTTTTTTAATATAATTATGTAATTGATGATTGTGGTTCTAAATGTATTTAAAGCACCTTAGTAACATTATGCACCATGCTTGAGGAAGGAGTTGTAGCTCCGAAACGTCGCATCACATGGAATAAAGAGTCCATTTCACTACTTGAAGGAGTGCTGCCTGATTTTTTGGTTTTATATATATATATATTATATATATATACAGTGCCTACAAGTAGTATTCAACCCCCTGCAGATTTAGCTGGTTGACACATGCGGAATTAACTTGGCATTGTGACATTTGGACTGTAGGTCAGCCTGGAAGTGGGAAATGCAGTGCCACAATAAATTATTTTTTTTTTCTTTTTTTTTTTTTTTTAAAGCGTTAAAAGTTAATTCAGAGGGTCATTTATTATTCAACCCCTCAAACCACCAGCATTCTGTTTGGTCCCCCTAAAGTATTAAGAAGTAGTTCACGCACAAATAACAATGAGCTTCACATGTGTGGATTAATTATCTCTTTTGCCAGCCTTTTCTGACTATTTAAGACCCTCCCCAAACTTGTGAACAGCACTCATACATGGTCAACATGGGAAAGACAAAGGAGCATTCCAAGGCCATCAGAGACAAGATCGTGGAGGGTCACAAGGCTGGCAAGGGGTACAAAACCCTTTCCAAGGAGTTGGCCTACCTGTCCCCACTGTTGGGAGCATCATCCGGAAGTGGAAGGCTTATGGAACTAATGTTAGCCTTCCACAGCCTGGACAGCCTTTGAAAGTTTCCTCCCGTGCCGAGGCCAGGCTTGTCCGAAGAGTCAAGGCTAACCCAAGGACAACAAGGAAGGAGCTCCGGGAAGATCTCATGGCAGTGGGGACATTGGTTTCAGTCAATACAATAAGTTACGTACTCCACCGCAATGGTTTCCGTTCCAGACGAGCCCGTAAGGTTCCTTTACTTTCAAAGCGTCATGTCAAGGCTCGTCTACAGTTTGCTCATGATCACTTGGAGGACTCTGAGACAGACTGGTTCAAGGTTCTATGGTCTGATGAGACCAAGATCGAGATCTTTGGTGCCAACCACACACGTGACATTTGGAGACTGGATGGCACTGCATACAACCCCAAGAATACCATCCTTAAAGTCAAGCATGCTGGTGGCAGCATCATGCTGTGGGGCTGTTTCTCAGCCAAGGGGCCTGGCCATCTGGTCCGCATCCATGGGAAGATGGATAGCACGGCCTACCTGGAGATTTTGGCCAAGAACCTCCGCTCCTCCATCAAGGATCTAAAGATGGTTCGTAATTTCATCTTCCAACAAGACAACGACCCAAAGCACACAGCCAAGAAAACCAAGGCCTGGTTCAAGAGGGAAAAAAATCAAGGTGTTGGAGTGGCCTAGTCAGTCTCCTGACCTTAACCTAATTGAAAACTTGTGGAAGGAGCTCAAGATTAAAGTCCACATGAGACACCCAAAGAACCTAGATAACTTGGAGAAGATCTGCATGGAGGAGTGGGCCAAGATAACTCCAGAGACATGTGCCGGCCTGATCAGGTCTTATAAAAGACAATTATTAGCTGTAATTGCAAACAAGGGTTATTCCACAAAATATTAAACATAGGGGTTGAATAATAATTGACCCACACTTTTATGTTTAAAATTTATAAAAATTCAACTGAGCAACATAACTTTTTGGTTTGTAAGATTTATGCTTCTGTTAATAAATCCTACTCTCGTTTGCAGTTTGAAGGCTCTAACTTATTGGCATCTTATCAAACCAGCTAAATCTGCAGGGGGTTGAATACTACTTGTAGGCACTGTATATATATATATATATATATATATATATATATATATATATATATATATATATATATATATATATATATATATATATATATATATATATATATATATATATATATATATATTAGTCCGCAATATGTACTAAAGGGGGCCCACTGAGACCTTTTCGCCCGGGGCCCACAGAAACCTGGAGCCGGCCCTGGTGATAGCTTTTAAATATTTAGATTTTAAAATATCTATATAACTGCACTTGAATGTATGCAAAGTAATTAATGCAGCTGTAACCCCAATCAAAAGGACAAAGGGTTAAACTGTTTGATTATAATCCGCCCCAGGGCCGTGGGGTACCCGGATCCGGGTGTTGTAGTTCACGGGGGATGTCACGGGGCCTGTTGCCCGGTCCCGTGGCCCTGGTGGTCGCTGAAAAGGGGAGAAGAGTCTATAGAAATAAAATCAAAAGTGTTTTGTGATGCCACCTACGGTTCCAGTAATGTTACCAGCGCTGCGGAACAGACCTCCGGAGTGATGGTGGAGCAGCAAGATGGTTACGCTCCCCCGTAGGTAGAATGGAATCCCCGGGGCAGTAGTGGATGTTGGGAGTTGTAGGGCAGTCTTATTTACACAGGGACGCAGCTACACCAGGCCTTGTCACCTCGTAATGTGGCAGGTGGAGATAGTAAAGGATGCCACACAGCCTTTTTAATCTGTACAAGTTTACTGGCAGATCATCAATTATACAGTCCTCTTGGGTCTGCCTAGCCTGGGTAGTCACTGGGACTTAGGAAGCTTTACTCAGGACCCTCGATGGTATGCCTGCTGTTCCTGTCTGGTCCTCTCTTGCGCTCTCTCTCCTGTCTCCCTCAGCGCTCCTGCGCTCACAGCCTGAAGCTAGCTCCCACGGATCCCTCGGCAGAGGACTCTTTCCAGGTCCCTCCTAGACCCTATACAGTGCCTTTTTCTGGATGCGCCAGGTGTTCGGCCCGACTTCCTAGAGAAGCTTGGCATCCGATTTGGCGGCTTGGGGGTGAACAACCGCACCGCGCTCTGAGCTGTTCCTCCGTTCCGGGACTGAAATCCTCTGGTCCGGTTGGTGGTCGTACCAGGTCCGGATTTGAGCGCATCCCAACACCTTGTGCCCCTAGGGTCCCTTTCTGTCCTGGCGGCTTCCACGCCGTCTTCTACTCCTCGCTCTCCAACGGAGCTCTCTCACTCTTCTGCCTCACTGGCCTAACTCTCCTCCCACCCACACACTTTTCTACCCTGTCACACCTCTCATGAGACTGAGTCCCCCCTACAGCAGGTGTGTATGAATGTGTTGTGGGTCCTTTGTAGTATTCCTGTGACTGAGGAATTGGGAAGCTGCACACACTCTTATGGGTGCAGTAGCCCTCCGTGGCATCCCGACCTGTGGGGTGCACACATATACATAGTAAATGAGATGGCAGCCAAGAAGGCTCGAGTACCAAAAAGTCAGAGAAGCATGGGCCTCCTATTAGGCTTGTAAAATAAATGAAATAAAACAATGATAACAGATGGATAATCTTAATAATTTTGTGTAATCCATGTGATTTAGACTCATTTATTAGTAGATGTATTAAGTCAGTCTGATCTTAACCTTTCCTATTGAGCTCAATAGGTCAGAGAAAACACAAATGGGGTAGAGTTGGGGACAACTTCTGTCAATTGAAGTTTCCATCTGTCCTTTTAGGTCACAGAATGGAAAATATCCACATCTGTTGTGTTGCTGTAAGGAACCTAAGAGGAATCACATCTTCAGTGGTCGCCTTCTTAGCCTACTACCATTGATTTCTATGAACTTTTGTCTTTTAGGTAATTGTTTCCTGCAGCAACAACTGGATGAAATTGATGCCAGAATACGATTACAGAAAGCATTTGAACCAGGTATTGACTACGGTGAAAGCCACATATGTTTATCTTATCACACCAATATCTTTTTGATCTCTAAAGCAAGGATGTCAAACTTCAAGCCACAAGGGCAGCAGTCAGTGCATATTTTCAGGATTTCTTTAGCATTGTACAAGGTTTGGAATCATTACCATTGCAGGTGATTCAATTATCACCTGAGCAATGCTAAAGAAATCCTGAAAACCTGCATTGTTTGCAGCCCTTGAGGCCTGGAGTTTGAGATCTCTGCTCTAAAGACTTAACAGATAGCAAGTTAAACACTAACACGTAGGCCCCATATACCCATCATTTTCACATACATATGCGGTGTGTTTTTTCTTATTTTAGTATAAAATATATATAATGTACAAGGACACATTATAGAACTGATTCCTGTGGATGGATGGTCTGCAGGAACAACAGTAGTCCAACTCAAACATTTTAATGGCTTAGTCTGTGTTGTGAAAAATCAGCACATGAGTGCCATCCATGCTAAATCAATGGTCCAACACAGATTTGGATCTGGTGTTACCGACATCTAATAAGTCTTGGTCAAAATGCCTATGATTAAGTAGACAGTACAAAACATATCAGGTTGGGCTTTTTCCTCTTTAGTGCCCCCATGGATGTTATAATCATGGATTTATATATGATTTACTAATAAATAAAAGCGATAAGTCTACAAGTATAGGATGAATATACGAGATGTATGGCTTCTAGTTGATCATCTATAATCTCATATATTGTTCGGTAAATGTGGACTAGAGAGATTGGTGACACCATAATTACCTATCACAAATCTGGAATCCAACATGGAGAAACATGGGGTTGTCAGAGATCCATAATGCAGGTTTTGTCGCGTAAGAGTAGAATATTGCTCTATAACATAGTTGCCATGAGGGTAAACTTACATGGTTTCAGATCAAAAGAAAATTAACCTGATCAAGGTCGAAAGACTAATTGGGGTTCAGAGGTTATAACCTGCTCTCTGTGAGGTGCCAGCTCACTGTGTGCACTGAAGGGAGCTGTGTATTTGTGTCAGAGCGATAATTATTAGTGAAGAGTCCGAGCATCTCGGCGGTACTCAGTGCTCGCTGAGCATCCCGAGTAGCGGTATACTCGTGCAAGTAGCGCCCAGCATGCTCGCTCATCACTATTCCTGACCAGTGCCTTTATACCTGTGCTTGGTCTGCCACCTGTTTGTGCTGCTGAGCTGTGTCTCCATTGCAGTTCCCCACCTGCACCTGCAGTGCCTTCATACCTGCTGCTCCAGCCAATCTACCACCCTGCCTGCACCTGCATTCAGCATCCTATCTGCACCAGTCATCCTGTCTGCACCTGCCTGCACCAGTCATCCTGTCTGAACATGCCTGCACCAGTCATCCGGAGCATAACCATCCTGCTGCCCTGTCTCTTGAAACGCTCAATGGAGTATCTGAAAGAGGAAGCTTTGACTGCCCGGCATGTGGCTATGGAGCAAGATTTTCCAATGGGTGATACTACCCAGTCCAGCCAAGGTTCTCAGCTAAGATTGGGAGATGATGAGGAAGAGGAGAAGTAGGATGACGAGGAACAGTACTTGCTTTTTTGCGCTACCGACAGGACTCTCAACCCCAGTTGTGTGTCTATCTAGCATGGATGGCCTGTAGAGGAGGGGGCAAGGCAGCGTGAGGAGGGGGCAAGGCAGCGTGAGGAGGAGAGGATGGTTACGGTTCATCCTAGTGGGGACAAAGAACCTTTGGCTGTTTGTAGTTTGCCCAACATGGCACAGTTCATGTCTTTTCCAAGACCCTCGCGTGATACACATTTTGGCCACCAACAAATACTGTTTTTTCACCATTTTCAACCCACAGTACATGGTGAAATTTCATTCTCTCATGGTTTGTCCTTGTAGTAATTAATGCCTTTGCTGTAGTCCCCTATAGAAACAAATAGGTTCAGACCTTAACCCCATGTTCAATTTTCCATCCCACAGATCTGTTCCCTCCACAATTTACCATTATGTAACTGAGTTTTATTTTGTTTAAAGGGAATTTGTCACAATTTATTTTTAAGTCTTTGTAGTTTTGCTAAAAAATGTTTTAGAAAAGTGCAATTGTGAAAAAAGTCATAAAAGAAAATTCTTGAATGGTTGCAATGGGCAACAGAGACTGTTTTTCATATACTATAAAAGGCCCCACATTGGCTTCCATATAGTATAATGGACCAACATTCCTTTCTGTATAATATAATGGCCCCACATTGCCTTCCATGTAGTATAATGAACCCCATATTACCTTCAATATAGTATAATGGGCCACACATTGCCTTCCATATAATATAATGAACACCACATTCCCTTACATATAATATTAGGGGCTCCACATTGCCTTCCATGTAGTGTAATTGGCCCCTAATTGCCTTCCATATACTTGAATGGTTGCTATGGGCAACAGACTATTTGTTGATGCTGGGAGATGTCATGTGATGGAATGTTGTGGGTGATGATGTCTCTGAAGGCCTTGTGATATCATCATCCCTAGGAGGTTCCGCCCACTAGGAGCTTGTATCACATTAGCTGTATCTTGGTGCTGAGATTCTCCCTAGAGACAATGAAGATTTTCATATTGTTGATGAGCTCTTCCCTGTTCTTCACCATAAGTTACCAAGGGCTGCCGGTGAGTCCCTCTTTATTATAACGGCGGATGGTTGTCCCTGTAGTAATTAATGACTCTGCTGTAGTCCCATATAGAAAGAAATAGGTTCAGACCTTAACCCTATGTTCAATTTTCCATCCCACAGATCTGTTCACTCCACAATTTACTATTATGTAACGGAATTTTATTTTGTTTAAAGGGAATTTGTCACAATTTTTTATGTTTAAGTCTTTATACTTTTCTAAAACATTTTTTAGCAAAACTACAAAGTGAAATTATGAAAAAATTCATAAAAGAAAATTCTTGAATGGTTGCAATGGGCAACAGACACTTGTTCATACACTATAATGGGCCCCTCATTGCCTTCCATGTAGTGTAATGGGCCCCACATTGCCTTCCATATACTTGAATGGTTGCTATGGGCAACAGACTGTTATTGTTGATGCTGGAGATGTCCTGTGATGGAATGTTGTGGGTGATGAGGTCTCTGAAGGCCTTGTGATGTCATCATCCCTAGGAGGTTCCGCCCACTAGGAGCTTGTATCACATTAGCCGTATCTTGGTGCTGAGATTCTCCCTAGAGACAATGATTTTCATGTTTCTCTGCTGTTCCCTGTTCTTCACCATAAGTTACCAAGGGCTGCCAGTGAGTCCCTCTCTATTATAATGGCGGATGGTTTGTCCCTGTAGTAATTAATGACTCTGCTGTTGTTTCCTATAAAAAGAAATAGGCTCAGATCTTAACCCAATGTTCAGTTTCCATCCCACAGATCTGTTCCCTCCACAATTCTTGAATGGTTGCAATGGGCAACAGAGACTGTTTTTCATATACTAGAATAGGCCCCACATTAGTATTTTATGTAGAAGGCAATGTGGGGCCTATTAAATACTAGAGTATGGTTAGCACAGGATACGACGGGTGAGTGGACACAGACACCTACACAGGAGCGCGTACCGGCCGGAGGACCTGGAAGGCGAAGGGGACCTGGAAGGCGAAGAGGACCTGGAAGACGAAGAGGACCTGGAAGACGAAGAGGACCTGGAAGACGAAGAGGACCTGGAAGACGAAGGCGAAGAGGACCTGGAAGGCGAAGGCGAAGAGGACCTGGAAGACTAAGAGGACCTGGAAGGCGAAGGCGAAGAGGACCTGGAAGGCGAAGGCGAAGAGGACCTGGAAGACTAAGAGGACCTGGAAGGCGAAGGCGAAGAGGACCTGGAAGGCGAAGGCGAAGAGGACCTGGAAGACTAAGAGGACCTGGAAGGCGAAGGCGAAGAGGACCTGGAAGGCGAAGAAGGCGAAGAGAGACGAGGACCTGGAAGGCGAAGGCGAAGAGGACCTGGAAGGCGAAGAGGACGAGGACCTGGAAGGCGAAGAGGACGAGGACCTGGAAGGCGAAGAGGACGAGACCTGGAAGGCGAAGACGAAGAGGACCTGGAAGGCGAAGGGCGAAGAGGACCTGGAAGGCGAAGAGGACCTGGAAGGCGAAGAGGACCTGGAAGGCGAAGAGGACCTGGAAGGGGCGAAGAGGACCTGGAAGGCGAAGAGGACCTGGAAGGCGAAGGCGAAGAGGACGAGGACCTGGAAGACGAAGGCGAACGAGGACCTGGAAGGCGAAGGCGAAGAGGACGAGGACCTGGAAGACGAAGGCGAAGAGGACGAGGACCTGGAAGGCGAAGGCGAAGAGGACGAGGACCTGGAAGACGAAGGCGAAGAGGACCTGGAAGGCGAAGACGAAGAGGACCTGGAAGGCGAAGGCGAAGAGGACCTGGAAGGCGAAGGCGAAGAGGACCTGGAAGGCGAAGAGGACCTGGAAGGCGAAGGCGAAGAGGACGAGGACCTGGAAGACGAAGGCGAAGAGGACCTGGAAGGCGAAGGCGAAGAGGACGAGGACCTGGAAGGCGAAGACGAAGAGGACCTGGAAGACGAAGGCGAAGAGGACCTGGAAGACGAAGGCGAAGAGGACCTGGAAGGCGAAGAGGACCTGGAAGGCGGAAGAGGACCTGGAAGGCGAAGAGGACCTGGAAGGCGAAGAGGACCTGGAAGGCGAAGAGGACCTGGAAGGCGAAGAGGACCTGGAAGGCGAAGAGGACCTGGAAGGCGAAGAGGACCTGGAAGGCGAAGAGGACCTGGAAGGCGAAGGCGAAGAGGACGAGGACCTGGAAGACGAAGGCGAACGAGGACCTGGAAGGCGAAGGCGAAGAGGACGAGGACCTGGAAGACGAAGGCGAAGAGGACGAGGACCTGGAAGGCGAAGGCGAAGAGGACGAGGACCTGGAAGACGAAGGCGAAGAGGACCTGGAAGGCGAAGAGGACCTGGAAGGCGAAGGCGAAGAGGACGAGGACCTGGAAGACGAAGGCGAAGAGGACCTGGAAGGCGAAGGCGAAGAGGACGAGGACCTGGAAGGGCGAAGACGAAGAGGACCTGGAAGACGAAGGCGAAGAGGACCTGGAAGACGAAGGCGAAGAGGACCTGGAAGACGAAGGCGAAGGCGAAGAGGACCTGGAAGGCGAAGGCGAAGAGGACCTGGAAGGCGAAGGCGAAGAGGACCTGGAAGACGAAGAGGACCTGGAAGACGAAGAGGACCTGGAAGGCGAAGGCGAAGAGGACCTGGAAGGCGAAGAGGACGAGGACCTGGAAGGCGAAGAGGACGAGGACCTGGAAGGCGAAGACGAAGAGGACCTGGAAGGCGAAGACGAAGAGGACCTGGAAGGCGAAGGCGAAGAGGACCTGGAAGGCGAAGAGGACCTGGAAGGCGAAGAGGACCTGGAAGGCGAAGAGGACCTGGAAGGCGAAGAGGACCTGGAAGGCGAAGAGGACCTGGAAGGCGAAGAGGACCTGGAAGGCGAAGAGGACCTGGAAGGCGAAGAAGACCTGGAAGGCGAAGGCGAAGAGGACGAGGACCTGGAAGACGAAGGCGAACGAGGACCTGGAAGGCGAAGGCGAAGAGGACGAGGACCTGGAAGACGAAGGCGAAGAGGACGAGGACCTGGAAGGCGAAGGCGAAGAGGACGAGGACCTGGAAGACGAAGGCGAAGAGGACCTGGAAGGCGAAGACGAAGAGGACCTGGAAGACGAAGGCGAAGAGGACCTGGAAGACGAAGGCGAAGAGGACCTGGAAGACGAAGGCGAAGGCGAAGAGGACCTGGAAGGCGAAGGCGAAGAGGACCTGGAAGGCGAAGGCGAAGAGGACCTGGAAGGCGAAGGCGAAGAGGACGAGGACCTGGAAGGCGAAGACGAAGAGGACCTGGAAGACGAAGGCGAAGAGGACCTGGAAGACGAAGGCGAAGAGGACCTGGAAGACGAAGGCGAAGGCGAAGAGGACCTGGAAGGCGAAGGCGAAGAGGACCTGGAAGGCGAAGGCGAAGAGGACCTGGAAGACGAAGGCGAAGAGGACCTGGAAGACGAAGAGGACCTGGAAGACGAAGAGGACCTGGAAGACGAAGAGGACCTGGAAGACGAAGAGGACCTGGAAGACGAAGAGGACCTGGAAGACGAAGGCGAAGAGGACCTGGAAGACGAAGGCGAAGAGGACCTGGAAGACGAAGGCGAAGAGGACCTGGAAGACGAAGGCGAAGAGGACCTGGAAGACGAAGGCGAAGAGGACCTGGAAGACGAAGGCGAAGAGGACCTGGAAGACGAAGGCGAAGAGGACCTGGAAGGCGAAGACGAAGAGGACCTGGAAGGCGAAGAGGACCTGGAAGGCGAAGACGAAGAGGACCTGGAAGGCGAAGACGAAGAGGACCTGGAAGACGAAGAGGACCTGGAAGACGAAGAGGACCTGGAAGACGAAGAGGACCTGGAAGACGAAGACTGGAAGGGAAGAGGAACTGGAAGACGAAGACGAAGAGGACCTGGAAGACGAAGAGGACCTGGAAGACGAAGAGGACCTGGAAGACGAAGAGGACCTGGAAGGCGAAGAGGACCTGGAAGGCGAAGAGGACCTGGAAGGCGAAGACGAAGAGGACCTGGAAGGACGAAGAGGACCTGGAGACGAAGGCGAAGAGGACCTGGAAGGCGAAGGACGAAGAGGACCTGGAAGACGAAGAGGACCTGGAAGACGGAAGAGGACCTGGAGAAGGCGAAGAGGACCTGGAAGGCGAAGAGGACCTGGAGAAGGACGAAGGCGAAGAGGACCTGGAAGACGAAGGGACCTGAGAGGCCCTGGAAGAGACCTGGAAGACGAAGAGGACCTGGAAGACGAAGGGAAGAGGACCTGGAAGCAAGCGAAGGGCGAGGGACCTGGAAGGCGAAGGCGAAGAGGACCTGGAAGACGAAGGCGAAGAGGACCTGGAAGACGAAGGCGAAGAGGACCTGGAAGACGAAGGCGAAGAGGACCTGAGAGAAGGCGAAGAGGACCTGGAAGACGAAGGGAGGACCTGGAAGACGAAGAGGACCTGGAAGACGAAGGCGAAGAGGACCTGGAAGACGAAGGCGAAGAGGACCTGGAAGACGAAGGCGAAGAGGACCTGGAAGACAAGGCGAAGAGGACCTGGAAGACGAAGGCGAAGAGGACCTGGAAGACGAAGGCGAAGAGGACCTGGAAGACGAAGGCGAAGAGGACCTGGAAGACGTAAGGCGAAGAGGACCTGGAAGACTAAGGCGAAGAGGACCTGGAAGACGAAGGCGAAGAGGACCTGGAAGACGAAGGCGAAGAGGACCTGGAAGACGAAGGCGAAGAGGACCTGGAAGGCGAAGAGGACCTGGAAGGCGAAGGCGAAGAGGACCTGGAAGGCGAAGGCGAAGAGGACCTGGAAGGCGAAGAGGACCTGGAAGGCGAAGAGGACCTGGAAGGCGAAGAGGACCTGGAAGGCGAAGAGGACCTGGAAGGCGAAGAGGACCTGGAAGGCGAAGAGGACGAGGACCTGGAAGACGAAGACGAAGAGGACCTGGAAGGCGGATGGTTTGTCCCTGTAGTAATTAATGACTCTGCTGTAGTCCCATATAGAAAGAAATAGGTTCAGACCTTAACCCTATGTTCAATTTTCCATCCCACAGATCTGTTCACTCCACAATTTACTATTATGTAACGGAATTTTATTTTGTTTAAAGGGAATTTGTCACAATTTTTTATGTTTAAGTCTTTATACTTTTCTAAAACATTTTTTAGCAAAACTACAAAGTGAAATTATGAAAAAATTCACAAAAGAAAATTCTTGAATGGTTGCAATGGGCAACAGACACTTGTTCATACACTATAATGGGCCCCTCATTGCCTTCCATGTAGTGTAATGGGCCCCACATTGCCTTCCATATACTTGAATGGTTGCTATGGGCAACAGACTGTTATTGTTGATGCTGGGAGATGTCCTGTGATGGAATGTTGTGGGTGATGAGGTCTCTGAAGGCCTTGTGATGTCATCATCCCTAGGAGGTTCCGCCCACTAGGAGCTTGTATCACATTAGCCGTATCTTGGTGCTGAGATTCTCCCTAGAGACAATGATTTTCATGTTTCTCTGCTGTTCCCTGTTCCCTGTTCTTCACCATAAGTTACCAAGGGCTGCCAGTGAGTCCCTCTCTATTATAATGGCGGATGGTTTGTCCCTGTAGTAATTAATGACTCTGCTGTTGTTTCCTATAAAAAGAAATAGGCTCAGATCTTAACCCAATGTTCAGTTTCCATCCCACAGATCTGTTCCCTCCACAATTCTTGAATGGTTGCAATGGGCAACAGAGACTGTTTTTCATATACTAGAATAGGCCCCACATTAGTATTTTATGTAGAAGGCAATGTGGGGCCTATTAAATACTAGAGTATGGTTAGCACAGGATACGACGGTGAGTGGACACAGACACCTACACAGGAGCGCGTACCGGCCGGAGGACCTGGAAGGCGAAGGGGACCTGGAAGGCGAAGAGGACCTGGAAGGCGAAGAGGACCTGGAAGACGAAGAGGACCTGGAAGCGAAGAGGACCTGGAAGGCGAAGGCGAAGAAGGGCCTGGAAGCGAAGCGAAGAGGACCTGGAAGACGAAGGGAGAAGAGGACCTGGAACGAAGGCGAAGAGGACCTGGAAGACGAAGAGGACCTGGAAGCGAAGGACTGGAAGGCGAAGAGGACCTGGAAGGCGAAGAGGACCTGGAAGGCGAAGACGAAGAGGGACCTGGAAGGCGAAGAGGACCTGGAAGGCGAAGAGGACCTGGAAGGCGAAGACGAAGAGGACCTGGAAGACGAAGAGGACCTGGAAGCGAACGAAGAGGACCTGGAAGGCGAAGAGGACCTGGAAGGCGAAGAGGACCTGGAAGAGAAGGCGAAGAGGACCTGGAAGACGAAGAGGACCTAGGAAGGACGAAGAGGACCTGGAAGACGAAGAGGACCCGGAAGCGAAGAGGACCTGGAAGGCGAAGGCGAAGAGGACGAGGACCTGAGAAGGCGAAGACGAAGAGGACCTGGAAGACGAAGGCGAAGAGGACCTGGAAGCGAAGAGGCGAAGAGGACTGGAAAAGACCGAAGGCGAAGAGGACCTGGAAGGCGAAGAGGACCTGGAAGACGAAGAGGACCTGGAAGGCGAAGAGGACCTGGAAGGCGAAGAGGACCTGGAAGAAGGGACGAAGACGAAGAGGACCTGGAAGGCGAAGGCGAAGAGGACCTGGAAGGCGAAGAGGACCTGGAAGGCGAAGAGGACCTGGAAGGCGAAGAGGACCTGGAAGGCGAAGAGGACCTGGAAGGCGAAGAGGACCTGGAAGGCGAAGAGGACCTGGAAGAGGACGAAGACGAAGAGGACCTGGAAGGCGAAGGCGAAGAGGACCTGGAAGGCGAAGAGGACCTGGAAGGCGAAGAGGACCTGGAAGGCGAAGAGGACCTGGAAGGCGAAGAGGACCTGGAAGGCGAAGAGGACCTGGAAGGCGAAGAGGACCTGGAAGAGGACGAAGACGAAGAGGACCTGGAAGGCGAAGGCGAAGAGGACCTGGAAGGCGAAGAGGACCTGGAAGGCGAAGAGGACCTGGAAGGCGAAGAGGACCTGGAAGAGGACGAAGGCGAAAAGGACCTGGAAGGCGAAGGCGAAGAGGACCTGGAAGGCGAAGGCGAAGAGGACCTGGAAGGCGAAGAGGACCTGGAAGGCGAAGAGGACCTGGAAGAGGACGAAGACGAAGAGGACCTGGAAGGCGAAGGCGAAGAGGACCTGGAAGGCGAAGGCGAAGAGGACCTGGAAGGCGAAGGCGAAGAGGACCTGGAAGGCGAAGGCGAAGAGGACCTGGAAGGCGAAGGCGAAGAGGACCTGGAAGGCGAAGGCGAAGAGGACCTGGAAGGCGAAGGCGAAGAGGACCTGGAAGGCGAAGAGGACCTGGAAGAGGACGAAGACGAAGAGGACCTGGAAGGCGAAGGCGAAGAGGACCTGGAAGGCGAAGAGGACCTGGAAGGCGAAGAGGACCTGGAAGGCGAAGAGGACCTGGAAGGCGAAGAGGACCTGGAAGGCGAAGAGGACCTGGAAGAGGACGAAGAGGACCTGGAAGAGGACGAAGAGGACCTGGAAGAGGACGAAGAGGACCTGGAAGAGGACGAAGAGGACCTGGAAGAGGACGAAGACGAAGAGGACTTGGAAGAGGACAAAGACGAGGAGGACTTGGAAGAGGACGAAGACGAAGAGGACTTGGAAGAGGACAAAGACGAGGAGGACTTGGAAGAGGACGAAGACGAGGAGGACTTGGAAGAGGACGAAGACGAGGAGGACTTGGAAGAGGACGAAGACGAGGAGGACTTGGAAGAGGACGAAGACGAGGAGGACTTGGAAGAGGACGAAGAGGAGGAGGACTTGGAAGAGGACGAAGAGGAGGAGGACTTGGAAGAGGACGAAGAGGAGGAGGACTTGGAAGAGGACGAAGAGGAGGAGGACTTGGAAGAGGACGAAGAGGAGGAGGACTTGGAAGAGGACGAAGAGGAGGAGGACTTGGAAGAGGAGGAGGACGAAGAGGAGGAGGACTTGGAAGAGGAGGAGGACGAAGAGGAGGAGGACGAAGAGGAGGAGGACGAAGAGGAGGAGGACGAAGAGGAGGAGGATGACGAGGAGGACGACGACGAAGAGGAGGAAGAGGACGAAAAGTAAGAGGAGGAAGAGGACGAAAAGGAAGAGGACGAAAAGGACGCAGTGACCAATGAGGCGGAATTGAAACCGCGCGCCAAGCCGCGCTACTTCTCTGATTGGTTGCTGCTGGTAGCGTGGCTGTGTCAGTTTGAATTCTGCATTTCTCATTGGCCGCTACGGCGACCAATGACAGAAGCGGCGTGCGCCTTGGGGCCATATTTAAAATACACTGTGCGCCGCTCAGTGCATTTTAAATATAGCGCCAAGGCACGCGCCGCTTCTCTGATTGGTTGGCGCTCAACGGGCCAACCAGAGAAGTGGTGCTCAGTGTATTTTAAATAAGCGCAAGCCGTTTTTCTGAACGAGGCGACCAATTAGATTGAGTGCTGCCGTGCGGGATGCCTGTGTTAGTCTTCACTGTCACTCTCCAATTCTATTCATGAAACAGGAGACTCAGGATTGGCTCAGGCAATGACCGCTGGCCATCCTGAGCCTTCTAATTCATTAATAAAATGCAAGACTGACAGTGCGCCGCTCAGTGTATTTTAAATATGGCACGCTGCTTTTCTGATTGGTAAGCGCGGTGACCAGATTGAGCTTGGCGCTCGGTTTGAATACCACGTCCCTCAGTCACCACGGTGACCAATGAGAAACATGGCATGCGGCTTGGCGCGCGATTTAAATGCCACGCCACTGATTGGTCGTATTCAAAACCGCTCGGGATACTACTGCAGTGAGCAGCCGGGAGATGACCGGCTGACCCCGGTCATCTCCCAGCTGGCTCGCCGCGGAACTCTGTGCGGCAGGTAGCTGCAGCTCAGCTACTGCTGCACAGAGGTCAGCAGCCCGCCAGCCGGGAGATGACCGGCGTTAGCTGGTCATCTCCCGGCTAGCCCGCCGTGGACCCGCACGCGCAGCTTTTTTATTTCTTACGCGGCGCTCATTGGCCGCAGCGGCTGCCGGCGACCAATGATCGCTGGCACGCAATTTCGGCCTTAGACGTTAGTGGCCGCTGGACAATTATATAATACACTAGATGGCGGCCCGATTCTAAAGAATCGGGTAGTCTAGAATCCATATATAGTTTATTTACTAATAGTTACGGGAGTGCGGTGAAATGAATTGTGTGTATACAGGTGGCTCAGTGGGTAGCAGAGTATACGGTGGCTCAGTGGTTAGCAGTGAGTGCGGTGGCTCAGTGGTTAGCAGTGAGTGCGGTGGCTCAGTGGTTAGCAGTGAGTGCGGTGGCTCAGTGGTTAGCAGTGAGTGCGGTGGCTCAGTGGTTAGCAGTGAGTGCGGTGAGATTGGTCAGCGCAGCGACGTGGGCAGAGTGGTCAGCGCAGAGGACAGGGGGCAGAGGCGGCTGGGCAGAGGACAGGGGGCAGAGGACGCAGAGGACGCAGAGGGGGCAGAGGACGCAGAGGGGGCAGAGGACGCAGAGGGGGCAGAGGACGCAGAGGGGGCAGAGGACGCAGAGGGGGCAGAGGACGCAGAGGACGCAGAGGACAGGGGGCAGAGGACGCAGAGGACAGGGGGCAGAGGACGCAGAGGACAGGGGGCAGAGGACGCAGAGGACAGGGGGCAGAGGACGCAGAGGACAGGGGGCAGAGGACGCAGAGGGGGTCACAGGACGCAGGCCGGAGGGGGTCACAGGACGCAGGCCGGAGGGGGTCACAGGACGCAGGCCGGAGGGGGTCACAGGACGCAGGCCGGAGGGGGTCACAGGACGCAGGCCGGAGGGGGTCACAGGACGCAGGCCGGAGGGGGTCACAGGACGCAGGCCGGAGGGGGTCACAGGACGCAGGCCGGAGGGGGTCACAGGACGCAGGCCGGAGGGGGTCACAGGACGCAGGCCGGAGGGGGTCACAGGACGCAGGCCGGAGGGGGTCACAGGACGCAGGCCGGAGGGGGTCACAGGACGCAGGCCGGAGGGGGTCACAGGACGCAGAGGACAGGGGCAGAGGACGCAGAGGACAGGGGGCAGAGGGGGCAGAGGACAGGGGGCAGAGGGGGCAGAGGACAGGGGGCAGAGGACGCAGAGGACAGGGGGCAGAGGACGCAGAGGACAGGGGGCAGAGGACGCAGAGGACAGGGGGCAGAGGACGCAGAGGGGGCAGAGGACGCAGAGGGGGCAGAGGACGCAGAGGGGGCAGAGGACGCAGAGGGGGCAGAGGACGCAGAGGGGGCAGAGGACGCAGAGGGGGCAGAGGACAGGGGGCAGAGGACACAAAGGGGGCAGAGGAGAGGGGGCAGAGGGGGCAGAGGACGCAGATGACAGGGGGCAGATGACAGGGGGCAGATGACAGGGGGCAGATGACAGGGGGCAGATGAGAGGGGGCAGAGGACAGGGGGCAGAGGACAGGGGGCAGAGGACACAGAGGGGGCAGAGGACACAGAGGGGGCAGAGGACGCAGAGGACACAGAGGGGGCAGAGGACGCAGAGGGGGCAGAGGAGGGAGAGGACACAGAGGGGGCAGAGGACAGGGGGCAGAGGACAGGGGTCAGAGGACAGGGGTCAGAGGACAGGGGTCAGAGGACAGGGGGCAGAGGACACAGAGGACAGGGGGCAGAGGACACAGAGGACAGGGGGCAGAGGACACAGAGGACAGGGGGCAGAGGACACAGAGGACAGGGGGCAGAGGACACAGAGGACAGGGGGCAGAGGACACAGAGGACAGGGGGCAGAGGACACAGAGGACAGGGGGCAGAGGACACAGAGGACAGGGGGCAGAGGACACAGAGGACAGGGGGCAGAGGACACAGAGGACACAGGCCGGAGGGGGTCACAGGACGCAGGCCGGAGGGGGTCACAGGACGCAGGCCGGAGGGGTCACAGGACGCAGGCCGGAGGGGGTCACAGGACGCAGGCCGGAGGGGGTCACAGGACGCAGGCCGGAGGGGGTCACAGGACGCAGGCCGGAGGGGGTCACAGGACGCAGAGGACAGGGGGCAGAGGACGCAGAGGACAGGGGGCAGAGGACGCAGAGGACAGGGGGCAGAGGACGCAGAGGACAGGGGGCAGAGGACGCAGAGGACAGGGGGCAGAGGGGGCAGAGGACAGGGGGCAGAGGACGCAGAGGACGCAGAGGGGGCAGAGGACGCAGAGGGGGCAGAGGACGCAGAGGGGGCAGAGGACGCAGAGGGGGCAGAGGACAGGGGGCAGAGGACACAAAGGGGGCAGAGGAGAGAGGGCAGAGGGGGCAGAGGACGCAGATGACAGGGGCAGATGACAGGGGGCAGATGACAGGGGGCAGATGACAGGGGGCAGATGACAGGGGGCAGATGACAGGGGGCAGATGACAGGGGGCAGATGACAGGGGGCAGAGGACAGGGGGCAGAGGACAGGGGGCAGAGGACAGGGGGCAGAGGACAGGGGCAGAGGACACAGAGGGGGCAGAGGACACAGAGGACGCAGAGGACACAGAGGACGCAGAGGGGGCAGAGGACGCAGAGGGGGCAGAGGACGCAGAGGGGGCAGAGGAGGGAGAGGACACAGAGGGGGCAGAGGACGCAGAGGACAGGGGGCAGAGGACAGGGGGCAGAGGACAGGGGGCAGAGGACAGGGGGCAGAGGACGCAGAGGACGCAGAGGACAGGGGGCAGAGGACGCAGAGGACAGGGGGCAGAGGACAGGGGGCAGAGGACACAGAGGACAGGGGCAGAGGACACAGAGGACAGGGGGCAGAGGACACAGAGGGCAGAGGACACAGAGGACACAGAGGACAGGGGGCAGAGGACACAGAGGACACAGAGGACAGGGGGCAGAGGACAGGGGGCAGAGGACAGGGGGCAGAGGACAGGGGGCAGAGGACAGGGGGCAGAGGACAGGGGGCAGAGGACACAGAGGACGCGGGCCGGAGGGGGTCACAGGACGCAGGCCGGAGGGGGTCACAGGACGCAGGCCGGAGGGGGTCACAGGACGCAGGCCGGAGGGGTCACAGGACGCAGGCCGGAGGGGGTCACAGGACGCAGGCCGGAGGGGGTCACAGGACGCAGGCCGGAGGGGTCACAGGACGCAGGCCGGAGGGGGTCACAGGACGCAGGCCGGAGGGGGTCACAGGACACAGGCCGGAGGGGGTCACAGGACACAGGCCGGAGGGGGTCACAGGACACAGGCCGGAGGGGGTCACAGGACACAGGCCGGAGGGGGTCACAGGACACAGGCCGGAGGGGGTCACAGGACACAGGCCGGAGGGGGTCACAGGACACAGGCCGGAGGGGGTCAGAGGACACAGGCCGGAGGGGGTCACAGGACACAGGCCGGAGGGGGTCACAGGACACAGGCCGGAGGGGGTCACAGGACACAGGCCGGAGGGGGTCACAGGACACAGGCCGGAGGGGTCACAGGACACAGGCCGGAGGGGGTCACAGGACACAGGCCGGAGGGGGTCACAGGACACAGGCCGGAGGGGGTCACAGGACACAGGCCGGAGGGGGTCACAGGACACAGGCCGGAGGGGGTCACAGGACACAGGCCGGAGGGGGTCAGAGGACACAGGCCGGAGGGGGTCAGAGGACACAGGCCGGAGGGGGTGACAGGACACAGGCCGGAGGGGGTGACAGGACACAGGCCGGAGGGGGTGACAGGACACAGGCCGGAGGGGTGACAGGACACAGGCCGGAGGGGGTGACAGGACACAGGCCGGAGGGGGTGACAGGACACAGGCCGGAGGGGGTGACAGGACACAGGCCGGAGGGGGTGACAGGACACAGGCCGGAGGGGGTGACAGGACACAGGCCGGAGGGGGTGACAGGACACAGGCCGGAGGGGGTGACAGGACACAGGCCGGAGGGGGTGACAGGACACAGGCCGGAGGGGGCGAGAGGACACAGGCCGGAGGGGGCGACAGGACACAGGCCGGAGGGGCGACAGGACACAGGCCGGAGGGGGCGACAGGACACAGGCCGGAGGGGCGAGAGGACACAGGCCGGAGGGGGTGAGAGGACACAGGCCGGAGGGGGTGAGAGGACACAGGCCGGAGGGGGTGAGAGGACACAGGCCGGAGGGGGTGAGAGGACACAGGCCGGAGGGGGTGAGAGGACACAGGCCGGAGGGGGTGAGAGGACACAGGCCGGAGGGGGGCACAGGACACAGGCCGGAGGGGTGAGAGGACACAGGCCGGAGGGGGGCACAGGGCACAGGCCGGAGGGGGGCACAGGGCACAGGCCGGAGGGGGGCACAGGGCACAGGCCGGAGGGGGGCAGAGGACACAGGCTGGAGGAGACACAGGCTGGAGGGAGCACAGGCTGCAGCGGAGGCGGCGGGCACAGGCTGGAGCGGAGGCGGAGGCAGGAGGGCAGACTTACCGGTGGGCGCACGTCGGGTGTAGGAGGAGAGGAGGGGCGGGCAGAGCTGCAGGACAGTCAGTCCCGCCCTCTCTCCTCTCCAGGCGCGGAGCACGGGTACCCCCAGAGGTTGTGTGGCCCCCCGAAGTGGCGGGGGAGCGTTGCCGGCGGAGGCCGCACACCGGAGTGTGGGCCGGTCCGGGCCGGTTCCCTCATGTTGATGGGCGCACACCAGGCTGTGTGCGGACCCAGTGGCGGCATGGCGGTCCCTGATGGAGAGTGGGCGGTGAGCTGCAGGGCTGTGGGCCGGATGTGGGTGGGCGCAGACGGGGCTCTGTGGGTCTGGTGCTTCCGGTTCCGGTGTTTGACACAGGAGGGAGGCCATCACGGAAGCGGATTTTGGGCGGAAGTGGCCTTCGGGTTTTATATAATAGATGTAAAAAATTGTAAGCTTTTTCATTTTAATGGACAAAGCCAGTAGAGATTTATATATAAAACTGAAAGCTTCCGATGGACGGCTATTTGAAGATTTGAGACCTTGTAGAAGTCTAGAAGCATTGGATAGTCATGACAAGAAAAGTGGTTAAGACAGGATTTTAACAACAACATAGTATTGGGTATAGATACTCATTTCATTTACTCCTCACTTATATTGATTATTTTTGGCTATACATTTGCACGTAGTTGTAGAATAAAAAAAATGCAGTTAAAAAGGTCTAAAAATTAGGTTATGTTAAAGATTTATGCCAATTCACCCAACAATATTAATTTTACAAGGGTCGACAACCATCTTTTCCCAGACTGGCACATTGACAGCTTTATTAACAATCAAGTTTGTCAACTCACCATTAAGATTCTTTACCATAAAACCAGGGAATTTGATGTATAATCTATAGTGGTGGTCAGTCTTTTTTATTTAATGGAAAACATTGGTTTTGTTTCTTAGACCATGCATATGTGTTGTTCTTTGTAAGGTGCAGTACAGGAGTCTTCTAAACAAAGGTGCAGGATATTTCAGAATGCAACAAGGTTATCAAGAAGCTTAGAGGCCTTCCCCCCCTCCCCCCCCCCCCGTGCCCTACTTTACCCCCCCCCCCCACTACTATCTCTTCCTTTGACCTTATGGTTGTTTATTAGAATTCTACTGTTAACTAAAGTTTAACAACTTAGATATTGAAAAACTTAAATCCCTATTGAAAATGTTATTGTTGATCAATTACCAGTTGATGTTCATTTTATTAATTCAATAAAAATATTTGAACAAGAAGCTTAGAGGCCACGTGGTCAAACACTTTATGTGAAAAAGGACATTATTATTCTCTTATAGGCTGGGGTTTGCCAGATTAACATAAAACTTAAGCAGGTCCAGATCACCATCTTTTGTGTAAAGACGACTAAGCTTGAAGAATCCTATTCAGAAAACCTACAATAGTTATTCACAACACGTCTGCTGCAGAAAGTCAGTATAGAAAACATGAATCAGGTGATTCTGTAGTCTAACAATATAAAGGTCCAAATGGAAAGGCAAACTAAGGAGCACACTTTCTAATGACATACATCAGAAAATACAAGACCCTTAACCCCTTCCCGACACATGACAGTGTATGTGCCATGAAATCCAGTGCGTTCCCAACCAGTGATACAGCGTCATCTGTGGAATGCACTCCTGCAGCTTGAGTGAGGGTCTCACTGACCTGTCACTCAAGCTGCAGGTACATGGGGACTTGCAGCACACCCCAGGGGGGGGGGGGGGGTCGCTTTGCCCCCCCAGGCCACAACTGCGGTGATTGGCAGTTGAAAATGAAACCACAAATTACTGTGGCTGTAATGATTTTCTGCCTCCGCTTCTCCCCGTCCTCCGATGTGCCCCCCTCCCCCGTGCTCCTAAGTCCCCCCCTGGGCTCCGATGTCCCCCGCCTCCCCCTGCACCCCTGCTTCCCCTTCCTGCGCCCCCCCCCCCCCTTCGCTTCTCCTTCTGAATCCTGCTCCCCCGCGATCACTGGAGATCACCACTTGTCTCCGGTGATCACCTCCCGCTCACCTCTCAGCCGCCACCGTCCCGATCCTCCGGTCCGCCACTTCCGATGGTCCTTAAGCGCTCCTGTCCCACTGCCGCTGCCTTCTGTTAGGATCCCTCCTCTGCAGTTTGATCCCCCTGATCAAACTGCAGAGGAGGGATCCTGTCAGTACTGGCACAGTGATCACATAGTGGATCACTGTGCCAGGATTGTCAGATTGCTACACTGCAGTTTGATCCCCCTGCAGGGGGATCAAACTGCAGAGGAGGGATCCTGTCACTACTGGCACAGTGATCACATAGTGGATCACTGTCAGGATTGTCAGGTCCCTATACTGCAGTTTGATACCCCTGCATGGGGATCGAGCTGCAGAAAGTGATCTGACAGCCCCAGCGCAGTGATCAACATAGTGGATCACTGTGCCTGGGCTGTCAGATCACTTCACTGCAACATCAGGTCACCTAACCCAAGCCTCAGAGATCATGTGATCTCTGAGACTTGGGTTTGCGCAGTGATGTTGCACTGTATGGCAATGATCTGCCATACAGTGCATCATCAGTTTGATACCAGAGACTTCAACTAGAGGACACTTAATGCCTTGCTGCAGTCTCTGGATGTAGCAGAGGCGATTGAGCGTCGTGGGACCTTCGTTGTGGACTAAGTCGGATCTTTTTTTTTAATAAAGATGGAGTCCGAATTTTGTTTGTTTTTTTCCAAATAAAAATTCTTTTCTCTGTGTGGTGTATTTTTTGACTATTTACTAGAGATTCCTAGTGGCCGGGTCTAACATTGGCCCGACATTATGAATCTCGGGCTTAGTGCCAGCTGCCAATAAAAAAGCTGGCATTAACCTGTTTATTGCCCAGTTCGTCACTGGCACCAGGGCAACTGGCAGAGCCAGAAAATAGCGCTTCAATGAATGCGCCATTTTCTGGGGCGGCTGCAGGCTGCAATTCGCAGCATGGGGGGCCCAGAACGCTTGGGCCTCTCCATGCTGAGGATTCCAGCCCCCAGCTGCCTAGATGTACCTGGATGTGCCAAAAATATGTCCCATGTCATTTTTTTTTCTAGAATTACGGTAGTTCTAGAAATTAAGAAAAAAAAAAAAAAAGGCTTTGCTGTATTTTTGGTTGCCAGCCAGGCACAATGAGGCAGCTGGGGCTTGTTGGCAGTCCATAGCTGCCAAGTTGTACCTGCCTGTATCAAAAATATGGCGGAGCCCTACATCATTTTTTTTTTTCTTAGATCAGTTTTAGAAATAAGAAAAAAAGAAAGGCTGCTGTATATTTGGTTGCCAGCCAGGTACAACTTGGCAGCTGGGGGGCTGGAATCCTCAGCGTGGAGAGACCCAAACGTTATAGGCGTCCCACGCTGCAAATTGCAACCCACTACCACCCCAGAAAATAGCGCATTCATTAGAGGCACTATTTTCTGGTGCTGTATTCCAACTCTTCCAGTTGCCCTTGTACTGGTGGCGCATGGGTTCTCCATCCGGGACATGGTGTCCGCTAACTATTTCAATGGAAAATTAGCTCCTTTCTTTCTTCTAATGTTCTTTTTATTAAGCAGTAAAAGGTGTTCATCCAATAAATCACTCCCTCACATAGGGAGAGGAATACATTAGTTTCAACAAAATGTATCAACAACATAAAAACATTTGTATTATATGCCTTGTAGTGTATGACCTTCCACTGGTTTTCCCTAGATAAGGAACCAAAAGAAGTTCTATAATTTTCTGTTTTCCAAAATTTTATAAGTGATAGGGATGGAATTGGGAAGGGTTCAGGTGTGTGGACAGGAGGTGGAAGAGGTTAGAGGAATCATGGGGATGAGTCCGTGAGAGGGTTTCTCCACATTATAAGTCATTCAATTATAGAAATTCTTATGAATTCCGGGGTCTCTCTATAGTATGTCCATGGTGTCCAAGTTTTCTCGAAGGACTCATAAGAACGAGAGAGCTGTAATTTCTGCTGCATGGTACACAGTATTTATTTCCCTAATTAATTGAGGCTTAGTTGGGATCCGGCTCGAGTTCCAGTGAGTGGAAACAGGAAGCCTACAGGCTGTTATAATGTTGGAGGCCAACCTAGATATGTATGGTTCTTTCGGCCAAATAGATAGGTTGAGCAATGCCGATAGAGGCATCAGTTCCACTTTGCTTTGCAAAACGTCTGTGAGCACCCCCGATACTGTCTCCCAATGCTTTTGTATAAGAGGGCATTGCCACCATATGTATAAATATGTGCCCAAAGCAGAATTACATCTCCAGCAGGAATCTGGCAACAGGGAGTGCCATTTATGTAACCATACGGGGGTACGATACCACCTCGTTACCACTTTGTAGGAGTTTTCCTGCAGTTTTACACAAGGAGAGGGACCGTGAGATCTTCTATAAATGTGTTTAATTTGTTGATCTGAGAACTCAATCTGGAGGTCTCGTTCCCAGAGGCCCAAAAAGTCTCTTAACATGTTCAATGTCTAGTATTAATTGTTTATACAGCAGGGATAACACATTATTATGTTTGCGACTGTGTACATAATTGCTCAAATAGTGTTAGAGGTCTAGAAAAGTTCAGATCCTTCAGATGTTTGTGGACATAAGATTTCAGTTTACCATATTGAATGTGACTCACCGTGGCCGGGACTCCGGTTTAGACAGGCGATGCTTCCTTCCTCCTTGTCACGGGTGGACCGCAGATCAAAAGTGAAGACGTCTTGGTGGAACAGATTAAAGGGGTTTTAATTTATTCGTGACGCCACCTATGAGTAGATTCGGTAAGGACTACCGACGCTGCGGAGCCCCCGGGGGATGGATAGCAGCAAGATGTTACGCTCCCCACAGGCTGAGCGATGATCCCCGGAGGTTGGAGCTGCTCAAGATGTTGTGCGGCAGCTGCGGTTACCTTTTAGTGCGGACGGACAGTTCATAAGGAAGCACGGACACAGAAAGTCTCTGCAATGGGTCTTTACTGTAACCAGCAGGCAGTACATGGCATACAGTGGTTGAGTAGTAGACCAGGTGGACTTAGCAGTGATGGTGTCCCTTAGAGATCCGCAGTGTTCCTCCTTTCTACCTATTTGGTTGCCAGTGTCGCCCAGGAATACCAGGTCGGGTACGGGGAGGCTGCTTCAATGCCCTATCCATGATGTACGTTCTGGATGTTTTGGGGAGCCTTGGATCCCTCAGTGGGTACACCGCTGGTTAGACGACTAGAAGTTGGCTGGTGGTGGGGTGCTCCTTTGAAGCTGCTCCTCCACTCTTCTGGTTCGCGTGGCAGAGGTGAACTGCTGCCAGCTTCGGTACCAGTGAACCGGCTGTGAGTTGTGGGCACGGGAGTCTTTTGGGAACCCGTGTAGATAATGCCCAATCCCGGTAGTTAAGGCCTCAGGTGCTGACACCCGACCGGTGACGGCCCAGGGGCCCGCACGGGGTGCGGAGCCCCCGCTCCTCTCCAAGTTCTAGACCTAGACCCTTCTTCTCCGAGTTCTAGACTATTCTCCCTTTGTCTAGATTATTGTGTGCTACTCCACTACCCTAACACTCCACCCCCCAGGACCTATGATTGGCCCTCTGTTCTAGGTGTTGCATGTAGGGTTGGATCTCTATGTTAACCGGATCATTGCTGAGTCAGAGAATATTGCGGCTGCATTTATGGCTGCAATACCCTCTTGTGACGCACTCGTTGCGGGGCGCCACAAATGAATGAGAAAGCCGGTAGAGATCCAGATTGTTGTATCTCCTCATATGAAAGAAGTGCTCCATCTACTAGTAATGGCCACTTTACACGCGGCAACAGGAAAATAGAAACCGGCAGGTGTCGGAGACAATTGTACCTTTTACCTTCAAAACACCTTGAAGTGGCTGCGTGTAATTCAGGTATCTGCAAGGTGTTTTGAAGGTAAAAGGTACAATTGTCTCCGACACCTGCCGGTTTCTATCTCCCTGTTGTTTCTATCTTCCTGTTGCCACAAAATGGAACAATGTATCCATGATTTCACTGCAACCAGAGATCTGTTCAGATATTGGACTCAGATATGTGTGTGTGAAGTGGCCTTTAGGGTACCTTCACACACACCATCCATGCCAAAAACAGAAACCAAATGCACTTACAGGACGCAGTCAGAGCCCAAATGTGAAGCAAGCCCAGCTGCAGGCTGATAAAATCACTTCTACCAACAAGATGTGGGAGGCGACCTGCCATGCATACACTAGGCCTGCATAGAGCACCATTCACACTGATACATATGATGCAGAGTGTCTGAAAGCTACCCAACCGCTCTGCTGCCTGAGCATTGGGCCGCACAGTACGATGCTACTGCACCACTAGATGAATGGCGCCCCTATGGGCCCAACTGCACGCTGGATGGATAAAAAAGTGCAAAAGTTTTTTATATGATAAAATAAAAAACCTTTATAGATGGGATTTTGGTTCATGTGTTGGCCCAAGACATTTAAGCTGGTGACCCACGACAAGGGATCCCATGCTCACCAGTCCTAACAAAATTGTACAAAAACTACTAGAAGTGATTTTATCAGCCTGCAGCTGGGCTTGCTTCACATTTGGGCTCTGACTGCGTCCTGTAAGTGCATTTGGTTTCTGTTTTTGGCATGGATGGTGAGTTTTCTGATGCTGCTTTTTTCTAGTAGTTTTTGTACCTTCACACACAGCAATATTGCTAGGCAATTTCACTGGCAATTTGCTGGTTGCAGTGAAATCATGGAGACATTGTTCTATTTTGTTGCTGTGTACAAATGTAACAATGTGTCCATGATTTCACTGCAACCAGCAAATTGCAAATAAAATTGCCTAGCAATATTGCCGCGTGTGAAGACACCCTTAAGCCCCCGTCACACCTGGCGACGGGGCTGGGTATGTTGGTGGTGACTGGCAGGTGCGCGCACATTTTAGGCGCCCCGCCAGCGTCGCTGTCCCCAGTTTACACGGAGCGACATCTCCAGCCCCGCGCCAGCGAGCTGTCATGCGGAATAGCCGCTGGGGTGTCTGAAAACCAAAGAGATTTGTCTGTATACAGGGGGTCTGGTCTTGGGTCTATATATAGGAGGTCTGGTTTGGAGTCTCTATAAAGGTGGTCTGCATACATTGGGTCAGGTTTGGGGTATGTGTACAGGGGGGGTCTGGCCTGGGGTTGGTATACAGGAGGGGTCTGGTCTGGGGTCAGCATACAGGAGGTATGGTTTGAGGAGCATTTACAGGGGGTTTGGAATGGGGTCAGTATACAGGTAGATCTAGTCTGAGCTCTGTACACAGGGGTCTGGTCTGGGGTATGTATAAAGGGAGTCTATATAGGGGGGGGGGGGGGGGAAGTCAAACAACCAAAATTTCACTCCCAGTGCTCACAAGATAATTTTATTTTTTTTTTTAAAGTGTCATGCAATGTGCTTTCCCCTAAACAAATATTAGCAAACAGGTGAATGTAAGAAAGCCCAAAGATGATTAAGTAAAAGTTATGTTTTATCTTATTAAAATAGTCCTCATGATGAGACCAAGATAAAATGCTAAAACAGATGGAAAAAAAGGTTGATGGATATAATACTAATGCATAAAACACACAAAGTTGGTGTTCCTGTGTTGGTCACACTCCAGCCCAAACACCATATACAAATGAACAGCTGCCACAGGTATCTTACCATACCTGTAACACACAGCTCAGTAAATATGGATATAGAGCACTGAATAAAATAAAGGAAAAGTTACGTTTTATCTTTGAGCTTTCTTAAATTCACCTATTTGCTAATACTAGTTTTCTTATTTTTGGTGGAAATCTTGGTAATTTCTACTTTCTTTACAGTACCCAGCTAGTACATATATTTCCTCTAAACAAGCTCCTAATTAACATTCAATGCCTTCTCACACAAAACCTTTATCCCCTCCCCACACACAACAATGAACTCAGACTATGTTGCCATCTGCTGTTCATTTTTTTTTTTTTTTTTTTTTTTTTACATACAATGTAGCAGATTTATTTCACAGCACTCTAGAATGTACAGAACAAAATACAGAATTTAACTGAAAATAAACTTAGTTGTGTACATGCTAGATAAAACAACTGGCTGGTGGAAGCAGAGAGCTGTGTGGGTTAATATTATCTACTTGCATAACTGCCAAGTGGCGTCCATTCTCAACTTTTGTCTGAATGAGGACTTATCCCAGAATTCCCCTCTACGTCGGGACCCATATTGGGACACCCAATTGATGGGTGTCGCAATATGGCACCTGCTGGCGGTACCATCAGCTCCCATCCTCACGTCCTCGCAAGTAAAGGACGGCAGCACACAGGGGAGCAGAAACAGCACACGGGACCCCAGACAGAGCGCACGGGGCGGGGGGGGGGGGGGGGGGAGAGACGGCCACCGCCTCCAGCACCACAGAGCCTGCCCCCATTGAGATGTTACCGCCCTACCCATGCAACAACATCAGGCTTACATCTAGTATATCAATAAATATTATAACTATTTTAATTATAATTTGCATTCTCTGTATATTCTCTTTAGGGACCAATAATGTATCTTTCTTTATGAAACTATGCATTCTGTTAAAAGAACACAAGATTGCGCTACATCTGTATTTTTGCTAATAAACTTCATGGATTACATATCTGTCATACACAGATTTGCCAAAGATTTACATTGTGCATCCCTGGGGTTACAAATAAATGTTACATTTACAAGTAGAAGTCTGAAGCCATCCTCTTCAGGCCCCCAGAACCAGGGGATGGGGGGGGGGGGGGGGAAGGGGACAGGACAATTAACTCCTCAACTTGCAAGTGAACCCAAAAAACGTTCAGTTGTCGCACTATTAGATTTACATTGTGTTGTCCTATGGTTGATATAAGTAGAAACCGTCCCCTTTAAGCTGCCCAAACTGGAGGGGGACAAAACTTCTCAGGACATTCAGGTGTCTCACTATTAGATTTTACATTGTACAGCCGTATGGCTAACAAAAGTAGAAGCCTGAAGCCACCCCCTTTAAGCCCCCAAAACTGGATGGGGACAACAAACTCCTCAACTTACATATGATCTGCCCCACTGACCCAAAAACCATTGACATCCAGGGATCTCACTATTAGATTTTACTTTATGGCTGACAAAAGTGGAAGTGTGAAGCCACCCCCTTTAGGCCCCCCCAAAACTGAAGGGGGACAAGAATCTCCTCAACTTGCATATGACCTGTCCCCCAAAACATTCATGTGTCTCATAACTTATGTTCAAAGACAAGGAAAGATAATTATGTCATACACACATTTGCCATAGACATTGTGCAGCCCTGTGGCTGCATAACTAGAGGGCTGCAGACCTCATGCTGCAAAAGACAACCCATGCAGCTGGGGGTGGCCTGTAGATATCTGCTTTATTTGCGCTGAGAATCAAAAACACCACTAAGCGCCATGTCATTTTTTTACTTATTTATTTATTTTTACAGTACTGTGATGTCAGTCAAAAAAACAAAATAGACTTTTGTATGCCTAGTAACATAGTGGACCTTTTAAAGGATACTAGAAACAAGAGTATATGGCAAGCTAATAAATTGTACCAGGTCCTGAGCGATGATACTCTTAACACTCAACAAAAGTACTTAGGCCGGTTTCACATTGCGGGTCAGATCCAATCAGAGGCAGTCAGGGTGAACCTGACAGCCCCGGATCGGATTAGCACACAGAACCGGAGGACCACGGCTGGCAGCCGCAGTCCTGAAACAACTGCAGCGTGCAGCTGCAGGTGTCCAGTTCCCAGATCCTCCCAGACCGGGGCAATCCGGGGCATGTTAGGGAGCGTCGGATTGCCCCATATCCAGGAGGACCCGGGTGAATCCGGGAGTAGCCAATTAGAGGAGATATTCTCCTCTCGGACACAAACGTTGCAAGCAACGTTTGTGTGTCCGTGAGAGAATTCTGAATTCTCCCAGATTGTCCCGGACAGATAGAAACCGGATGGCAGCTTCTATCCAGCCTCATAGTATACTATGGGGCCCAAAATCTGGTCCGGGGCTGTCCGCTTTACACGGACAGCCTCGGATTGGATATGACCCGCAATGTGAAACTGGCCTTAGTAAACTGGAAAAAAGATTTGGGCTTAGACGCAAAAATTGATTGCAAAAACTTCTCCACAACTTTAGAAATTATTCACTCGCATATAACTTGTTTCCTTGATAGAGACACAGTTAAAGATCTTTTCTAGGTGGTATTACAGGCCTTTAAGACTCACTATGATGAATTCTTTGAACTCTGAGTTGTGTTGGAGGGATTGCAATTCAGCCGGCAATCTGAAGCCTAAATTCTGGTCTAGTCCTAAATTTAATTCATTTTACCATAACTAGTTTAGATGTTTCATTTACTGCTGAGTTGTCTCTACTGTTGGTGGGATTGCACGAAATCCAAAAACAGAACAGGCTTTTCGTTGCTGTCTTAGGCCTAAGCTTTTAGCAACAATTAAGGGTGCTTTCACACTGCGTTTTTCTGTGATCCGTGGCTGTCCGTTGTAAAATGGACAGCCACGGATCAGATTTTGGCCCCATGTTAGTCTATGGGCACGGATCACATCGGATTTGGCCTTATTGGCATCAGATTTTTGTCGGATCCGATTCTGGCCGATTTTTTGCTGTGCCCAAAATCACAGCCTACTGCGATTTTTGGCACAGCGGGTCAAATCGGACCGAATTGGATCCGACCTGATCCGCGCCAAACATGGGGCCTATGGAGCGCGGGTCCGAGGAAACAGCTGATCATTCCTCGGACCAGATTTTAGTGTACGGAGCATGCTCAGTACACTAAAATCGCTCTGTGCCATCTAATATCACTTCTGCAATGTATATTCATACATTGCAGAAGTGATATCCAGTGAAATGAAAGGGTTAAAAAAAAAAAAAAAAAAAAATCATCTTTATTCTCACCTCTCCCACGATCCAGCGACGCCTCCAGCGCTCTGTGCTTCTAGGACATGGCCCGACGTCACAGTGCAGTCACATGACCGGTTACCGCGGTAACCGGTCATGTGACAGACATCACGCCAGGTCCTGTTGATCAGAAGACGACGGCTGGAAGCACCGCGGGCCTCGTGGGCAGGTGAGAATAAAGATTTTTTTTTATTTCTTAAGGTCTGGAAAGAGGGGGTCCACACAGGGGAGAAAGGTGACAGGCATCCGATTCCGATATTTTGCAGCATAAGTTTGGATCCGTTGCTATCCGAGGGGTCCTGCAAAAAGTCTGATCCCCTCGGACAGCACAAAAACGCTGTGTGAAAGCAGCCTGAGATTTTCTGGGTCCGGGTCTGAATGGTGTGAACCGGACACACTCAGGGATACGTGGGGTGCAAAATCGTATCTATGTTGCCGGATTGTGCTCATTTGCCATCCGGTTTTGTGGTTTTCCGTGAAGATCCAGTTCTTTTCGTTTTTGGCACTGAACACAATCGGAGTCCATCATTTTTTGTGTCCGGTGCAAAAACCGAACAGAACCGGATACTCCCAGATTCGGGCGATCCGGCACCCATAACATGGGAGTCTATGGGCGCCGGATCGTGCCAGATCTGGAAAAAAACAACGTACCGGTTCCCGGATGCCTGGTGCTGGAAGAGCGGCGGCTCCGCAATGCAGCACCCTCGTTCAGCACCATGGACAGTGCAGCATTACAGAGCCGCCGCTGAAGTTAAGCACCTGAAGAACTCCCTTGCACCCGCGCTGCTGAAATTTCAGCACTGGACAGCAGCACAGCCACGCAGAAATGATTCCTGTTTAAAACAGGATCAGAGGACATATTTGCCTTCTTCATGTCCGGGGCTGTCAGGTTGTTTCCGGTGCATCCTGCAAAACACCGGACACAACCTGAGAGCCGAAAATCGTGGTGTGAAGCTGACCTAAATTACTTCATTCTGGAAACAACCTCATGTTCCTTCAATTGAAGAGCTAAAAGCAGTGGCGTAACTAGAGTCTGGTGGGCCCCGGTGCGAAATTCAGACCGGGGCCCCCCCCCCACCCACGGGCACACGTTGGTCGGATGTATGGGCCCCATGTAACGTTCTAAGTTCTATAAAGACTCACAAATTGACCCGTCTATGTATTAATGTCCCTCATCCTGCTATATATGGTCATCCTACTGGAATATGGAGCTAATCCTTTTGAATATGTCTCCCATCCTGCTATATATGGTCTCCCTCCGGGAATATGGCCCTTATCGTGGTATACATGTCCCCCGTCCTGGTATATACGGTCTTCCTCCTCCCGCCACGATAGTCCTCTAATTATTATAATGTATCCCCATATTCCTCCATATATTACAATAGACCCCCATAGTCCTCCATGTATTATAATGCATCCCATAGTCCCCCATTCATAAGGTAGCCCCAATAGTCATCCAATTATTATAATGCACCCCTACTATCCTACATATAGTAGCATCATAGTCCTCTGTATAGCATAATACAGCCTCACAGCCCTCCATATAGTATAATATAGCCTCATTGCCCCTCCATATAGTATAATACAGCCTCACAGCCCTCCATATAATATAACGTAGCCTCACAGCCCTCTATACAGTATAATGCAGGCTCAGTTGTCCATGTAGTGCAGCCTCTATAGTACAGCCTTATATATGCAGCCTCATAGCTCTCCATATAGTACAGCCTCATATAGTGGAGTATTATATATGCAGCCTCATATCTCTCCATGTAGTGCAGCCTTATATTTCTCTATATAGTGTATTATATATGCAGCCTCATAGCCTCTCTATATGGTGCAGCCTCAAATATGCAGCCTCATAGCCTCTCTATATGGTGCAGCCTCAAATATGCAGCCTCATAGCCTCTCTATATGGTGCAGCCTCAAATATGCAGCCTCATAGCCTCTCTATATGGTGCAGCCTTATACATGCAGCCTCATAGCATCCTCTTTGCCCCGCTCTCCTGTGCCTCTCACTCTCCTCCTCCTCCTTTGTCCCCCCACTCTCCACCTTCTCCTGTGCCCCTTGTTCCCCTACTCTTCTGTCCCCTGCTCTCATCCTCTTCCTGCGTCCCTCAATCTCATCCTCCTCTGTCCCCCACTCTCATCTTCCTCCTCTGTCCACCCGCTCTCATCCTCTTCCTCTGTTCCCCGCTCTCATCCTCTTCCTGTGTCCCCTGCTCCCCTACTCCTCTCTCCCCCGCTTTCATCTTCCTCCTCTGTGCCCTGCTCTCAACCTCCTCCTCTGTCCACCCGCTCCTGTTCCTGTGTCCCCTGCTGTCCTTTTCCTCTGTCCCCTGCTCTCATCCTCTTCCTCTGTCCCCCACTCTCATCCTCCTCTGTCTGTCCCATGCTATCATCCTCTTCCTGTGTCCCCTGCTCTTCTCCTCCTCTGTCCCCCACTCTCATCCTCCTCCTCTGCTCTCATCCTCCTCCTCTGTACCCCGCTCTCATCCTCTGTCCACCAGCTTTCATCCTCTTCCTGTATCCCCTGCTCTCCCACTCTTCTGTCCCCCACTCTTATCCTCCTCCTCTGTTCCCTGCTCTCATCCTCTTCCTGTGTCCCCTGCTCTCCCCCTCCTCTGTCCCCCGCTCTTATCCTCCTCCTCTGTCCCCCGCTCTTATCCTCCTCCTCTGTGCCCCACTCTTATCCTCCTCCTCTGTCCACCAACTCTCATCCTCTTCCTGTGTCCCCTGCTCTCCCCCTCTTCTGTCCCCCAGCTCTCATCCTCTTCCTCTGTCCACTAGCTCTCATCCTCCTCCTCTGTCCACCAGCTCTCATCCTCCTCCTCTGTCCACCAGCTCTCATCCTCCTCCTCTGTCCACCAGCTCTCATCCTCTTCCTGTGTCCCCTGCTCTCCCCCTCCTCTGTGCCCTGTTCTTATCCTCCTCCTCCTCTGTGCCCCGCTCTCATCCTCTTCTGTCCACCAGCCCTCATTCTCTTGTGTCCCCTGCTCTCCCCCGCTTTCCTCCTCTCACCCGTGTCTTGTTCTCCGCTCTCTTCTTCCCTTCTCTGTTCGGCAGCAGCTGGGGGACGTGTCCTCACTTCCTGGATAACGAGCGGCCAGGACCTGATGCACGGCCGCCGGGCGGGAGACTGAGGAGAAGGTGGGTGACAGCTTCCCAGGGGCAAAGGGCAGATTTTCGGCTGCTTGACAGTGCGGGCTGTGCTGCGCCCGGCGCTGGCATTGATGGGCGCAGGGCGCTCGGCACAGGGGGCGGCTGGCGATGTGGGCCCCCTATAGGCCCGGGCCCCGTCGCAGCGGCGACCCCTGCGACCGTGAATGTTACGCCACTGGCTAAAAGTAACATTAGCTGCTCACAACATGTTTAAATAACTATATAATCCTCCAAATAATTTGCAGATTAAATATTTTGTAAAATGGTCAGATTGGGTTGAGGTGCATATGTTGTATGCCTAACCTAAATTTAAATTACCATTGACGTTACTGGAAGTTTTTCTTCTGTTTTTGGCTGTATTCACGCTACTAGCTTTATTTTGGTCTATAAAGTATTTCATAATCTGCATTGAAATTAGCATAATCACTTTAAATAAATACTATTACTCAAATTATATTCTGCTTTCCGAATTACTAAAGATTCCATGTCTTTGTATATAGATTTAAGTATTTTTTTTCTAGTTAACTTAGTACAACAGAATTTTTTTTTATCTTATTTGTTTAGGCAATTAACTAGTACTTTGTCATTTTACCTGTATCAATTGTTCCCTGTACTTACTATATGTACTGAAATAGGTTTTATTGAAATGTTGTGAAATTCTTCAATTAAGATTTGAACACAAAAACGTTATCATTAGAAACATTGGCTCAAGGCGCAAAAAATAAGCTGTCACACAGCCCCAGATCTGAAATATGAGGACGGGTCATGGAAAATGGCGACAAAGGCGTAATAAAAAAAAAAAAAAAAAAAAAACACAACAACCACACAAAACACACAAACTTCTGAATTTTTTTCACAACTTAGATAAAAGTAAAAGTATACATGTTTGGTATCTACGAACCCATACTGACCCAGGGCATCATACCAATGTCAGTTTTACTAAATAGTGAACATGGTGAATAAACCCATTTTCACCAAACATGGGATTTTAATATTAGGAGAGTAGAACAGTCAATGCTCGCAGCTTTTTTCTAGAATTTAGTAATGTTTCAGGATAATCTCAATCTATAAATGTGTCAGTCATCCATTTCATTGATATCTTTAAATCTTTATTCTCACTCTCTATCCTGTTAACCCTCAGATATTGTCTGTATGGTAATAATGCAAAAATTCGCCTTTAGAAGATGTTTCTTCAATCTATAGTAAATCTTATTCTCAGATGGTTTTATACATGGTGGAGAATTGTTTCTTTTTTGTATTGTGAGATTAAAACATCCAAAAGTTCAATATAATTTTACATGACCAGTGTAAATTTTATATCCATATCAACTTGATAAAAATAAACTCGTGTTCTGGTAAGGTACTAGACTAAAGGAAGACAATGTTGTCCATGTATCGCCACCACCTCAGAATGTTTGGAAAGTGTTTGATACATAGACAAGATCCTCCTCCATGGACGTCATAACTACACCATGTGCAGAATTATTAGGCAGAGGAGTATTTTGATCACATGATACTTTTTATACATGTTGTCCTACTCCAAGCTGTATAGGCTTGAGAGCCAACTACCAATTAAGTAAATCAGGTGATGTGCCTCTCTAATGAGGAGGGGTGTGGTGTAATGACATAAACACCCTATATAAGGTGTGCTTAATTATTAGGCAAATGCCTTTCCTTTAGCAAAATGGGTCAGATTTGACGGCTCTGAAAAGTCCAAAATTGTGAGATGTCTTGCAGAGGGATGCAGCAGTCATGAAATTGCCAAACTTTTGAAGCGTGATCACTGAACAATCAAACATTTCATGGCAAATAGTCAACAGGGTCGCAAGAAGTGTGTTGGGCAAAAAAGGCGCAAAATAACTGCCCATGAATTGAGGAAAATCAAGCGTGAAGCTGCCAAGATGCCATTTGCCACCAGTTTTGCAATATTTCAGAGCTGCAACGTTACTGGAGTATCAAAAAGCACAAGGTGTGCTATACTCAGGGTCATGGCCAAGGTAAGGTAGGCAGAAAAATGACCCCCTCTGAATAAGAAACATAAGATAAAACGTCAAGCCTGGGCCAAAAAATATCTTAAGGGATTTTTCAAAGGTTTTATGGACTGATGAAATGAGAGCGACTACTGATCCAGCCTCTAGCCCATCCATCTGGCCCATCAAGAAAGGGCAGAGAGCTCCACTCAGACTCATACACCAGCAAGGTGGAGGTGGGGTACTGTTATGGGCTGGTATTAAAGATGAACTTGTGGGACCTTTTCAGGTTAAGGATGGAGTGAAGCTCAACTCCCGGACCTACTGCCAGTTTCTGGGAGAGAACTTCAAGCAGTGGTACAAGGAAGAAGTCGGTATCGTTCAAGAAAAACATGTTTTTCATGCAGGACAATGCTCCATCACATGCATCCAACTACTCCACAGCGTGGCTGGCCAGTAAAGGTCTAAAAGAAAAAAAAAATAATGACATGGCCTCCTTGTTCACCTGATCTGAACCCCATAGAGAACCTGTGGTCCCTCCTAAAATGTTGTGAGATCTACCGGGAGGGAAAACAGTGCACCTCTGGGAACAGTGTCTGGAGGCTGTGGTGGCTGCTGCACGCAATGTGGATCATAAACAGATTAAGCAACTGACAATCTATGGATGGAGGCTGCTGAGTGTCATCATAAAGAAAGGTGGCTATATTGGTCACTAATGATTTTGGTGTTTTGTTTTTGCGTGTTTTTTTCTAAATTTTGTGCAGTTATATAAAAAACCCACTCCAACTTCCAAAAATATTAAGCTTTGATATTTATGAGTCTTTTTTGTTGATTTAGAACATAGTTGTTGATCAATAATAAAAATAATCCTCTAAAATACAACTTGCCTAATAATTCTGCACACAGTGTATATTCGTCATGGGTGCCAACATGATGCCTGCACAAGCAGTCCCACACTGCTGGATATAATTGTACCCAAATAGAAAATAATAGTTTCTCACCACAATCACAAGCAGATGCATAATAGAACTAATGCTTTTCGATGTAAATGTTCTATTGAAAAAAGTATTCTAACCTCTGTCAGCCGTTAATTGTGACATTTTGCAGTGTATAAAAATACAAAGTCAAAAGTTTAAAGTCAAACTTTAAATGGTGATTCTCAGTTATATTGTAATTCATTCTTTAATTTCATTCTTTTACTTTTAATTCTTTTTTACTTTTACTTTTTATTTATAGAGCACCATTGATTCCATGGTGCTGTACATGAGAAAGGGTTACATATAAACAGTGACAGACCGATACAGAGGGGAGAGAGGACCCTGCCCTTGCGGGCTTACATTCTACAGGGCAATGGGGGGGAGACAGTAGGTTGGGTCTGCTCTGGTGGTGGAGCACCAGTCCAGTGGTGGTCCAGTGGTGTAGAGCACCGAGTCCAGTGGTGGTGAGTTGAACCATGGTCATTGCAGGCTGTAGTCTGTTCTGAAGAGATGGGTTTTCTGGTTCAGAGTGTAGGGGACAGTGACATGTTGGGGTGCAGAATTCCAGATAATTACAGATCACCTGAGTTACACAAAATATTTATGATGGATGATGACTGATTATATCCTTCAACTATCCTCAATTGTTTTCCACTGATTTTTTCCATATATATTTTTAATAGAATGTACCGTATATACTCGTGTATAAGCCGACTTTTTCAGCCCCAAAAATTGGGCTGAAAAGTCCCCCCTCGGCTTATACGCGAGTATATACATGTGTGTGACGGGGACGGGGGCACACCGCGCGGTCACGTGGGCCCGGCTCATTAATATGCACGCATCCCCCTGTCCATCCCCGGCAAGGGGATGCAGTGCATATTGCCCCACACAGCCCTGGCGGCCCCCGGCAGTGGTATACAGCCCCCCCCGCCTAGTACCGGGCCCCCATGCTGCGGATACAGTAGTTCATACATTACCATCTCTCCCTGCAGCGCGCGGCTCCTCCAGTCCCAGCCGGCATCTTCCTGTAGTGTCATGTGACTGGCGCGTCACATGACACTACAGCAACAATCCGGGCGGGAGATGGAGGAGCCGCGCGCTGCAGGAGATGGTAATGTATGAACTACTGTATGCTGTGCCGCAGCATGGGGGCCCGGTACTAGGCGGGGGGGCTGTATACCACTGCCGGGGGCGCTGTATAAACCCCCGGGGGCCTGCTGTATAAACCCCCGGGGGCCTGCTGTATAAACCCCCGGGGCCCTGCTGTATAAACCCCCGGGGCCCTGCTGTATACCCATGGGGGCCTGTTGATACCCCCTGGGGGCCTGTTGATACCCCCGGGGGCCTGCTGAATACCCCCGGGGGCCTGCTGAATACCCCCGGGGGCCTGCTGAATACCCCCGGGGGCCTGCTGTATACCCCCGGGGGCCTGCTGTATACCCCCGGGGGCCTGCTGTATACCCCCGGGGGCCTGCTGTATACCCCCGGGGGCCTGCTGTATACCCCCGGGGGCCTGCTGTATACCCCCGGGGGCCTGCTGTATACCCCCGGGGGCCTGCTGATACCCCTGGGGGCCTGCTGTATACCCCTGGGGGCCTGTTGATACCCCTGGGGGCCTGTTGATACCCCTGGGGCCTGCTGAATACCCCTGGGGGCCTGCTTATATGCCTGGGGGCATGCTGTATACCACTGGGGGGGGCCTGTATACCTTACTGCTGGGGGTTGTATACCTGTGCTGGAGTCCACCCTCGGCTTATACGCGAGTCAATAAGTTTTCCCAGTTTTTGGGGGCAAAAGTAGGGGGGTCGGCTTATACACGGGTCGGCTTATACACGAGTATATACGGTATCTTTCTATTATTTTATTATTGTGGGTGATTGAATTGGCTGCTGGTGTACTATATTTATATAGTCCACAGAGAATTATCATAATAAATGTATAATCTGGATTGTGATTGATGCACCTTAAAATAGAAGGCACTTGAGAAAGAAAGACACAAGATGTATGATAGAAACAAAGAAATACATATGATAAAAAGAAAGAAAGACTTGATAGAAAGATGAAAGAAAAAAAAAAAAATTTTCAATGGGATGAGAAGCCGTGTGCATTGTTCATACATCACAGATATCAAAGTAAATTATCAATCCATCCATGTATCATCTATCTAAACTATATCTAATCTCTATCTATTCTACATGTATACAAAAAATGTTGCAGCACTCGCATCCTTCAATGTGAAAAAGGGCTTCTTTATTACAGCATGGGCACGGCGACAGTTCGGGTACACACAACTTTCTTCCAGCCTGGGAGAATGTCTGAGAGTAAGGTGTGTGTCCCCGAAACATCGCTGTGCCCATGCTGTAATAAAGAAGCCCTTTTTTCACATTGAAGGACGCGAGTGCTGCAACATATTTTCGTATGTATTGGAGGCTTCAGTAAGGGAGGCTTTGTTGCTGGCACCTGACTTTATAGTGCTGTGCTGCTCTGGTTTTTCTAAATACTATCCTACATGTATATGTAGAAAGAAGATATATAAATGATGGATAGATTCATATAAAGAGCTGAGATTTACGCCGTATCACAATTGATTTTTCTTTGCCTCCAAAACAATTTACAATTTTTATCTTTAATTCCTATGATAACATTGTTTATCTTTCCGCCATCGTCGGTTTCTGCTTTCATGTTCTTTTTCCTCCTTTTTTTCTTTTTTAATTTTTTTCATATAAATAGACGATCGAGGGCTTGTTGTTGTTTTGGCAGGACAAATAGTTGTGAATAACATTAATTTTACCATTTAATGCTCCGAGAAACGAGAAAATGTGAAGTGAAAAGATTAATGAAAAGCTCTTCTTTCCATCATTCTTCTTTCCATCATTCTTCTTTCCATCATTCTTCTTTCCATCATTCTTCTTTCCATCATTCTTCTTTCCATCATTCTTCTGGGTCTCATTTCTATCATGGTCATAGTGTGATAAGATTGCTCTGGCGGTATGATGATTCTCCAGGTCAGTACAATTATAGAGACATCAAACTTATGTAGTTTTTCTTTTGTGAATAATAATTAAAATTCTTTCCTATAAAATCTGTAGTCGGACACAGGAGCTGCTCACGGTGGATCAACAATGTGCAGCCGGTCGTTAATGTGTTGACCAATGACTCCTGGACGTTATGGAGAAATGGCCGAACCCCCGGGTCCATCACCAAATCAATGTAACATTGAGAGATTCCAGGGTCTGGCTCCAGACAGTAACACATCTCATACCATAAAACATCTCATGTTGGAGTCTAGATGTCGTCTATGATGTGTTTGAAGCATCTACAAACTATTGTCCATTGCCCCATTATAATCTGATGTGTGTGGGGCTTTACCTTTAGTTGTTGAGCAGCTTTACTATAGGACAAATAATTCTGTTATTTCCATGTAAAATTAATGTTTGTTGTGACAATATAATTTTATGAGTTATTGACTCAGTAATGGCCATAAGCACTGGATACAACATCCTCACATGAGAAATGTAGATTTGCATAAACTATAAGTGAGATTGTCTATTGGTGAAAACAATAGGAGGTCAGGAAGGTGAGGGGAGACTTTAGGAGTTAGGGTACCGTCACACTTGGCGACGCACCAGCGATCCCGACAACGATACGGCCTGGTAGGGATTGCTGGAGCATCGGTACGTGGTCGCTAGTGAGATGTCAAACAGTCAGATCTCGCCAGCAACACAGCAACGATACGGCAGTTGTTGGGACCCAGTCACTCAGAACTGTAGTATTGAGGTCGTTGATCATTGTCCCAGTCAAACACACCGAAGCATGCTGCCCAGAGGGAGCCCGACGATCAAGAAATGGTCCAAGACATTATAACACGATCAGCAATCTCACAGCAGGGGCCTGGTCACTGCTACTTGTCAAACATAAGGCCCAATTACACGGCACAACGTTGAAACGATGTCGGCAACGATCTCAGGGGCGCACATTAGTTTTTGACATCATTCCAACATCGCTAGTGAGATGTCCCATGTCTAGAGATCGTGGACAACTCACCAACAATGTTGTGAGCAGGTATTGTTCGCCAACCCTGCGAACGATCCCTGCTCATTGCTGTGAATGGGTGAAGTCGTCCACAACATTGTTATTGCGGTGTCACAGAACGATGCAGCAGGTTGGCGGAGTTGAGATCGTCTGGTTTACCAACATGTTGGTAAACCTGTCAACTCCGATCCAACTATTTATTGTTACAACTTGCCAGAGTCACACACAACGAGGTCATAACAACGTCGCTGGTACGCCTCCAAACCGGTGACGTATCAACGATGTGGTTAACGATGTCGTGCTGTGTAACTGGCCCTATAGCGAGATCGCTGGCGTGGTCGCTTCACAAAAACCGACGCTTCAGCGATCTCGCCTAGTGTGAAGCACCCTTTAATGTAACTAGTTCTACAGTTATTTTAACAGTGAATTATAGCAATGCAAACAATAGTAAAGAAGTGTGCCTGCCTTATACCAGTGGAGGACACCTGACATTAGTCAGTCTATTCACAGGTAATTAAATGACAATAGGGTTTACATGAATGTCCATGTTCTAGTATACACATTCATTTGTAAATCAATGGAGGCTTTGGACATTCAATTGGAAAAGGAGGATTGACCTCATTACCAGGTATCTGCTGCTCTATAAAACCTAGGATAGTCCATGGGTCTTGTGGACTCATTCCTGAGATCTTCACTGTGGAGATAGGACCTCTGAGACCGAACCAGAACAAAGCGACATCACTGGACTTATTGAAGCAGAACCCAACTTATCAACTTCACCAAAACCCAACCCAGGTAAGATGAGTTTTTAATGGTAAATATCAATTGATGTTAACAGGTTTAGGATCTTCTTGCTAAATTACCATTTAACAATCAATCCCCGTTCTAGTTACAATACCCCAGAGGTCTTGCGCTCGGCCGGGTATATTGGGCCGCACATATAAACAAATTGAATTTGCAGGGCCTCATTCTTTGTAGAACATTACATTTTAGTAATAGCATGTTTTTCTATACACCTTTTGATCGATTAGTTTATTTTCCTAAATGGCATTTATTGTTTGGGTTATGGTACCATTTGTTTTACCTTAGCTTGGATTGCTATGGTTGTGGCAATAACAAACATGAAGTTTTGTTTCTTTTAGTTTTGTTATTTTGTCCAATATCTTGAAGTAATGTCTCTATCCTGATCCCAATCTTGTTGTAGTATCTCCTTCCTGTTCCCCTTGTAGTAATTACCTATCCTGATCCTCATCTTGCAGAAAGGATCCCCATCTTGCTCCCCTTCTTGTAGTAATGTTCTCATCCTGGTTCCGGATCAATAACACTGGATTGCAATATTCTGCTATAAGACATAATGTGTTCCTTACCTGGTCCGGTATACTCAACCTTCTAGCTGTCCCCCACAACGTCTATTTCCTCCTCCTCATCTGCCACGTGGGTGCTGTTGTCTGAAACAATCGCTTTCCATGGAAAGTTGAGAAAGTTGAAGACGGAGAGAATTGGATGCCGACAACAGGGACATTGAGCGAAAAGATTGTTCAACATGTTCATGCCGTCTCTCGATAACCTTTTCCAAGGCCCAGGTGGAGGAGTAAAGAATGGCCTCAGCTTCCAGCTCATGTAGGTTCGGTACATTATATCCGCTTCCAGTGCTTCAATCCAGGGCAAATAACCTGTCAAAATAACAAAGAGAAGAACACCAAAAGCCCAGGTGTCTACACTAGGGCACAAGATTAAACATTCTTTCTCTGTCAACTTACACAGCTCTGGAGACATATATGGGATAATGTGAGACATCGATGACACATTAGCTTAACCCAACGTGTGGGAACCTAAGTCGCTCAGCTTGGAGCGACAGTCTCTATCCATTAGCAACACATTGTCCGGCTTCAGGTCTCTGTGCACCAGTCCCTGTCTGTGCATGTAATCAAGAGCACACGCTATCTGGGTTGCGCACCTCTTCGCGGCATCCTCAGGAATTCCAACTTGAAGAAAACAAATCAGTATCAGCAGATTTTCTAGTGTAGCGCCTTATCTAAAGAAAAATACTAAACTCTGAAGATTTGTCTGGTGTTGGGACAGCGGATGCGTCAGTAGATAAAACTGCTGCTGTGATCATCATGTGGCATCAAACACTGCATTATAATGTAACTCTCCTCCACCCATAGAAATGCTCTAATGTGTGCTAGGGTCATTGGAAAAGCATAGTCAGGAAAGTGGCTACTAATTCGGGGAGTATCTAGATTCTATCCCCGACTTTTGTATTAAAATAAAATAATAAAATATTGTTATATTGTATGAGAACATATAGAGACATCGTTTCTTACCTCACTTTGGATGACATCATGCAAGGTGCCCGCTGTCGTCAACTCCTGCGTCATTATATAATGCTCCCGTGCTCCAATAAAGATTGGAAAGGTGGTAATGATGTAAGGGTGATCAGCAAGGGCGATGGAGAAACTCAGCTCCCTCAGAAAGGAATCCAGGTGGGTTTGGTCCCTCACCAGTTTCACAGCCACTGGTTCTCCTAAAAGAAAATCAATCAAATAAAATCTTCAAGAAACCTTATTTGTATATAATAAACCCCTTCCCATCATCACTGGAAATCCCCTGATATCTTCTATTCAGACTTCAGATATTCTAATTCATTGAGATGCAGTAGTATCATCGAAAGGTTAATTTATTTCAGTAATTCAATACAAAAAGTAAAATGCAATACACATACACTAAAATGTGTATTTTAATATATATATATATTTTTTAATATCTATATATATTTTAATATCTATCTCTAGAAAAAGTTCTCTGCAGCACTCAGCTACTACCAATGACGTACAATTGCTAACAAGCTATATGTATATAAGAAAAGAGTTTAAAAACTTAAGATTTTTGAGTTTTTTGGAAAAAACATCTTTTTATTTCTGAAGTTCTTGGTATATACATTGGCCAATGTCTGTTTGCTCATCGACTGCGACAAAGTGACTTCAGGTCCGATGAGTCCTACTCTGATATCCCTATCCTCGTTGTCCACCCCCCCCCCCTGAAATCACTTTGTCGCAGTCGATGAGCAAACAGACATTGGCCAATGTAAATACCAAGAACTTCAGAAATAAAAAGATAAGATTTTTGAGTTTTTTGGTAAAAACATAAGTTTTTAAACTTTTTTCTTATATACATATAGCTTGTTAGCAATTGTACGTCATTGGTAGTAGCTGAGGGCTGCAGAGAACTTTTTCCAGGTATTTGACCCAGCATCCCTGCTAGCACCAGTTCACATTTAGTCTGAGTGCTGTGCAGTATATATATATGCAATATATATATGTGCAGTATATATATATGCAATATATATATGTGCAGTATATATATATGCAATAATATATATATATATATATATATATATATATATATATATATATATATATATATATATATATATAAAAAAGTGAAAAAATAGAATCAGCACAAACTTATTATACTTAGCCGGTGCAATGTCCTGTAAACGGTGCTCAGCCGTCAGCCATGTAAAATCAAAAAACCAGGCAGCACTCCTTCAAGTAGTGAAATGGACTCTTTATTCCATGTGATGCGACGTTTCGGAGCTACAACTCCTTCCTCAAGCATTTATATTTTCATATTCATAACAGTGATTTATTTCAAGTGTTTATTTCTGTAAATGTTGATGATTACGGTTTACAGCCAATAAAAACCCAAAGGTCATTATCTCACGCAAATATAGTAGGGAGGATGAAGAGTTAAAAATCGAGCTGCCGTATTGTACGAGAGATAAATCAATATTATATTCACCCTTTTATCAGTCAATGTATTTCAAGGTTCCTAGAGAGGCCCTGAAACATGGCGATATTGCATTGAGTTTTGATGATATTCTAATTCATTGAGATGCTCTAGTATGTTTGACATGAGGGTAATCTTGGCCTCACACATGGATATTTATCTACAGACCATTGGCAGATGCAGCTGAATGTGGTGAGAACTGATGACATTTAGATCCTCATAAGAAATAAGGTCCCCGGACAGTATCAGAAGCTAATGACCCAACACTGGTTTGGCCGATATCTATTCCTCCAAACTGCCCCCAAGACATCTGAACCTCTTAAAAGGGAACCTGTCAGCTAGTTTATGCCTCCCCACCTATCACTGTCTGTAGCTGCAGCTTCATAATACTATTCTAATCATCCCTGTCTGAGCTCATAGTGTAATGTGAAAGGTGGAAAAAAAGCATTTATACACTTACATTTCCTTATGTAATGAGGCAGTCGGTCCCCAGCTTGGAGGACGGGGACTGTTTGGCAGGTTAATAGTTAACATTTCAGCCTTATGTTAGAACATGTTGGGAGACCTGATGTGATGTCACAACCATGTGACTACAATAAGCGGAGCTAAGTTCACATAGAACATAATACGTTTGCTGGCTTAGAGCCACCCACTATGGTCACATGATTACATCACACAGGTCCTTTAGCCATCCAAGTTAATAGTGAGTTAACTATTATCCTGCCAGACAGTCCCCCCTCCTCCAAGGTGGGGACTGAAATGTAAGTGTATAAATGCTTTTCTTTCACCTTTCACATTACACTATGAGCTCAGACAGGGATGATTAGACTGGTATTATAAAGCTGCAGCTACAGACAGTGATAGCTGGGGAGACAAACCACCTGACAGGTTCCCTTTAAAGCTAAAATCCTGTGTCTGGGTGGATCAGGAGTCTCCTATACCCCACACATGGTGATTTTGAAAGTATGGATGACTTGGCTCCTTTGCATATGGGCATTTTTACAACAGATAAGCATCTTATCGGTGTGGCATGTTAAGATCATTCATTTATATACAGTACAGACCAAAAGTTTAAAATGAGAAGGTGTGTCCAAAGTGTTCTCTTTATTTTCATTACTATGAAAATTGTAGATTCACACTGAAGGCATCAAAACTATGAATTAACACATGTGAATTATATACTTAACAAAAAAGTGTGAAACAACTGAAAATATGTCTTATATTCTTGGTTCTTCAAGTAGCCACCTTTTGCTTTGATTACTGCTTTGCACACGCTTGGCATTCTCTTGATGAGCTTCAAGAGGTAGTCACCAGAAATGGTTTTCACTTCACAGGTGTGTCCTGTCAGGTTTAATAAGTGGGATTTCTTGCCTTAGAAATGGGGTTGGGACCATCAGTTGTGTTGTGCAGAAGTCTGGTGGATACACAGCCGATAGTCCTACTGATTAGACTGTTAGAATTTGTATTGTGGCAAGAAAAAAGCAGCTAAGTAAAGAAAAATGAGTGGCCATCATTACTTTAAGAAATGAATGTGAATCAGTCCGAAAAATTGGGAAAACTTTGAAAGTGTCCAAGTGCAATTGCAAAAACCATCAAGTGCTACAAAGAAACTGGCTCACATGAGGACCGCCCCAGGAAAGGAAGACCAAGAGTCACCTCTGCTGCGGAGGATAAGTTCATCTGAGTCACCTGCCTCAGAAATCACAGGTTAACAGCAGCTCAGATTACAGACCAGGTCAATGCCACACAGAGTTCTAGCAGCAGACATCTCTACAACTGTTAAGAAGAGACATTGTGCAGCAGGCCTTCATGGTAAAATAGCCGCTAGGAAACCACTGCTAAGGACAGGCAACAAGTAGAAGAGATTTGTTTGGGCTAAAGAACGCAAGGAATGGACATTAGACCAGTGGAAATCTGTGCTTTGGTCTGATGAGTCCAAATTTGAGATCTTTGGTTCCAACCACCGTGTCTTTGTGGGACGCAGAAAAGTTGAACGGATGGACTCTACATGCTTGGTTCCCACCGTGAAGCATGGAGGAGGGAGGTGTGATGGTGTGGGGGTGCTTTGCTGGTGACACTTTTGGGGATTTATTCAAAATTGAAGGCATACTGATCCAGCATGGCTACCACAGCATCTTGCAGCGGCATGCTATTCCATCCGCTTTGCGTTTGGTTGGACCATCATTTAATTTTTCAACAGGACAATGACCACAAACACACCTCCAGGCTGTGTAAGGGCTATTTGACCAAGAAGAGAGTGATGGGGTGCTACGATGGTTTGGGGTGAGCTGGACCGCAGAGTGAAGGCAAAAGGGCCAACAAGTGCTAAGCATCTCTGGGAACTCCTTTAATACTGTTGGAAGACGATTTCCGGTGACTACCTCTTGAGATACGAGAATGCCAAGAGTGTGCAAAGCAGTAATCAAAGTAAAAGGTGACTACTTTGAAGAACCTAGAATATAAGACATAACAATAAAGTGTGAAACAACTGAAATTAAGTATATAATTCCACATGTGTTAATTCTTAGTTTTGATGTTTTCAGTGTGAATCTACAATTTTCAGAGTCATGAAAATAAGGAAAACACTTTGAATCAGAAGGTGTCCAAACTTTTGGTCTGTACTGTATGTTATATATACATTGTATAACTTGTACCCCATATATTATACATAATTTATTCCATACACCTTATTATCTCAGTCTACATAAATCACATCTATGTTTTAGCATTTTTCACATACCTGATGATTTGGTCTGTGCCAGTAGAACTTTCCCGTATGACCCTGGCCCAGCTCCTTGATGATGTTGTAGCAATCAGAAATCTCCTGAACCTCCAAGGTTTGGTTGACTGCTGCTATTGTAGATTGGAAATCGGTGATCCTTTGTGCTAAGCAACAGAAACTCCGTAGGACGAGGACGCTATAGGAAAATATAAGAAATATGTTTAATACAACATCATGTAGTGATCACAATCCTGGGCTCTCTGGGAATTTTCCATTATAATTCTGCTCCATCATAAATTAGAAACCAATCATAAACAAAGATGTGCCAGTCCGGGAAAGGATGATTGACCACCCCTGAAAATGGATATTGACTGCCCTCAACTTCTCCATGGTCACATTATGGTCACAGAAAGAATCAAAATTGGGATTAATTTTAAAATCGCTCAATAAAAAGCAAGAAGATTAATATCTAGAGATTTTTTATATTTTTGGTTATTAAGACAAAACTAAGATTTGTGCTTGGTGAAATGCTGGGGTCTCAAACAGAGCCCCTGGGGTTACATTGTGCAGCCGACAGGCTCCATGGACAGACATGATCATGCCGTGGTCCGCACTGTATTCCAGGCGCTGCACATAGATAACCTCTCAATAGCAGTCACCGGCCAATCAGAAGCCAGTAACTGATGTCGACATTTGATGTCAACCGCGAGCCTCTAATTGCCGGCGGCTTACATTGGTATCGCTGTGAGCATATCTCTGCCTCTGCGCGGCACCGTCATAATAAAGACATTACTATAAGAGAAAGACCAGGATACAGGACATTACTGCAATATCAGGACCAGGATGGGAACATTAAAACAAGAAGAGGAAAGGATGAGGAATTTACTTCAATAAGGAGACCGGGATGTGTCATTACGACAGTTTGGGGACCATGATCTGGCATTATTACAAGAAGGGGGACAAGGATGATACATTACTAAAAGAAAGGGACCAGGATGGGGACATTACTACATCCCTGTCCCCCTCTTGAAGATATTAGTACAAGAGGGGGATCAGGATAGAGACATCACTGCAAGATGTTGGCCAAATTACTATATAGTGCTAATTGTAAGACAACATTACAAGTAAGGGATAAAATGTTCACCACTAATACTGCTTGAAATGATAACACACATATACATATACAAAAAAATCTTGTTTGATATTGCCACATCCATAACAACTCAAGCTGTAACAAATGGTCCCATATCCTTAACAATAAATGCCATTTAAGAAAATAAACTAATCGAGCAAAAAATGTGATCAAAAGGTGTATAGAATAACCTGCTACTTCTAAAATGTAATGTAGTATTACAAAGAATGAGGCCCTACAAATTCATTTTTTTTCTATGTGCGGCCCAATATACCCGGCCGAGTGAGAGACCCCCGGGGTAATGGAACTAGAACGGGGATTGATTGTTGTATGGTCATTTAGCAAGAAGATCCTAAACCCATTATTAACATCAGTTGATATTTACCAATAAAGACTAATCTTACCTGGGTTGGGTTTTGTTGAAGTTGATAAGTTGGGTTCGGCTCCAATAAGTAGAGTGATGTCGCTTTGTTCTGCTTCGGTCTCAGAGGTCCTATCTCCACAGAGAAGATCTCAGGAATGAGTCCACAAGACCCATGGACTATCCTAGGTTTTATAGAGCAGCAGATACCTGGTAATGAGGTCAATCCTCCTCCTTTCCCTATTGGACGTCCAAAGCAGCCATTGATTTACAAATGAATGTGTGTAGTAGAACATGGACATTCATGTGAACCCTATTGTCATTTAATTACCTGTGAATAGACTGACTAAAGGCCCAGTCACACAATGACGCACCAGCGATCCCGATGACAATGTGCAGAGATCGCTGGTGCGTCGTTTTTCATATCGCTGGTAAGAGGTCAAACAGGTATCTCACCAGTGATGTGACAAACGACGCACTAGCGATCCAAAATTATACCGAAGTCATTGGGAATTGTCACTCCATAGCGCAGCATTGAGATTGGTGGTCATTCTCCCTGTCAAACACAACAATGTAGCGCTCCCAGCGGGAGCGCAATGACATAAAAACTATCCAGAGCAGTGTGTAACGATCAACGATCTCACAGCAGGGGCCAGATCGTTGGTGTGTGTCACACATAACGAGATCGCTAATGGGATCACGTTGCGTCAAAATCTGTGACGCAACAGCGATCTCATTAGTGATCTTGTTATGTGTGACAGGGCCTTAAGCCGGCGTCACACGTCAATGTAGTCCGCTATCTGAACACTGGCGACATTGACGGATGATCGCTGGTGAGCTGTCACACAGGCAGACTCCCCAGTGATCATTTTACCAGCGATATCATGGAAATTATTGAAATATCGTTTCCACGATGTCTGCAGGGTGGTATCCAAGGTAAACTGCGGGTAACTAGGCAGCGCGCGCTGCCTAGATACCCGATGTATACCTTAGTTACCAGCCTTCTCCGCTCACCGGCTGGTATCTAAGGTACACAGCAGGTAACTAGGGTCCCGGACCCGTAGAAGCAATTTGTTGCGAAACGGCGTCGTCGTCCGCACTCGTCACCTCCCTGCACCCTGTCATGAATCCATAAACACGCTGGATTAAAGAGACCACTGCTGCACAATACTGGTGAGTGCTGCCTCTTTCTTTACATCTGTTACTGCTTGTGCTGTGGATTAGCACCACCAGGGGAAGAATCTGCCTACAGGGCAATCCGCCCGGAGCATGACGGTTGATATTGCCACTTAGTGCCCTGAAGCCTTATTATTTGATGCACTAGTTGGTTTTAATGGAAAAATAGTGCCTCAAGACTAAATGAACGTGAGCGGTCAATGGAGCATAAAACATGTGTACTTTCTTTTCATATGCGGAGAAGCACATTGGGAAAAATAAATAAACTGCTTACTGAGGAATGGACGTGTGAAATAAATTATTGGAGAAATATTTTGAAAAGAGTTGTCTGTAGTAAGGGCACTTGGTTCACACTGGCTTGCCTTCAGAGGGAGTAAAGAGCTTTGGTTCCAAACATAGTGGCAACTTTAAAATGCTTCTGGAACTCCGTATGACCCTTTCCTGGATGATATCACTCGTTTTGTGAACCCAGGTAAGGGAAAGACATCATTCCCATCGTTTTCCACATTATTATTATTATTTATAGCGCACCATTGATTCCATGGTGCTGTACATGAAAAAGGGTTACATACAAACAAGTTAAAATACAATGAACAAACTAATCATGACAGACTGGCACAGAGGAGAGAGGACCCTGCCCTTGCAGGCTTACATTCTACAGGGCAATGGGAAGGGGAACAGTAGGTTAAGTCTGCTGGGGTGGTAGTGGAGCGCCAGGACCAGTGGTGGTGGAGCATCGGGTCCAGTGGTGGTGAGGTGGCACCGTGGTCATTGTAGGCTGTTCTGAAGAGATGGGTTTTCAGGTTCTGCTTGAAGGTTCCGAGTGCGGGGGACAGTCGGACGTTTTGAGGTGCTGAATTCCGGAGAATGGGGGATGCTTGAGCGAAGTCTTGCAGGCAGTTAGATGAGGAACGTACAAGTGTGGAAGAAAGGAGGCGGCCTTAGGAGGATTGAAGGTTCCGAGTTGGATGATATCGGGAGATTAGTTCAGAGATATATGAGGGGGACAGATTGGACGGCTAAGTAAGTCAGTGTTCGTAGTTTGAATTGGATATGCTGGGGAATTGGGAGCCAGTGGAGGGATTTGCAGAGGGTATAAGTGGAGGAGCAGCGAGGAGAGAGGTGGATTAGTCGGGCAGCAGAGTTAGGACAGATTGGAAAGGCACAAGAGTGTTAGCAGGGAGGTCACAGAGGAGGAGGTTGCAGTAGTCAAGGCTGGAGATTATGAGGGCATGCACTAGTAGTTTAGTAGATTGAGGGTTGAGGAAAGGACGGATTCTGGAAATATTGTTGAGTTGGAGGCAGCAGAAGGTTGTGAGAGCTTGAATGTGTGGTCTGAATGATAAGCCAGAGGGTCAAGGATCACTCACTCAGAGGCAGCGGACCTCAGGTATAGGGCAAAATGGGATATTTATTGTGTTAGATAGATCGATCAGGTAAGGGAGGTGCGCAAGATGGGGGAAAGACTAGTTCAGTTTTGACTACATTTAGTTTAAGGAATAGAGGAGAAGGATGATATGGCTGATAAATTCCTCACAGAGTGTCTATCAATGGGCTGTTAAAGTCACAAAAAATATCAAAGCGATGAAAACTGAGAACTATTTCTCAATCAGTGTGGACTCATCTCCTGATTCCTAACATGTTGACCAGCTTGCTTTTATAATACGATATGTAAAGGATGATGGGACACCTATGGAACGTGTTCTACTTTTCATACCAAATCCAGGTCATCGATCAGAAAGGCTGACAGAAGCGGTGATTAACGCACTGAAGCATTTTGGCTTGGACATCAAAAATTGTCGAGGGCAATCATGACAATGCCAGCAACAGTCTGGTCACTACAGTGGTCTGCAAGCAAGAATTAAGCAAATTGACCCACTTGCCGTCTATTTTCCCTGAATTAATTGGTACATGTGCAGTTGAGAGCTGTAAGGAAGAGCGTTCTCTCTTAACTTTTACAGGATTTGTATGTTTTTTACATTCTCCCCAAACAGTTAGGATGTTTTACAAAAAGTTATCTTCAGCTCCAGGAACATGAACGTTAAAAAGATTGTCAGAGACACGCTGGTCTTGTGAGGAGGCCTGTCGTAATTTGAATAGGAGAGATAAAGGAGACAAAACGAAGCGCAATAGTTGCCCTATCAATACGACACTGACTGTGCTCACAGTTCACATAGAGGTGCACTCACCTGATTTAGTTGTGTGCACCCACAACTAGTTTTGATGGCATGTAGTTAGAAGCTGCTGCAGGACCTCCACCGCCATGTAGCACATGTAAGAATATCCAGATCCAGGGAAGGTGTATAGATGGTCCGCGCCGCTTGGAATAATCAGTCAAAAGTCTTTAAATGAAAGACCCCCCTTCTTTATTTCCACCTACGCGTTTCAGTACCACTCCGGGCACAGTCATCAGGGCATTACATGCGTCATAAAACAACTTATATATCACATATACCGGATGTACAATCAAGATAGACGTCATTGATGACAAACAAGTCATCATCACTGATGGGCGGTGCATCCCATCTTTGATAAAACATCAATAAAAGCAATATGTATTTGGCGGCCGTCACACGCAACGATTTCTTGCCCGATATCGTTTAAGCGATCTCCTTTTTGATCGCTTAAGCGATATCGGGCAAGATATCGTTGCATGTAATCAAGCGATTTACGATGTTAAATCGCTTGATCGTGACATCGCTGATCTGAGGTTCGGTTCTCAGATCTAGCGATGAACGATGCCACGATCTGCTTCATCGTGGTGTATAACACCACGATGAACGATCTCCCAGCGGCAGAGCCTATGCTGGGAGATGGTAACTATGGTACACGTCGGGTAACTAAGCGACGCGCGGCCCTAGTAACCTGATGTGTACCATAGTAACGAGCGAGATCGCGGCTCCGCATCGCTGGCGAGTCTGTCTGTGTGACATCTCACCAGCGATGTGAGCGATATTGTAAGCGATTGCGCGTGCACGTGATCGCTTACAATATCGCTAAAGATATCTGTGCGTGTGACGGCCCCCTTTCTCTGACATCTTATCTGTCTTTCATCATACTAATGAGGTTGATAGGATTAATGAAGAGCTGAGTAGGTTTAGATCAATCCCGGAATACAAAAAGATCTACGCAAGCATAAGTACTAATCTTATAAAAATAGAGCATGAAACAGTAATTAGGAAATCAAAAAAACTTGGTCGAGATAGGCAGGATTATGCCCCAGGTAAAACCCCGATAGAAAATAATACTTATAAAAGAAATAGAAAATCCTCTCATCGAACCCCCTCGCATGGAGACAACGGCACAAGGAATTTTTCTAACAGCAACAGATGGAACCATAAAAATATGGAAGAAATGAAGAAAAATATCATAACAGATAATAAAGCATCTGAAAAAGAGCAGACATCATCCAAGAATCTGGAGCTACTGAGAAAAATACAAATAGAAATACTAGCAAATAAAAATTCTGAAATCAAGGAGATTGAAGTCGAAATTAATACAGCTAATGAGGAGGATGAAATGGAAGATGGAAGTATGGAGGAACACCTGAGTGTTCTGGAAGATGAAATTTTCAATGAAAATGAATTTTTTGATGAGAATGATGAAGTACCTGAATCGCATAATATAGACACAAGGAATGAGAAAGGAATCGGCCATTCAGAGAATCACATTAAAACCAAAGTGATAATAACAACGGCATTAGTGCATAAGGACAATAATGAGACAGTGGAAGGAAATAATTTACAAACTCAGAACCAACAAGAGGAGACAAACATCGATGAGCATTTGAAAACAAAGGAACAAATCGATAGAATAAATAGGGAGAGACCATTGAAACCTATAATACTCCACAGTAATGACAACAGAATAAATTGTGCCTGAATCTAGCCTAATAAGATTTGAGGAAGTAACTCAGACTCCTGATAATGAGAAGGAACATAATAAAAAAAAATAGTTATTGATGAACACACTCAGAATAATAAAATAGTTCTTGATAACTCAAAAAAACGAAAAGGGATTAGTTCTTTTATATCCACAGTAAAACATACAAAAAACGACATCACCTCATTCTTCAGCCCATTGTTAGGCAAAAGAAAAAAAAAGAGGACATAGAGGGAAAGGTAGAGGGAAAAAGAGGAAGGATAACTTGTCGACTAAAAAAAAAAAAAATTTAAAGAAAAAATTAAATGTAATGTAATTAATATATCAGACTATATACCTTATGCTGCAGAAATTAGTTTGATGAACAAAGGGTTATTATACTGTCCGACGAACCAGCCTGATGAATTGGATTGGTTCTTAGATGTTCATCAGTTCATAAGGAGATTGACATTAAAACGGCATTTCCTATTGAAACCAGAAAATGATGGTACCAAAAAATATGATAATGATTTGGAACCTTTGAGAAAGAAATCCACATTTTATCCTATCGAGAGTAGGGGACATTTTTTGGAGACTTTACAAGATTTGCTGCTAAATGATATGAAGAAGGATAAATTACTGAAGGACAAGAACACCATACACAAAAATAATCTCTCAAAAGAAGAGAGAAGAGCACTGAAAAGTCTGAAAAATAACACTCAAATAGTTATTAGATCAGCGGACAAGGGTGGAGGTATAGTTCTGCAGAACACATCTGATTATTTAAAAGAAGCAGATAGACTATTGTCCGATTTAAAATTTTATAAAAAAGTTGAAAGTAATCCATATCCTAATCTAATAAAACTTTATAAATCTGAAAATAATGATGGCATATGAAAAAAATATAATTTCAGAAACTGAAAAAAAGTTTAATAACTAATCATCCCAGTACCCCGTTTTTATATCACCTGCCAAAAGGTGCATAAATGTTTAAAAAAATCCTCCAGGAAGACCCATTTTTTCTGGAATTAATTCCAGTTTATAGTAGATTTGAAAAGCTTCATTAAGGATTCGACTGATATAAGATTGTTGAAGAATACACCATGGAAAGACTCCTATATGTGGGTGACGATGGACGTTTCATCACTGTACACAAATATTGCTCATGAAATGGGGATCATGTGTGCTGAACACTATTTAAGGAAAGATGAAGACCTTGATCCAGAAATGGTGGAATTTATATTAGATGGTCTGGATTTTATTTTGAATAATTTCTTTTCTTTTAATGACATCATGTACCATCAATGCCATGGGATCGAAAGTAGCTTGTTCTTATGCCAACGTTTTTATGGGCTTATTTGAGGAAATCCACTTTAATATTTATAGAGATGGCCTTCTATTTTATAAAAGATTTATTGATGATTTATTTATAATTTGGGACAGAAGGCAGATTTTAATATTTTTTTAGGAGCAATTTTAAATGTATGGGGGTTGTCGTTTGAGGTTACAACTCATGTGAACACTGGGATTTTTCAATAAAAACTGTTGGATCTAAAAAATTGATAGATATGCACAAAAACGCACTTTAAAATGGTAGACAAGAATTCCTTCATTGATTATAGTAGTGGCCATTATGGGAAATGGCTTAAAAATATACCTGCGAACCAATTTAAGAGAATTAAAAAGAATTGTTCAAATATCAATGATGATACGAGTCAATCTGAAATCTTAGAAAAGAAATTTTTTGGACAGAAAATATCCAAAAAAATTGGTAAAAAAATGCCCGTGATCTCAGCAGACAAATAGATCAAAAAGAGTTCATTACTCCCAAAAAGAACAATAATGGAAGGAAATCACATGTTTAATTTCATCACGCAGTATAAATAAATGTCACAAGTCTATTAAAAATATTCTGGATAAACATTGGTATGTACTGAAGAGTGACCCCATCCTCAAAGATATAATCCCTGTCAAACCTGGTATCACATACCGTAGGGCCCCAAATGTGAAGGGTATGATAGCCCCAGGCCGCCTAAAACTGAATAAAAGAGAAGAACTCGCTGTAAATCAGGTACAGAAAAGAGTTTCCAAATGCCAGAAAAACAGATGCAAATGCTGTGGAGTAATACAGGAGTCAAAGAATTTTTGTTCTAATGCTAATGGTGAAGTCTTCCCTATTAAGTGGAACATGGACTGTACAACATCCTACGTTCTCTACACACTGGAGTGTCCATGCAAGCTCCAGTATGTGGGTAGGACTATTCAGCCCCTCTGCATGACAGGTTAAATAAGCAGAGAGCCAATATTTCTAAAGGTTATCGGCAGCACGGAGTGTCCTTCTCACTACAGTATTTTTCACAATAAGGATTCGACACAAATGAAGCTCATTCCTATTGATCACATACCATCTAATGTGACCAATAGGTTTGAAGTGTTAAAAAACAAATATGGATGTTTAAATTAAATACAATAAAGCCTAAAAGGTTTAAATATTATCACTGAGCTCATATAAATGAACTCAAATAAGCTGTATTCCAGTTCTGAACATACAGGACATTAGATTTCTTGTATATAGAGAGACCTCTAGTGGCGGAAAATTAGAGAGAACAGTAATAGGCCATCACCAAGAGAACAGCATCAGTGGTACATGAGGACTCTATATTGCCATCTTATGGTATTTTAAGAATAAGCAATTCCATACATAAAATAAGAGAATGATTCTTTGCTGGATTCTTTATATAGAAATGTACAAGTAAAGGGACCCATAGTGATTAATGCTGCGTTTTAAATGATTTAGTTTTATTTATATTTATATATGTATTTATATTTTTATTTTCCTTATATAGATTCAGATTTTTTTTCTATAGAGATGTTTGCATCTAGATGATTGTAAAGGGGAATGGAGTGGTTTGAACTGCCTGGAGGTGCATCTTGCAGTCCATGGTGGTTTGTGTCTGGTTCATGTGATAACACATTAGTCTATTTTGGCACATGCTTATTCGGGTAGATTTTTACAAGGCACATACAAAATTACAAATAAAAATCACACACTAGTTAGACACATTATTTTTCTACATTCTTATATTTTGCCATTTATTATTCAGTATTAATTTTATACATTTATTTATTTCTATTTAATATATTCACAAATTTATGCAAATATTTCTGTTATACTTCTATACTGAAAGGGAAATCACTATTGAGACAGGATAAATGAAAAGTCACACTGATATGGTGGAGCATCAGATAAAACATCACTGAATTAGTACTGCATGGTGCATGATGCACTTCTTGACGAGTTTGAATAAGACCAGATCTTTATATTCTTGTTATATGTGTTATTTATTTTTCAATTTAGGGTTAATAATTGTTTTATATAGTTTCGGTCCTGAGCCTGGGCACATATCATGAAAGACAGATAAGATGTCAGAGAAATATATTGTTTTTATTGATGTTTTATCAAAGATGGGATGCACTGCCCATCAGTGATGACTTGTTTGTCATCAATGACGTCTATCTTGATTGTACATCCGGTACATGTGATATATAAGTTGTTGTTTTATGACACATGTAATGCCCTGATGACTGTGCCCAGAGTGGTACTGAAACGCGTAGGTGGAAATAAAGAAGGGGCGGGTCTTTCATTTAAAGACTTTTGACTGATTATTCCAACCGGCGCGGACCATCTATACACCTTCCCTGGATCTGGGTAATTTGAACAAGGACTTTGAACAAATATTAAAATCTACGGTCTGCAATCCCAGAGGACAACAGTGAAAAGCCGGCTACACAATGTTGTGCTGATGGACTACCTTGTCAACTACAACAACTTGAAACTGTATTCACGGCACACTTTGAGGTCCATTTTGGTAAGATTTCAAGCTGTTAGTTGCAAATTAGAACAGATATAGATATTTGTTTCGTAATAGAACTTTAGGATTCCCTTGTGCAGTTTGTGAAGCAGATCAGGGAGATGTTTGACACATCTGAGTCGAGTGCTATGGCTAAATCAGGTGTAAAAGAATATGATCTTCGATTCAGGAAAAGGAAAAGCAACTACTGAAAGTCAAGACATAAAAAAATTTGCATGTAAACACCGACCTTGTCATCTGTGACAATCTAATATCGGAACTGGAACGGTTCACTTGCAGTGAGTGAAAAAAAACACTGCTAGGGCAATTTTTATTCCCATTGCTCCAAGTACCGTATTTGCTGGATTGTGGCAAAACCGCAAGTGCTGCACATGTCCGCAAGTTCCATAGGGAATGAATGAAGCTGAACGCAGTGTTGCAAGTGATCAGTTACACGGCAGATGCAGAAAATCTGCCGCGAATGACAAAAATCGCCGATGTGAAAGTAGCCTAAGTCACTGCCGACAGTGTCTGCATTAGTCATACTCGCCAATGGGGGAGGCAGCACTAAAAGTGCCTAGGGCAGCATAAACTCTAAATACAGCCCTGAACGTCAGGTGTCACCACGGAGATTGGGTACACTGAATAGTGATGACGGCGGTCATGAGTTACAGACACAAAATATCAGGTAATTTGGAGACTCCAGGGCCATGACGACCTCCAATTCCACTTAACAAGCATATGGTTAACATATGGTTAGGACTCGTAAGCATGAGGGCCCTTGACGGTGGCTTACGAGCTTGCGTTATTTTGGCCAAAGTATCCACTAACACCTCACATTTTATCTATAGTGTTTTGTTGCATCTTTTTATCCTTTTTCAGTTGGAGGTTGAGCCCTCTGGGGGGAGTCTGTCATTTGTGATGCATGTATTGGTGCGGAGCCGCCCACCAGGCCTTAAAGCATGAATGTGACCAACAGGCTTGGCTCCGCCTCAGTCACACACGTACATGTGAAGCACAAATGCTTTTTTGGTGACCTGGTGTCTATAGATACCACCAGTCTCCTCCTTGATCGCATCGCTGGACGCAGGTGCCACAACTGCCCCCATTGCTTGGGTTGCAGGGGACTGAGTACCGGTATTCTGACATCTGTGTTACCTCCCAGTGGAGCTGGCAGCCTGCTGCTCGGTGCAATGGTTATTTGATCTGGCTGATTTTTGGTGAGTTTTGACCTCTGATTCTGCAATTAAGATCTGTCATTGTTCTTACACTGGAGAACCGCATACCAGTGCCACACAGTAACACAGTAGGGCCACATCCCCACATGTAAAACAAGTATCATTAGAATCATAGAGGACAGTGCTTAACATTCTGCCAAATATGAAGTATCAATTCACTATTTCATTACCAAGTAAACAAATTAGTAATTACTTTAATGTGATATTGTGGGTCCCATCGGTGAGCATTCGCATGGCTCAATCTCCACACTGATGTATAGTCCCTACTTTGCCTGGTTTCACTATTTAGCTGTGGTTTAAATTCATGGCATACACTTGTATCTGCTTTGCCCATGTTCAGGCCACTGAATTTATAGTTCATGTCAGAAGGTTTAATGTTTGCTGGGAAGTTCAGATATAGACATTCTGTTCCAATGGAGCCTGCTGCTATTTATCTGCATGCGCGAGTACAATCCCTACTAGTTTATATCTTCAATATACTGATTTGGACAGGGTGCAGCTATAAGGAGCTTTGCTATGGGCAAATTTCCTTCTGACTCTGTACATTGCACTACAGCTGCCCCCCAAAAAATAAATCATATCTGCTCTGTTGGACCGGTATTTATTTGTTGTCTTGAGTCGGAGAGGTAAAGAGTCTCTTAAAGACACCCCCCAGTGCTTTTCAAAGTGAAAGCACCACTGAATGCAGCATGTCTGCTGCTTTCAGTGAAGGGGTTCCCCATGTCTCTAGCCCCCCCTGTAAACTGTAATAAACAATTTTGAAAGTTTTAAGATAATAAATCTGGAGGGACTTAGTAATTTCTCATTCCTCGCTGTTTAGAGGGTCCACCCACTACTTGCCTTTTTGTTCCGTCTCTTGGCTTTGTGTGTCTCCCCTCACTGTGCGCATGCGCCTCATGTTTGAATTCATGCAGGCGCACAGCGAGGAAAAGGTGGGAACGGGTCCCGGCTGCTGCAGTGGCGCATGTGCGGGAACGTCAGCAACAGAGCCCGCCCTGCTAAAGAATATGCTGTATGCATGATGTGATTTATTTACATCATGTCAATTTTGCAACCAATCTATTTACTTTAATTCATGTCGAAGGTGGTTTCTTCCAATTCTCTTTATTATGACTGGCAAACGGGAGAGAAGCTAATTGGCCACGTTGGAAACCAACCAACCATATGCCATTACTGATTGGGGACAACTTGTGACTAGTCATCTCCATAAGGCCATGACCCCCATGAAGATGGGGCAACTGAAATGCGTTGGGAGCAGAACGTAAAAGATGGCAAACAATATGGATGTGCCAGCCGGAAAGATGGATGCGTCATTGTTAAAAGGACACTGAACCTGATATGGCTGTTTGGAACATTCTCAATGGTTTATACTGCAATGCTTACACTTCAATTTATTGGAAAAGTGATTACTTCTATCACATATGTTGCTAATTTCCCGAGTATGCCCAAATGCCGTTATACAGTACACGTCTGTACAAAGTACAAGCAGGGTTAAATCAGGTTTAATCCTAGGAAAGGTACCTTGTATTTGCTAAACTCTGGTGTGATTTCTTGGGCAACGAGGCATCACACTTTGTGGCAGAGAGATGGTGGTGTTACCCTTTTTATCTGTATTTTGTGTCTGTATTTTGTATGTTGATTTTACTCTTCACTTAGGGATAACACCATCCAAGTGCAACCCTTTTCAATAATACATGTAAAGGTTAAGTTTTAATTGCCCTGATCTCCAATTTGCTACTATTTGCCTTATACAAATCCACATTTTGGTTTGAATTAACGAGCAGGCTGGTTTCATCTGAAAATTGGAAAAAGGCTCAGCGCTAAATCTTAATAGACATTAATAAGGACCATAACACATACGTGTAACGCTGTGGCGAGATCTTTATTTGAAAAAATATATTTAATAACATTAAAAATATGAAAATATGGAATTCGTGATCAAACTTTGGGTGCCGCCAACACCTGGCGACTGCACCGGAGATGTTGGCAGGGACTGGTGGGAGCACGCACGTTTTTTAGAGCCCCGCCAGTGTCGCCGTCCCCTATTTACATGGGGCAACACCTCTGGCGGTGCACCATCAATCTGACAGGCGGCATCGCCGCTGGGGTGTCTCAAAACCCCAGCAGGGATGCAGTACAATGGGAGCCCATGGCTTCCAATGCCTGTCAAGTCGCAGTCGGCCGTTTACATGGGGCGATGTGTACACATCGCCCCAGATCGGCCACCTGGTTTCACATCCCTGATGTGAAACCAGGTAAGCACTCAGAGGCGCCGACATCACCCCTTTACATTAGGCGACGCAGGGGCGATATCTACGGCAATAGGCCACGCCCCTACATCGCCTAAGAAATCAGCAGTGCCATCGCCAGATGTGACGGCACCCTTCCTGATTTAGTTGATTCCTTCCACAATAGTTCTCTATGGGTTGGGTTCTTCATCAGGTGTTACTACCAGAGAAACTACACCCCTGGCTACACCAGAACAACATTACTGAAACTACTACAGTCCTATAGTGGGTAAGATACGATAAGCTATACAGACCCCTTATCAGAAGCCCTGTTAGAGGTCAATTCTAGTCTAATTCTAAGTATATCAGGAAGAGTCATCATTAATTCCAAATGGTGTCATTTTTAATTAAATATATAGTTTTACAAATAAACATCCCGCCACAAGCTCAAACCTAACATAACGGGTTACGTCCCTCATTAACACCTATTAAAATTTATCGCTGAGCCTTCAAAATTTTTAAGTAAAACCACTAACATAACTAGGTGTAATATAGCATGGGAAACGCCTAAAGCTTCCAAGCAACAAATCAGGAAGAGGAATATTAAAACCGAATCCTCTGCACGTTAGCTCCAGTGTCAACAATCCCATAGTGTGGTTTCATCACCCAGCTAATCATAATCTGAGCAATAGGTGTTCACTTGGCACCCATTCCAAAAAAGGAGATATGTTCATACCCCACACATAATTCAACTAATTATACAGTTTTTATCACCAACCATCCACAGTCATGGCATTTTTATGTATGTTAATTTTCAATTCAACATCCATATACACTAATATTTATATTTAAGGCTTTTATCTCCCTTCAACATCCGAATTTTATTTAAGCCTGGTAATTGATATTACTCTCCTATTCCTGAATGTTGCATACAATGGCTCAATAGAATAATCACATCCCTCAGAACTTCAACAATGTGTGAATGTGATGCATCACGTATGAACTTATAGTTCAATTCCACTCTAAACTTCATGTGATTTTATGTATTTAAGACAAAAACACTTCTGGTTTTGCTTGCATGAAACTTATTCCTGTTAGTAGTATTACAATATATTAAGAAGTGTTTTAAGCAGGTTCATATGCCATATACACATCGGTATTGGATTACATGACACGTCGTGTCCACCCGCAACATCTGACGTCATGATGATGTGTCTAATTATCTGGCATACTCATGTTCGCATATAATGTTGTCTCTATGTATAGTCTGGTTTGTACCCCTGATGAAGGAGCTGCACTCAGATCCTGTGCAGTCCACTTTCTTTAATAAGCAGCACGGATTGTAGAAGCACCATCCTTTGGATCATTGAGAAGGCACAGTCTCTTGGTCAAGTTGCATGGGGTCAGGGTCTCAAGCCAGACAGCATGCAATTATTTAAAGAACCTTAAGGCTGCATTCACACAACATATTTTTTGCATTTACGCAGTGCTATTTAGCACAATGCTTTTTAGCGCTGTGTAAATGCCGTGCACACAGCTCTGTTCACATGTTGCGCATCCGTAAAAGGAATAAAAGGCTCTATTTGATGCCACATGACCATCACAGCAGCAGTTTTATCTATTGCAGCAAATGTTGATTGCTGTTAGTTGGAAAAACAAGATAATCTGGTAGTTGTAATACCTTTTAATGACTAACAAAAATAAAATAAGTGATGTTACAAGGCGAGCTTTCTAGACATCTCAGGTCCCTTCATCAGGTATGGTATGAAAAAATATTGAAATAAACTCAATATATACATGAACAACTAGAGCAGACTCAAGGTATAATGAATCGACATTTAACTAAACAAAAAACAAAGCCTGGAGAGGATTAATCAATCAGCCAGGCTTAAGACCACTTTACACGTCCCGATATGGGCGTCTAACTCTGATAAAAAGTCACATGGTTCGTGCGTTGGCCCAGATATAGTTCGTGCGTTGTATGGTGTAAACGTCCAATTTGATGCAAGAACGATTCCAAAATGATATCGGGGAAGAAATGAGCAGGCTCTACAACGGCCCGCTATTGGATGGACGATGTGGCCGCCGCGTTCTGTGTGAAAGCCCAACAACGATTTGGAGTACAACTTGCCCTATTCTCTCCCATGTTAAATGGTCGTTCCTGGGTCGGCCATACAAGGGGGTGTTTACATCGCAGTTGTGTTGCCTGCCAATATCGCGCTGTGTAACATCTCTTATGCGATCTTGGAATTCTTCCCAGAAAAAGCGCGCTCCCGCTTGTTGTATACAATATCGTACCGATTTTGGGACGTGTAAAGTGGCCATCAGTGATGTCAAAGTTTATGACTAATTTATATGAAAACCTGGTGTCTTAAGACTTTAGTGTTTTTGAACACCATTCTTCAGATGTTATAATGAGCCATAAACCCATCAGATTGTATCAAGACAAGGCTATACCTATCAAACGTTTTAATGAATTTGGGGAATTGCCTGTCCCAACAACCACCAAATAGTTGAAGTTAAGTATTTTTTCTTTAGATAAGGTACTACACAGAAAATCTGATACGGATCTGTTGGCTGTATCTTCGGAAATTTTTAATCTGCAGAAAAGAGATGGGCAACTCAAATATCTTATGCTTTCGACTACATGCATAGCAGAGGATTGGTACACAAGCACAAGAAGCCAGACAATTGTGTTTCTTATGAAAAAAATGACTAAATTACATCAAGTTGAGCGACTGGTGTCATCCAAAGTTTGGGGATCAATATTTTGTCAATGTCACACATTATACATACATGCGTTATGTGACTTGAAAGATTAAGAATATTTAAGCTTTGGCCCTAGTATAGATACCTGAGCCTTTGGGGACAAAATATTTTAATAAATATATGCACAAGCACAGCAGAGGCATGGTTTTAATAAATGGACATTTAAGTCAACACTTAGCTTGGATTAAAGCCTTGATCAGGATTCACCAAGTCTGGGAGGAGATTCCTCAGGAAAACGTCCACCCCCTTATCAGGAGCATGCCCAGACATTGTAGGGAGGTCACACAGTCATGTGGACACCACACACACACCACAGCCTCAGTTCCTCATCTCCGACTGAGCCCTCACTGACAGGTTCCTCTCCCCTCCTGTACCCATATGACTATTATACACAGATATTGTACTTGTCCTTGTCTGCCCTCTCCATATGTAAAGCGCCATGGAATCTATTGGCGCTATATAAATCAATAATGATGCATTTCCACTGAAATTATATCAATCTGTAATTTGATTTTCCACCTTGATTTTGAGTATCATTCCAAATCAAGACCTCCATGGGATATTAATTTTAATTTCCATTGATTTTTAGGTTTTATTGTTAATGCATTGTAATGAATAAAGATTTTCAACTGGAATATTTTCATTGAGATCTAGGATGTGGTATGTTAGTGCTCCCTCTTTTCCTGAACATTATATTCATTACAGGATGTACATGTGTAATGAATGATAACTGGGATAATCTAGTGATCTACTACACAGATCCATATAATAGAAGTTAGTTTTGGACGAGATGACCTGGAGAAATTCTCAACAGACCATTATTTTAATGACCAGCAACTCTTCACCGACTGGATCTTATGTCATTAGTCATTATGTCAAGGACATATTCTCAGGACTTCTATCTGTGTAGATGGTCTGCCCGATGCAGTTACCCAATTTCTCAGTGAGGGTTTCTGGAGACAACATTCACATATTTACTAGCCATGTACTATATGGACGGAAAAGACCTGTGACCACATGGCAGTTTCAAAGCTGTTTAACAGTCAACAAGGTAATTGTTTTATACTGAATCGTCACAATCTGCTGTCCATACATTGTAATTGTAGAGCAATGACAAAAGTGGAAATGACAGAAAAACGTGTGATGATCTCATGCTCTTCGACCGATTTTGGCCGTAACCACAGATCCATTCTCTACTTTCTACTCTACAGACTCTTTGCAGCAGAAATGGTCTGTGGACTCCAATTCCTGCATGAACACTATCTCCTACAAGACGGGGGAGGGGACAGGATTAAGCGTCTTAAGGAAAGGGAGGCATTCTGGATCTTCACATTACAGACACTAGAACAGAGAGGACTTAAGTGAGAATATGAGGTGATCCATTAACTTTAAAATCAGACCCTTTTGTGGTCCTACACACAGCTTTTTATTTCTTACCTGCTTTATATTCCTGTCTATTGCAGTTGTGTTACTTCTTACTTGCTGTTTGGTTGATTACATTATCTTAAATTCCACAGTGACCCTATTTAGACCTCTTATGTACTGGCCCTTTAATTGAGTCATTTATGTAATCTTTCTTTTTTGATGTTTAGGGTCTTAATTATATTCCTTTTTACTTAGCAGATCCCTTGTGGATGATTTCGATCTATTTTGGACTTTATTCTTCGATCCCAACGTTAGTATCCTTTTATTTCTATTAGACAACGCTATTCACCACTAATCGCTACTGTGCATGCGCAGCTTGCATTCCGCGGCACGACTACCTGCGTTCCAAATACCGGAACCAGGAAGTCACATCGTTAAACGTCACTTCGGTTTTACATAAATACATAGCGGAGCATGCAGAATGCCGCTCACAGCCTATGATTGCCCCCCACGGCTTCCTTGTAAGTATATTGATGGCGGTTTCGTGCTTAATTGTCTGGTATGGCGGTTTAGCCTATTCTCTACATTTGCGCATCTGTTTATTTTGCTTGTACATAACATTGGTAAGAATCATAGGGTTCACAGAAGGATCACTTTATGGATGGGTCAGAATGCTTGGTAATATACCTTTCTTATTATTTCCAAATGCTATTCCTTAGCTGTGAGCCATTTCCTGCAATAGGGGATTAACTTGTAGGTATTTATATCTATGCACTGGGTGCTGTTTTTAAGTTTGTAGCATCTTTCCTATATATAATTAGCATTTTGCTTCACAGATTCTGCTATCATTATCCTCACATTAGAGGGGTTCCTTTATTCACATCTTGAGGTGCTTTGAATGACTTCTGCCTTCAGGTCCACTAGGCAATTAAGACAGTAATAAGGTAAAAGATTTTACTTCCGTAACTCCTAGGTTATTGAACCAACAAACACCACTTTCATATTGTAAACGTCATTCTCATTATTATTCTGTGGTCTAATTTCCTTATCTTTTCTCTAGTTACTTACGTCTATCAGACAATTATAAACAGTCAGCCAAGCTACATTATTATTGACACAAGGTATTGATTTTTGTACCATATTTCATGTTTTTGTTGAGCTCGGTCACCATTTTCATAGGACAGATGTCCTTATGTATCAAATTAGCATTTTTTGCATTATCAATTTTACTTGTGATCTAAGACCATGAAATAAAGATTGAGCATTAAAAGCAGCCATCACATGTGTGGACTTTCAGGATTCATTTTTTGGTGTGCCAGGGTTCTCATGTATATTATTGGTTTTTCTCCTGGGCACCCGCTTGTATTAGGTGAGCCAAGCACTATCCTTATGAGATTAGCGGAAATGCCATAACTTGTTGGGAGCTCAAGCAAAAAAAAAATCTATATGACGAAAATGAAACTTCAGCTATATTGGCAAGAGTGTCAGCTTCGACAATTTTTAAACTAGTCACCTGAAGACATACAAAATAAAGATTATGAGAAGGAACTCAGACGTCATATTGCATTAGAACTTCATCTAGCAACACTGAACACCTGCGGCAGAAGAAAATTCCTAGGGGCATGCATGTTAATTTACGCCCCACATTGTTGTCAGATCATTCTGATTTTGGTGACCGTTTTGAGGGCATACTTAAGTGTTCCCTTGATTTGATCACGCTTAACATTGATTTTCTACAGACAGAGGCATTGAAAGACATTAAAATAGAGGACTTTAAGTTGTCTTCTACTATGTCAACAGGCAAGTATAATGCTTTGAAGACCAGAATGAATAAATCTATGGCTGATTTTCATTAAACAATACAAGAGCGTAAAAAGAAAATTCAGAGATCTTGAAGATTACACTAATGGTGCCGTCACACAGCACGATCTGGCCAGCGATGTCGGAAGCGATGCGCGAGTGCCCGCTCGCTTACGACATCGCTGGCCAGCTGTCACACAGCATCGCTGCGGCCGGCAACACCGCAGCGATGCGGGCAGTGACATCGTTCGCTGGGCTGGGCTCAGCCCAGCGAGCCATCCGCAGCAACGCTGCGGTATAGGCTGGATCGCCGCCGACATCTCTCTGGCGATGTCACACTGCGCGATCCAGCCTTATAGCAGGTCGCCGGTTGACAGGTTTACGGTTCTTCCCGTAAACCTTTCAACCTGCGACCAGCATTAAAACGCGGTCGCGCCGCTCGTTTACACAGCGCGACGTCGCTAGTGACATCGCTGATACGTCACTTTTTCAGCGATGTCGCTAGCGACGTCGCCAGGTGTGACGGCACCTTAAGAACACAGTATACCGGTGGCTAAATCCTGAGCCCCCTAATCCTTGGTACTCTCCCAGATATGACCCTTATGGGTCAGGAAGTAGTATTGACAGCATTGATTATACTTATTTGCACCAGGGTTGTTCCTTAGGACCTCCGAAAAGGTACCAAAGAGGAAGACAAGGAGGGGAAAGTGGCCAGGGAGGAGGTAGGCATCCTATGCAACTCGTGTCACAGGTATGAAGAATATAGTTTACAATATATCGTGTGCCTTGTTTCGTATTGATTTACAACTCTTACATAAAGGCCTAACATTTAGTCAGTTGCCTAAATTTGATGCATTTAGTCTTCATCAAGACTTAAGGCACACTTTGACATGAGAAAAGGATGATAAAACCTGTACTCTTCCTCCTTACTCTCCTTCTGAATCCATTTTGACTATGCAGATGTTAAATATTTCTACTCCAAGCTCTTTGTCCTCCACGGACATATCATGCGGTAGAAACATTTGTCTCACTGGTGTCTAATGATGTTGAACATTTAAGGAATGACAGAAAAAGGTTGTGTTTTACCCTAAAACAGCCTATCTAAACTTGAAACACAGACATTGACTAATCTTAAAAAGAACCGCCATATAGTCATAAAACCAGCCGATAAGGGTGGGACCGTAGTACTAACGCACACGGGTAAAATATACCGTATTTTTCGCTTTATAAGACGCACCTGATAAGACGCAACCCCAAATTTGGTGAAGGAAAAGAGAAAAAAATAATTTATGTTAAATGGGGTCCATCTTATAATGCCAGTGTCCGTCTTACAAATCATATACAGTGCCTACAAGTAGTATTCAACCCCCTGCAGATTTAGGTGGTTTGATAAGATGCAAATAAGTTAGAGCCTTCAAACTGCAAACGAGAGTAGGATTTATTAACAGAAGCATTAATCTTACAAACCAAAAAGTTATGTTGCTCAGTTGAATTTTACTAAATTTTAAACATAAAAGTGTGGGTCAATTATTATTCAACCCCTAGGTTTAATATTTTGTGGAATAACCCTTGTTTGCAATTACAGCTAATAATCGTCTTTTATAAGACCTGATCAGGCTGGCACAGGTCTCTGGAGTTATCTTGGCCCTCTCCTCCATGCAGATCTTCTCCAAGTTATCTAGGTTCTTTTGGGTGTCTCATGTGGACTTTAATCTTGAGCTCCTTCCACAAGTTTTCAATTGGGTTAAGGTCAGGAGACTGACTAGGCCACTCCAACACCTTGATTTTTTTCCCTCTTGAACCAGGCCTTGGTTTTCTTGGCTGTGTGCTTTGGGTCGTTGTCTTGTTGGAAGATGAAATTACGACCCATCTTAAGATCCTTGATGGAGGAGCGGAGGTTCTTGGCCAAAATCTCCAGGTAGGCCGTGCTATCCATCTTCCCATGGATGCGGACCAGATGGCCAGGCCCCTTGGCTGAGAAACAGCCCCACAGCATGATGCTGCCACCACCATGCTTGACTGCAGGGATGGTATTCTTTGGGTCGTATACCGTGCCATCCAGTCTCCAAACGTCACGTGTGTAGTTGGCACCAAAGATCTCGATCTTGATCTCATCAGACCATAGAACCTTGAACCAGTCTGTCTCCGAGTCCTCCAAGTGATCATGAGCAAACTGTAGACGAGCCTTGACATGACGCTTTGAAAGTAAAGGTACCTTACGGGCTCGTCTGGAACGGACACCATTGCGTTGGAGTACGTTACTTATGGTATTGACTGAAACCAATGTCCCCACTGCCATGAGATCTTCCCGGAGCTCCTTCCTTGTTGTCCTTGGGTTAGCCTGGACTCTTCGGACAAGCCTGGCCTTGGCACGGGAGGAAACTTTCAAAGGCTGTCCAGGCCGTGGAAGGCTAACATTAGTTCCATAAGCCTTCCACTTCCAGATGATGTTCCCAACAGTGGAGACAGGTAGGCCCAACTCCTTGGAAAGGGTTTTGTACCCCTTGCCAGCCTTGTGACCCTCCACGATCTTGTCTCTGATGGCCTTGGAATGTCTTTCCCATGTTAACCATGTATGAGTGCTGTTCACAAGTTTGGGGAGGGTCTTAAATAATCAGAAAAGGCTGGCAAAAGAGATAATTAATCCACACATGTGAAGCTCATTGTTCTTTGTGCCTGAAGTACTTCTTAATACTTTAGGGGGACCAAACAGGATGCTGGTGGTTTGAGGGGTTGAATAATAAATGACCCTCTGAATTAGCTTTTAACGCTTAAAAAAAAAAAAAAAAACAATCTTTTTGGCTGCAGTGCATTTCCCACTTCCAGGCTGATCTACAGTCCAAATGTCACAATGCCAAGTTAATTTCGCATGTGTCAACCAGCTAAATCTGCAGGGGGTTGAATACTACTTGTAGGCACTGTATATGTCAATACTGGTATATATATGCCCCCCCATTGCAGGCACAGTAGCCCCCCCACTGCAGGCACAGTAGATCCCCCACTGCAGGCACAGTAGATCCCCCCCCCCCCCCCCCACTGTGCAGCCCCCACTGTGCAGACCCCCATCTTTGCGCACGATACTCACCTAGCTTCACCGCTGCCTGCTGACCGCGATATCCCCGCCATCTGTGCTCTGCCGGCATCCGGGTCCTGAGAGCGCCACTCGGTGATGACGTCACTCGTAGCGACGCTCACAGCACCCGGTATATACACTTCCAGCAGATTAAGGAACAAATACAGAGGATTAAACAGAGAGAAACCATTGGAACCAATCATTTTACATGATAACAATTTGGTCCATACAAAAAAAAAAAAAAAAAAAGAAAAAAAAAAAAATCAGATTGTCCAACTCTTATCCATATCAATCAGATCTTGTTCAAAAATCCCATAAACATATGTGGACATAATGATATAATGCCAGAGGAATGTATTGGACAACTGATCCCAATCACCAGTGAAAAGTTCCCAGCAAGAAGAAGAAAATAGTGATAGATGATACCAGCAACAATAATTCAGGTTTGGTACCTTTTTTAAACTTTGCACAAATTCAACAACATCCCATCACGAAGTACCTCAGTCCCACACTAGGAAAAAGAAAACGCAAAGAGGGGGAAGAGGAAAAGGAAGAAAAAAAGCACAAAAAAGAAAGGGAGAGTAACTTTCGCCCTCTAGATACAAGTCTACAGAACAAGACGAATAATATCAATTTATCAAATCATGTGTTAACAGACAGACTAAACTTTTGAATAGAGGTCTTTCCTTCTGCCCTAGCAACGAATCAAATGACCTAGATTTATTTATTGACGCACACATTTATAAGAAAGCTAACTCTAAAACGACACTTCGAAATAAATAAGTTCCCACCTTTAGATTTAAACCCTGTAACAGATAATTATCTACATCCTTCTATAAAAAATTCTAGTAATTTTTACCCGGTGGATAGCCGAAGGCACATCCTCGAAACTTTCCAAGAAAATGGTACTCCAAGATCTGAACACTTTGAAAAATACAAAACCCAAAGATGGAAACAACTTGACACAAGAAGAGAAAAAAGCCCTAAAACAACTGCGTAACAATAAGGATATTGTGATCAAATGTGCTGATAAGGGGGAAGGTATTGAAATACAGGATTTTGAAGATTGCGTGAAAGAAGCATACAGGATTTTTTCTGACAACATATAAGAAAATTGATCAAGATCCATTTCCTAAATTAACTAAAATATACAATGCAATGATTACTGAAGCACACGTGGATGGTATGCTATAAAGAAAAAGTTCCTACAAAACAAATGCCCTGCAACCCCGTTCCTATACCACTTGCCAAAAGTTCACAAAAGCATCACAAATCCCACAGGGAGACCAATCATTTCCGGTATTGATTCACTAACCAACAAACTGGCCAATTATATCGATATTATCCTGCAACATCATGTAGTCACTCTTGACAGCTATCTAAGAGATTCCTCACAACTAATCAATATCCTGAAAACACAAGCATGGAAGGAATCATTGTTTCATGACATTAGACGTAGCCTCACTTTACACAAACATAGAACATCAGATAGGCATTGAATGCACCAATTTTTTCTTACAGACTGACAACAGAATACCACAAAAACAGAAGGAATTTATATTAATGGGCTTACAGTTTATATTGGAGAACAATTATTTCACATTCATGGGAGACTTCTTCCATCAGATCAGAGGGGCAGCGATGGGGTCTAAAGTGGCTTGCGCTTACGCAAATCTATTTATGGGGGTTTTCGAAAAACTACACATCTATGACAAACACAACGAAGGGTTAATATTATATAAAAGGTACATTGATGACGTGTTCATCATTTGGGACTCAGGGATGGGCAACCTTGAAGAATTCATGAAAACTGTACATGATAATATTTGGGGTTTAATGTTTGAGCCCCACGTAAACCAAACAAAAATTTAATTTTTGGACCTTTCAATATACGTAGAAGACAATACAATTTTGACAAAGACATACTTCAAGTTGGTCGACAGGAACAGCTATGTCCATTTTGCCAGCAGTCATTACAGTAAATGGCTGCGGAACATCCCCATGAATCAATTTAAAAAAGACTAAGAAAAAACTGCACAAGTTTAGAAGTCTATACTGAGCAATCTGAGATTTTGAGAAACAGGTTTCATGAAAAGAAATACCCAGGGAGATTAACTGAAGATGCCTATACTCTAAGCAAAAACATTACTCAGGACAAACTCTTACAAAAAAACCATGAGGAAGAAAAATGATAATTTCTCTTTAGATTTCATTACTACTCATAATAGTAAAAACAAAGAAATTAAGAGCATCCTGGCAAAACACTGGCCCCTGTTAATGAATGACCCCATCCTGAAAAATATACTCCCAAATAGACTGGGTGTAACATATCGCAGGGCTCCCAATATTAAAAGTATCTTAGCACCCAGTAGACTAAAAAATCCAATAACAATGGTATTGTTGATAAGAGCCAGAAGGGTTCTTTTAAATGCCGGAAGAAACGCTGCCTATGTTGTAAAGTAATTCAGACCACTAATACTTTTCATTCAACAGCCACCAATGAAACATTTCCGATTAAGCATAATTTAAATTGCAACTCCTCATTTGTAATTTATTTGATCGAGTGCCCCTGTAGAATCCAGTATATTGGAAGAATGACACAAGAGCTGCATTGCAGATTAAATAAACATAGATCAAACATAAAGAGCGGTTTTAGACACGGTGTGTCCAATCACTGACACTATACAGAATAGAGATTTTGAAAGAATTAAGATAACACCCATTGACCATATTCCTAGTAACACCAACAATAGATTAGTAGCCTTGAATAAGAGAAAAATATTGGATTTACAGGATGGACACTCTCAAACCTAAAGGGTTAAACCTAATAACAGGGGTTATATCTTAAGTCACAAATATGTTTGGTTGAATAATTTCATTTATTACATATTTTGGATTTCCTGTATTTTTACACTGTCACTGAAAACACATTTTGCCCACAGTCCGGTCATGTGATTATCTATGACTGTATTAATTTATAACTTTTGCTCTAATGTATGTCAACTGAATGATCGATAAGATGCATCAAGTAATATCATTGATTGGTCTAATATGTATAGTAGGAGATGTGTTCATTCCAGAAATAAAGTCACCAGTATACCATTCTTCTTTCCCTTTGTTTTTTTTACTATCTGCCCAATACTATAACACATTTACTTTTAGAAACTGTATCACTCTCCTTATACAATCTTTTCTGAAAAGCTATTATAAATTGGAGGGGCTTTCATCATACAACAGATCAAACACTTTAGGTTCCAAACCTCATTATATTTGTTGACCCGCCAGACTCATGCCTTACATCTCTGGCCACGGCACAACTCAAACAAGAGGTATGGAGTGAACTAATGTATTCAAACAGAATGCAACCACCGGTAATTAACTATCAAACTGTTTCAGAAAATAGCTGAAGTTAAATGACGGCACGCGCCTGTCGCGTGCAGTTCATTGAACTTCAAAGTGCATTATCCAGCAAAGGGGCTCACATATCACGAGCTCCCTTGATACATTGTCTCAAAATGTAACAGCCGTTGATTTTCACCACACGCTAGACATGTGCTGTCTATTAGCTCCCCACATAGATTCCCTGATACAAGAAAAATGGAGCATTGCAACCACAGTTTTAACCCTAGTTCAATCCCCACGGACCCCCAAAATCGCCCAAACATTTAACATTTTTAATATTTTTATTTTTAAGGAACAAAGACCCCTGTTCCTAAGAGGTAAACATATCTCAATGGGGATAAATGTATATAACCCAATTCAGAACATGGATAATAGCAAATAGAATACACTTGAATATAAATAAATTGATTGACCACCGCTCCAAGTACCGTATATACTCGCGTATAAGCCGAGTTTTTCAGTCCAAAAATTGGGCTGAAAAGTCGCCCCTCGGCTTATACGCGAGTATACCAACCAACATGGGGCCGCCCGCCCCCCCATCAGTATCCAGGGCCCCCCCCCTTGCTCCGCAAACCTGTAAAGTAAAATCATTCTACTTATCACTGTCCTGTCGCCGCAGTCCCCTCCGCTGCCGATATCGCACTCCTCTGTCTTCATCCGTCTTCTTCCGACTTCCTGTCGGCGCAGGCAATGACGTCAATGCCTGCGCCGACCAGAGGAAGCCGGAAGACGCTGGATGAAGACAGAGGAGTGCGATATCGGCAGCGGAGGGGACTGCGGCGACAGGACAGTGATAAGTAGAATGATTTTACTTTACAGGTTTGCGGAGCAAGGGGGGGGGGGCCCTGGATACTGATGGGGGGGCTGTATACTACCACTGGGGCGGCTGCTGTATACTACCACTGGGGCGGCTGCTGTATACTACCACTGGGGCGGCTGCTGTATACTACCACTGGGGCGGCTGCTGTATACTATCACTGGGGCGGCTGCCGTATACCCCACTGGGGGCTGCTGCTGCTGCCTGTATATACCTCTGGGGGCTGCTGCTGCTGCCTGTATATACCTCTGGGGGCTGCTGCTGCTGCCTGTATATACCTCTGGGGCTGCTGCTGCTGCCTGTATATACCTCTGGGGGCTGCTGCTGCCTGTATATACCTCTGGGGGCTGCTGCTGCCGCCTGTATATACCTCTGGGGGCTGCTGCTGCCTGTATATACCTCTGGGGGCTGCTGCTGCCTGTATATACCTCTGGGGGCTGCTGCTGCCTGTATATACCTCGGGGGCTGCTGCTGCCTGTATATACCTCGGGGGCTGCTGCTGCCTGTGCTGGAGTCCACCCTCGGCTTATACACGAGGTTTTCCCAGGTTTTGGGGGCAAAAGTAGGGGGGTCGGCTTATACACGGGTCGGCTTATACACGAGTATATACGGTAGTTATAATTTTTTGCTCTCCCAGTCCTACACCCAATACACACGAGCAACTGATTTTTTATAAATATTTCCACTATTATGTATACCAGTACATACATATATTTTTATATTTTTATAACAGACACAATTTTTACGACATTTTTATAACACAGATCTATCCATAAGGCGGCCGTCACACGCTACGATATAGAAAACAATGTCGGATACGATGTCGGATTTGCACATCGTCCGGACGATGTGTGTGATCGTTCACCGTACCGCTACAACGAACAGACATCGCTCATACGACTCCCCGATGCAGCGGTCGTCTGAGCGATCTACTTATCATCTGTGCACATCGTTAGCAAACAGTCACACAAAAACCTCGTAAACGATGTGGGGGTAAATGTGGGCGTATTTGAAGGTAAATTTGAGCACATAGGCGTGCCTCATGTATTACAAGGCGCGCCCCTCGCTCCATCATTGGTGGCCACTACTGACTGCTCATTGGTCAGAAGTTTTTGGAAACATGGCAGCCTAATTATCCGACTATCCTGTGATGTGCATCGCCATGTCCATGTGTAAACACGTACTGCTATCCCAAAAAGCCTATTATGTGAATAGTGAAATGTAGAAACCGCTATCCCCTTGTGCGCCGTGCACAATCTGAACACTTATGCGTTGGTCAATGTTTGCCGTTTGGGCGACCCGTAAAGGACTCACCCTGTTGCGAGCTGTGTGCGCGGTTTATTTTTTTTTTTGTAAGGTGTTTTTTTTTTTGTGGTTAAAGCGCATGTAAAGCGCATGAGTGTTTACTTTGTATTGTTTATGATGTCATTTTTTGAAATGTGTTGTACAGAGCGCATATGTTGTCAAGCGGTATTGTGGGTAAACTGTATGACAATGCAAAGGAAGCCAAACGCTCCTCAGCACTCATTGTTCCAGGGGCCCTAATGTATGTGACATTCTCTACTCTGCTTTTCCAAGACTTGTGTTGGGACCACCATATATGTGGGCCTACATATGTGTGTATTTAATCAGGTTTCCCAAATACACTTTGTAGCAAATACCAAGTCCGTGGTCAAAAATCAGGGCCTTTGTTTATACGTTTTATCCAAAAAACGTACATTAAGCTGCCTCACCAACTTCACGGTAGGCCCTGGTCGAGACAGTCCTAACTCTGTCCCTAGGTGCTACGCTAAAATAATGTGATGACTGTCACAACGGCCTTCGGGGAGGTATGTGGGTCATGGTCCCGCCCGTCTCACAGGACCCAGAAGACGGGCCCTTCCGACCCAAAAAAATTGTCAGTGCCAACATGCACCAACATGCAAAATCCTCCGGCCCATGTGACAGACAACAGGTATGTCTGCGACACATAGCTCCCCTCAAATAGGCAAGGCCTCGGCCTCTTCCAAACATTAACTTATTGTTCCCTAAATCTTGGTTATGAAAATCAAATAACACATGTAGCAAATTATAAAGGGACACATGTCCTGGATACAACCCTGAGCTTCAGGACACATTCGAACTGTGCAATGACTAGTTACACATGGCACACTGCTAACTACGGGAGGTTGTGTTGCCAGCTCACAGCCCCATGACCATTAAAGTACTGGCAGTACCGGTCCCTCATCTCCTGTGCCTCCTGGCGGCTGCTTCCACCCCCTAATGGCTGTAGTCCTGCCATGTGTGGGGCATCAGCACGCCAGCCCCCCCAACACCACCTCCCCAGTGCTGGAGTCAATGTGGTCTTCATAGTTTGGTGGTGTGTATGCCTGGTGATCTCGGCGTCGGAGGAAATTGTGCAGCACACAACAGGCCAGAACAACGAGGTCAATAGATTCCAGTTTCATGTTAATGGCCGTGTGGAAAATCCTGAACCGGCTAACCATAATCCCAAAGGCATTCTCCACCACTCGCCGGGCCCGGGAAAGGCGATAGTTAAAAATGCGTTGTCGTCCATTAAGATGCCTCTGGGGATATGGTTTCATCAGATTGGGATGGAGTGGGAATGCCTCATCCGCAAGGAACACAAAGTTCAAGTTTCCACAGGTGACATTTGTGGGCGGCAAATTCAGGCGGCCATTTTTGAGTTTCTGGCCAAAAGAAGATTGGTCAAAACCCCCCCCCCCCCCCTCAGAAACCCTTCCATTTGTTCCCACTGACACAGACAAATTCATAGTTGGCGTTCACGACTGCCATCAAAACAATGCTAAAGTAGCCTTTGTAATTATAAAAATAAGAACCACTGTGGTGTGGTTGGGTGATTCTAATATGTTTGCCATCTATGGCACCACCACAGTTCGGATATTGCCACTTATGGCTGAAGTCGGCGGTAGTGGCCAGCCATTCTTGTGGGTTTTGTGGCACCCGCATGTATGTAGGAGCAAGAGAGCGCAGTATAGCCTCACAGGTCTCCGGTATCACTTGGCTAAGGAGCAGACGCGATATAGCTGACGAGTATTCCAAGTCCTGCATGCTGCGCCCTGTCGCGAGAAAGCGCAGTGTGGCCGCCAACCTCTCCTCCGCAGGCACTGCTGGACGCATTACAGTATCTTGGCGTGCAATGAGCGGGCTGACTGCACCCAGCAGGAATTGAAAGGACTCATCTGTCATCCTCAGAAAATTCTGGAAGTCCCGTGGGAAGTCGGCCCGAAGTTGGTGTACAAGCCGAATGTGGGAATGTTGATTGCGCTGCTGCAGCCACTCCCTGGTCCAGATGCGTCGTGGTCTCCTCCTGCGTCTCTCCACCCTCTCATCCTCCAAACGAGCAGCCTCCACCAGAAGAGCAGCCCCCACCACGGCACGTTCATCCGGATTCATGCTGTTTAGAGTCAAAATTATGTTTACAACGGTGCCTACGCACAAAGGTGGTTTGACTACAATGTGAACATCAAAAAAGGGACCACGAAGGAGCATTACATTGGCGAAATATGTACAGGTGCACAACACATGTTGAAATGATGTCCTCAAAACCAACAACACATACAGTAGTAATGAAGCTGTCGAGTAATTACACATGTTGTCAACGCCCAAATGCCTACAAACCAAGGCTAGGCCCCCACATGTAGATCACAACCAACATCACACTTTGCTACAGCATTAAGAACGCAAATACACATACATCAAACACATGGAGGACCATATGTATTGAGAAAGCAACACTACAGACGCACAATAATAACTCACATGCAGTGGTCGCTGAGATGGGTGTCACTCAAATGTCAAGGCACCCAAAAGATGATGTCTTTCCTGATGGCTAAAATGCAACAGTGTAATGCTTCTGTCATGAAAGCTTGCTATACAAAGAAAGGAAAAAAATTAAATTTAACAAAACTTTACAAGATAACCTATACAGCAGAAGGGGGTCAAGAACACAAACCCTGTCTTATCCATTTTGACTACGCTATAGTGTCCCCCATTCACAATGTGACACATGCGGAATCACAACGTACATACCGGCAACAACTCCGCAGCAAACACATTGTGCCGGACGGAAACTCTACATATAGTAGCCGTAGCCAATGACAAGCCGAGGCGTCCTCCAAGCAGGCGTGTCTCCTCGGCGCTACTCAACACCCCCACCATGATCTAACACCCTACAAACAGCCGTGGTTGAACCAGTGTCACACCCAATGCCGAGGCTATGTTAGACGGCAGGCGTGGCATACAACGCTCTACCACACCCAACGCAGACATTACGTGCTATAACAGGCGTGGCACTTGCGATGCATATGCATATCGCACCTGTGATAGTCCAACAGCTGTAGGTTCAATTAGGATAAATAGAGCATTGACAACTTGTGTGTCGTACCTGCTCTTTTGTGTGTCCCTTCACACAAGTCATTCTGAGCAGGCAACTTCAAGGTCTCCTCTTGTTTGTGTCTTTACACAGTGTCCGTTATAGAGCCAAGGTATGGCCACATTATTAGATGAGACAGACACATGTAAGTGCTGGTTATTATATGGTGCTCCAGCCACACATTTGTGTTTGCTGTTATGACAGTGACACACATCCATGTGAAATTTCCAAGATTCTTTGTGGAAGGAATTTACTCAATTTTTTAGGAGCATTGGCATGTCACATTGATCATGGCAGCTGACTTATCATCCTGTGGATGTGAGATGCACATGGTTTAAACCAGGGTTCTCAAACTCCAGGCCTCGAGGGCCGTACACAGTACAGGATTCCTGGATTTCCGTTCAATTTGACAGTTGATCATTGGATTACCAACTGTCCAATACTATGGAAATCGCGAAAACATGCACTGTGTGCGCCCCTTGAGGCCTGGAGTTTGAGACCCCGGTTTGAAACCATGTGCCCCTGTGATGTGTACTGAATGGATTTATTATTTGTATTGCAGATGCCCCGGCCAAACAGGGATTTTGTCATTTCCTTCATTGAGGCGTACAGGGCAAACCCCTGTTTGTGGCAAACAAGAACAGTAGGATACACGAACAGGGACGTCCGTCTAGCGGCTTATGAACGCTTGCTGGACGTCTGCCGGCAATTCATGCCAGGACAAGAGCTGGACGTAGAATTTGTTAAGAAAATTCAGTCCTTAAAAACTGTCTTCCTCAATGAACACCGAAAGGTCGTCGAATCCCGACAATCGGGAATGGCCGCAGAGGACGTGTACACACCGACCCTGTGGTACTATGAAATGCTCCTGTTTACTTTGGAGCAGCAGGAGCCGCGCCCAGTGCTGGACATTGCGGAATTTGCCGAGCCACCACAGGCCAATGTGGAACATTCCGTGGACCCTGCAAATGTAAGTCGGTCACCTATGCCACTACGTAACACAATTCTACAAGCATTACACATTTTTGCCAACATTCATATCCATGTTTACAAGTTTGAGAATGCAAAACTCCCCCAGATTGGCCTACCATCTTTCTTGAGGCTGTGTACTGCACCTAAAATTGTACCAATCACTCCATTTGCACACAACTAGTGTGTGTGGTGTTATTGTCCCAAGCTGTAGCCGCCGGTCAGGACATCTTTGCAGGCCATCAGGCAGAGTGTGGGGTAGTGACATACATGTGAATTTTGGATTCATATGTAAACTGTTACCAAAAGTTGGTTGCCATGTTTGCTGATCTGTTCCGCATTTCCACATGTAGGATCCGCTTGAAGGGCCATCTTCGGCATCACTGTTGGACCCTACAGATGAAGCAGCATCATTGGCCGTTCCTGAAGGGCATCAGCGGCTACCCGGGGCGCTCTGGCACATTCCCGTCCACGGGGCCGGGACAGGAATCCACCCGCCTCCTCAGGCAGCGAACTTGTGGCCCTAGCTCAGCAGGTCTTGACCCAGCAGGTCCGGGAGCCTCAGTTTGCTGCCCTGGTCAATGAGCACCTCCCTACTTTTGCCCACGACCAAAAGGATCATGCTGAGCGGGTGATGCTCCTGGTAATGGAGCAGGCCCGTTTGGGCAACCTGAATGCGGCATCAACATTCCCTGCTCCCATTCCCCAGCCACCCGCAAACCAACAGCCCTGGCAGTACTAGGGACCTCCCCATTACCCCCCAGCCCGTGCTCCAGGCCCAACCCATCACATGGCTGTGCGAGGCAGGGCTGGTTGGTACCCTCCTCAACGACCCGACCCCCGCTTCTACCAGGAAGAGGAGTATGCCGAGCAGCCCCAGTATGAGGATTTATAGTTTTTTTTTGGTTGTCTTTTATTTGTCAATGTTGTCTTTGATTTTTCTTTGGGGTAGATCCACCCAGCAAGTTATTTTGGAACCTTTCTGAACACCAGAATGATGGTATTTTTGTTGGTTGACATGTTGTAATGTGCCCATTTTTTGTCAACATTAAGTAATGGAGTTTCCGTAATTTATTTTGTTGAAAATATACTTTCTTCTCACACTCCTTAAATATGTTGTCCGTGATTGTTGGATTCTGGTTATGGAAAATACCTCCTTGTTGGAGGATCAGCATATATAGTAGGCCACATGCTGTATCTAGCACTACCTACATAAGTACAGGGCCATTATACTTCACTGTTTGGTATGGAGCAGTATCCTTCACTAATTATTGGTGGACCCACAAGGGCGCGGAGGTGTCCTTAACATCATTGTATGTACTGCTAACATTGTGAAAACGTATTGGGCCTGGGGGCACCAGCTGGTAGATCTGGACGCAGTGAATACACATTGTTGGTGATGGTGTAAAGAGCATTTCCTAACTAGAATCATCACTTTCCCTAAAACGGATGTGTGCTTGCTTCGTCCACATACGGCATGCTGACAGAATGCACCTTGTGTTACAACATGTGTTATTGACCCCTTCCTCTGCCTCAACCTGTTGAGGCCATGTTTTGTCCTTGATGCCCTTAAAGTCCAACATAAACCTCCCAAAATCTTTCATATATGTGTGTTTAGATAAAGGGAATGACATACAGATTTGTTTTAACATTTTATTTTTTGGAACAAAAGTGCCATACCGTGCACACCAAGTACACATTGTTGTTTGAGTGTAGGAATAACCCCTACTCACTTGTGATGGTCCAAATGTTGGACACTATAAGAAAAGAGGCCAACGTGGTAGCCCCACCACACTCCCTATGGTCCAAATGTTGGACACTAAGAAAAGAGCCCAACGGGGGCAATATATGAAAACAAAAACAATGCCAACATGGCAAGAAGAAGAAAATTGGGTCCAACATGGACGACAGTCCTTCAGGTCCGGATGGACCCTGCAAGTGTCTATTTGGCTACATATTATGGAAGGACACCATGTCCTTGATGTAGGGCAGCCAGCATCTCCCGCAAGCGGAGCACGTTATCAATATGCTGCTCAATTGCCACCTTAAGCTGTAGGGCAAAATGTAAGTGTGCCCGGATCACGTCGTCCAAAGTAGGGACACCTGTATTGGGATTAGAACCACAGTTAGAAAACAACAGTCATTGTGTATATTTTTCAATTTTTGGACAAAAGGCTCCTTACCCTGGTGATCAACATCCTCAGCACTATCCGGGGGTGAGGGGGAGGCACTTACACTAAAGCCCGCAGCACCTGCACGTTCGCCATCTGCACAAACAGTATAGGGAACAATTAAGGCACACTGACACAAAAATTAGGGAAGTTAGGCCCACCTCACACATACAGATCTCTTGCCTTATATTTCGAATTGATCTAGGTTTACAGTGAAATAATGGACATTGTTCCATTTGGAGCAAGCCACAAAAAAAAAAAAACAATGTATCCATGATTTAACTGCAACCACACATCTGAACTATATCTGCACAAGTATCTGTGTGTGATGTGGACAAGAAACACAACACTCAATACAGTATGCAGGGTGTATGCCCCACAATTATCAACTTACCAGCATAGTCCTCAAAGTCTGGGTCCCGATCTTCCACCAACATCTCCTCCTGGCTACGCCATGTTGTGGAGGGCATGGTGTCTGGCTCGGCCGCCCACATCTCCTCCTCAGCTGGCCCTGTTGGGGAGGCTACGTTGTTGGCCTCTGCCGCCCACATCTCCTCCTCGGCAGGCGCAGTTGGGGAGGGCACGTTGTCGGGCTCTGCCGCCCACATCTCCTCCTCGGCAGGCCCAGTTGGGGAGGGCACGTTGTCGGGCTCTGCCGCCCACATCTCCTCCTCGGCAGGCCCAGTTGGGGAGGGCACGTTGTTGGGCTCTGCCGCCCACATCTCCTCAGCAGGCCCAGTTGGGGAGGGCACGTTGTCGGCCTCTGCCGCACACATCTCCTCCTCAACAGGCCCAGTTGGTGAGGGCACGTTGTCGGCCTCTGCCGCACACATATCCTCCTCGACAGCCGTGGTTGTGGAGGGCACCTCCTTGTCAGCCGTGTCCAGGGACATGCCTACCCCTGGGCTAGCCACCGAGCTGGACAGTGTGGCAGGTGGGGGATCTTGGCGGCTGGGGCTCTGTGGCCACAGGACGTGGCCTTGGGGCAATAATGGCCCTGGGCTGGAGGGTGGCCATTCATCCAGGGCAGCCTCTTGTCCAGCATCCTCGCCCTCCTGTGGGCATGGTGGTGAGGGGATGTCGTCATCCTCCTCCATCCATGGCTGCGAGGAGTTGGCAGAATCCTCCTCCGTTCCCGAGTGGCCGGACCACTCCTCGGTCTCCTCATGGCCGCCAGCAGCTGCCAACTCATCCTCATCATGGGCGGCATGAGTAGGGGGGGATGGTGTCCCTTGTGCAGGATGTGCCGGTGGGTTAGGTGGTCCTCCTGCAGGTGGCCCATGCTGCCCATCTTCAGAAGAAGAATCCGCAGTATCTGTATATTGAAGCACAATGAAGAAGCTGTTAGGATTAAGTTTATATTAATAGTTGTGTATCTTTATAATTGGGGGCCTATGGTCTTTCCTACATTGCGAAATGTGGAACAAGGTCATGTTGGATGCATGTACTGTCGGTTCAAGACAGTATGTTGACTGAGAGGAGGTCGACTACTCTGGGAAGATAGTTTTGCTGTTGCCCACATACAGCAACACATGCTTTAGGTATGTGTGTTGTAGGTTAGGTACGGCCAGAAGATGATGGTGTTTGGACTGTGACTGTCTAGTCATGTGGGTCAGGTGCGAATTTTTTTGTTATGGTCAAACATGTTGTGTCTATCTTGTCCCCTCTGTACGGTGGCACATCTGTGGGCCAGTGTCTCATGGTTGGTTTGTGGATTAAGCCATGTGTCTCCTCAAACAATTGTCAGTGTGGAATGAGGTTAAGCACTAATATAGTGAGGTGACAGCTGAGTGCGGGCTCACCATTTGTGCTGCACATGACTGGTTTGCCCATACTCAGGTTTGTGTCCGAAAACACAGGCAATGGGAATTGTTCTCACATGAACATGGTGCATCAATACACAGTAAAGGAATGTATGTTGATTACCATTCATTCTTGATTTGTCCTTTCCAAAAAGTGTGTGACAAGCCGCTATCTGGGCAACTTTTGTATTTTGAACAAGTTTTTGCCGATCATGGCAAGGGGAGTTAGTGTCCAGTCGCCAGTACTATCTGTCACCTGGACTCCACAAGCCATCCCCTTCCCATGATGCCTGGGCCCGGCATTGAATAAATGTCAAGATGCAGGCTGAAGAGTATTTAATTTAGCTAAGGTTTCAACTTGTTTTCAAATTATGTTATGGGAGTTGGAGGTTGTGCAACCAGCCCAAAGTGTAGGGCCTGCCTCCAAATTAGGCTGCCCTCACACTTGCACATGCCTATACACAGTTTGCCCGAGCCATGTGCAAGGCTCTGCATGCTGCCGGGGGACCTAGCCTTGGTAATGGTTGACACGATGTCTGCAGATGCATGCAGACTGCCATGCACTCCCATTGGCCACCATTACAGGTTGCATTCTCGGTGTGGACGGGAGTGTGTGATCTGTGGCCATGGCTACGCATGCACACAGATCAGTCATGGGGGCCAATGGGAGCGCAGGGGTGTGTGCATGCATCTGCAGACACCGTGTGAAGCATTTCTTGGAATTTCTCTGGCGTCTGCATGCAGAGCCTTGCAGATGGCTCAGCAGAACGCTGCAGAGCCATATGCACCTGTGAAGGCTGCCTCAACGCAGAATATATGGTACCACATGGGCGGGTCCAGGCCGGGGACAACACTATCCTAATATGTTTCGAGACAGTGCTGTGTAGTGTGGTACATGTACATGTGCAGATGTGTGTTTGGGTCCAACAGTTACTCACCACGCAGCCGGGCAATCTTGGCACGGATGTCCACAATGCGGCCTGGGCACTTGTATTTCAGATCCGCAATCTTATGCTGGATCTGCTTGGGACTCCTCTCCACACAGCTGCCGGAGCAGGGCACGCTGGATCTTGCGCACAGTATGGCAGTTCCGCAGCCGGGGGTGCCGGTGGTGATTGTGGCCCCAATAATCCAACCGATCACAATGATCGATTAGGATCATGAGCTTCGCCATCCCCCACGTGGCTGCGCGCCCTGTTGCGGCCATGACTGTGCTGCAATGTGCATGGGAGGAGCTAGCACCTTGCAGGCGGAATGAAACTGAAAGCAAATTCATGACGTCAGTACGGCCACTCGCGTGGGCCATACAAATTGCAACGCGCCGGAGCGCTGTGACACGGCGAGGAACACTTCTACGACACCTACGGGACAAGAACCCGTGGGCGTGCTGTAACGCAACGTTGTGTACAGCGTAACGCACACTCGTTGGGGGGGTATGAGAGTGTGCAGACTATATTGGGCCCATGCCAAGACTGGAGTTTTTGAGCTTGCCGCCCTGATGTCTGGCCGTAAATGTAAACCAACAAGGCAGGATCAGCCAAACGGCGCTTATGTGTAGTAGTGCTGAAGTGACAGCTCTTCAAAAATGGCGGCCTGGGAAGTAAGAACCAATCGTCACGCAGGAGCTTCAACCAATAAGGGCTAATGTGGCGCCAGCCAATCGTAACGCATGAGGGTTCACGAATCACAACTGAGGAGGCGTGACACGTGAATTCCCGGCACGCCTACGTGTTTGATTTCGCCATCGCTCAATTCACAGCTTTCATACGATATCGTTCATTTACACGCATCGATTCTGCGTATCCACTGAGCCGACATCGTCAGATATGAGGTCCGGATCTCACATCTCGATCTTACGATCTGATCATTTCTCGTTGGTCGTGTCTTGCCGTCACACGCACAGACATCGTTCGAGCGATGTTTAATCTGGCGTGTTCAAACGATATCTTACCATATATCGTAGCGTGTGACGGCCACCTAAGACATATAATTCATTCACCACACATCACTTTTTACACAAAATATCTACTATGCACTCATCACCAGCATCACGGCTTAATTTCCAAATACCGGGTTGGTACCCCTAGCTAATAACACTGGATTACGGACACATCCCTTTTCACTTTTGCTTTTTTTCACTTTTTGGCACACAGGTTTGCCCACTCCTTGATCCACACAATATTAGAGATAATTTTTCCATTCTTTTTTTCCTTTCTTCCTTTTGAATTTGATCTTCCTCCCTCTAACTATCCAATGATTATATAGATTTCTTTAACACACTAGAGAAACCTATAAGGTACCGTCACACGGGGAGATATCGCCGGCGATGTTGCCGGCAACCAAGGGGCGTGGCCAGGTTGCGGCGACATCGCCGGCGAATTGCCGCGTGTGACAGGACGATAATCAGGCGATGAATCGCCTGAGTCACATCGCCAGGTTTCCCAACAATGTTGGGAAACCTGGCAATGTTGCTCAGGCGATTCTGCCTGATCGCCCTGTGTAACGCGACAACCCGCAATGTTACGGGCGATTCCGCCTATCTACAACATTGCGAATGATCGCTTGCTGGGTTGCTGGGCAACTCAGCGAGCGATAGCCGCGGCAACTAGCCGGCGACATCGCCGGTAAGTTGCTCAGTGTGACATCTCACCGGCGATGTTGTCAGGGATGCGCGCTCCCGCGATCCCCGGCAACATCGCCGGTGATATGTCCCTGTGTGACGGTACCTATACAGATCAGTGGCAATGTGCTGTTCTCATCTGACAGCGGTTACGATACACTGTTTATAAACATTGTGATGTCATAATGAGTACCCTCCCCGTGTAGTGACGTATTTGGAGGTGGACAGATTATGTTTTGGTGCTTTTTTTGGGTTTAAAATGGATTGTCTGCAGTGTAATCATGTCATTCCCTGAGGAAGGAGCTGGGATATGTGCTCCGAAACATGTCGGAAATAAAGTAGAAAAAGATTTTATACTAAGTATCCCGGTGTCTTTGATACATCTTCGAGGCAGCAGCGCGGACCTGGAAGCACTTAGTCCTGGAGCGAGGCCACAATTTTGTCTGAGCCACAGATTTCTTTGCTGAGAAGAGGACTAAACTTTGTTCCAACATAAAGAGCGGACTTATTCCAGATAAGAGACTTACACAAGTTCACTCATAACTGGACAATAAAATGCCATTTTGCTGTTGAGAATAATGAAAACTATAGATGTGAACGATGTTGATGGTAATAGGTCAACGCCTCCACAAAATCTTGTTATATCTGATGTCTTTCCACTATCCTTTGAGAGGCAGGACATATTGGGGATTTGCACACTCCGGGTCACTGTGTGGATATGGAAGCATGTACAGAAAATTAAAAAAAAAAAAGGATTACACAATTAAAACTTCCAATCCATATTATTACCCAGTTGCATCGAGAACGCAGGTTATGGATGTTTTCCAGCTTAAAATGGAAACAGATAAGAATTTTTACCTAGAAGGTTTTTCAAATTACGACAACCTCACCAGATGTGAAAAATGCCCTGAAAGAACTTCAAGCCAATCATAATATAACAATCAGATCCTCTGACAAGGGGGGAGGGGGTCAGTTGTTGTAATGAATTCTGCTTTGTATAAAAGGGAAATTGCAGTAATTCTAGCAGATGCCAGCTCCTACCGCTCCTTGTTACAGGATCCAACTAATCTTTCAGGATGAATTGACAAAATTATTCAAAGAAGGATTGGCCTTGGGGACATTAGATGAGAAACTGCTTGAATTCCTGTATGTAGAAAAAAAAACCATTGTTCCGGTCTTCCATGTCCTCTCCAAGACAAGTAATTGGCATTGAACGTATTCACAGACCTTAAGGTGGTAATTGAGAACACGTATTACATAGCAGGGCATCATTCTGGATCCTGCAATTAGATGCACGCAGTCCCACTGGACTGAAATCCCATAACGATTTATTGCACTTTTACTAATTTCATCAATTCTTACGGTATATTTTTAGAGTTTAAACATTCATAATGTGTATTGTAGTAAGAACCAAGCATTAGCATTCTAGTCAAACACAGAAATAGTGTTGAGCGAGCATGCTCGGCACTACTCGTTACTCGCACGAGTATCACTGTACTCGGGCGACTCGCCGAGCACCGAGTAATCTCGAGATACTCGTGCTGTGCTCGTGGTAGTCATCTCTCCATGTTGACGCTCTTTTGAGAGCCAGCCCACGTGCAGGGATTGGCTGACAGACCACTGCAATGCCACAGCCCTGTTAGTTGTGGTATAGCAGTGATTGGCCGGCCTGCACAGCGTCACCGAGCCTTTATAAGTCCCGGCGCGCTGTGCTCGGCACACAGCCTTCCAGACAGTGAGTGTAGGGAGAGTGTCTGCTGCTGATTAGGGACAGATTTGCGGCCCTCATAGGTAGATCCAGATCAGGGCTGCAAACTGCTGCTGACCACAACAGTCCTTCTCAGGACTAATCTAGTAGGACATAGGCAGGGTGATCCAGATTGGAATCCAAGCTTTTCTGTGACCATTAGAGTCACCACACTCTTGTACTTAGTACCTTAATACAGGTTAGGGACTAAAATTCTCTCTTCAAACCATTACAGTCACCAGACAGGTGTACGTACTACCTTAATACAGGTTAGGGATTAAAATCCTCTCTTCAAACCATTACAGTCACCACACTGTTGTACGTCATACGTTTCTACAGGTTAGGGAACTAAAATCCTAAGTCTTGTCATCAAAACAGTCATCAGACAGGTGTACGTACTACCTTAATACAGGTTAGGGACTAAAATCCTCTCTTCAAACCATTACAGTCACCACACTGTTGTACGTCTTACGTTTCTACAAGTTAGGGAACTAAAATCCTAATCTCGTGATCTGAACAGTCACCAGACTGGTGTACGTCATACCTTGATACAGGGTAGGGACTAAAATCCTCTGTGACTGTTGTCGCAGTATACAAGCAAAATGCGCAAGGGCGTTGGCAAGGAACAAGGAGGTGAACGTGATGGTGGTGCAGGCAGAGGCCGAGGTCGTGTGCAAGCACTAATTTCGCAACAATAAAGTGGCACATCTACTCGCTCACACGTCCTGTCCCAAATTGTTGGGGACCGCTGCAGTACTACGCGCTTGAACCAACACTAGTGTCAACAGCTTGTTACTTGGATAGCGGATAATGCTTCAAGTCTGATTGGCACCTCCACAAACACCCTGTCTTCCACACGGTCAATTGTCAGTAGCCGTGATACTGCACCGCACATTTCCCAACCTGATCCTCCTTCCTACCAACTGGCTGAGTGCACGTCCACGGACATTACTGATCCCACACTTGGACACTCGGAAGTCCAGAAGTGTGTACCCATGGGTCAGTGGAGGTACATGGCAAATTCCCATTACAAAATCTAAATTCAGTTGTCATTTGTTGGTGGTGTGGTGAAGTCTGGCCCAATCCAACCCTTGTTCATCTTGATCTCAGTCAGCCTGTCAGCATTTTCAGTTGACAGGTGGTTGCGTTTATCAGTAATGATTCCACCTGCAGCTCTGAAAACACGCTATGACAAAATGCTAGCGGCAGTGCAGGCCAGGACTTCCAAGGCGTAGAGAGCCAATTCATGCCACGTGTCCAGCTTGGAGACCCAATAATTGTAAGGCACAGAGGAATCTCGCAGTACAGTTGTTCAATCGGCAAGGTACTCCTTCAGCATCTGACCAAACTTAGCATTTCTTGTGGCACTACCCCGCACCTCAGGGGCTGTGGTACGTGAGGGGCTAAGAAAACTGTCCCACCTCCTAAAGACTGTTCCCCTACCTTTGGCGGATTGGACTTGTGCCCCTCTCGGCCGAACGCCTTGGTTGTCCACCGATTCCTCACCTATGCCGCTAGTGTTTTGTGAGGGTAATGATTAGCCTACTTCCGTGACTATGGCCTTCTGGAACTACTGCGTTTTGGCTGACCTCTCCGCCTCAGGAATGACAGACATTAATTTCTCCTTGTACCGTGGGTCTAACAGTGTTGCCAACCAGTACTGATTGTCGGCCAAGATGTTCTGAACGCGAGGGTCACGAGGCAGGCAGCTTACCATAAAGTCAGCCATGTGCGCCAGACTCTTAACAGCCATCACTTCAGTATCCAGACCAACACGATGACTGAACATGCTGTCCTCCTCCTCCTCATCTCCCCTGTCCTCTGCCCAGCCACGCTGAATCGAGGGTATCACTGGTGTGCATGTCATATCCTCAATTTGGCCAGAGAGTTGCTCCATGTCTTCATACTCCTCCTCCCCGTCATAGTCCTCCACTGCACGTTGTAATGAGATGAGGCTGGACTGTGTGTTTTCACCCACACCCACTACTGTTTCTTGCTCCAAGTCATCGCGCTCGGCCTGCAATGCATCCTCTTTGTTTTTCAGCAGAGACCGTTTTAGAAGGCAGAGTAGTGGTATGGTGACGCTAATAATGGCGTCATCGCAGCTCACCATCTGGGTGGAGTCCTAAAAGTTTTGGAGGACGGTACATAGGTCCGACATCCATCTCCACTCCTCAGGTGTTATGTGTGGAGTTTGACCCATTTCCCGACGGCTTAGGTGATGCAGGTAGTCAACTGCCCTCTTCTGCTCACATATCCTGACCAACATGTGCAGAGTTGAATTCCAACGTGTGGGGACATCACACACCAGTCTGTGTGCCGGAAGACGCTAACGGCGCTGAAATCCGCAAAGGTTGGCTGAAGCAGCAGGTGACTTGCGAAAATGTGCAGACAGACGGCGAACTTTTACCAGCAGTTCAGACAGCTCTGGGTATGACTTTAGAAACCTCTGAACCACCAGGTTGAGCACGTGGGCCACACATGGAACATGCGTCAGCTGGCCTCGCCTCAAAGCTGCCACCAAGTTCCGTCCATTGTCACACACGACCTTTCCTGGCTTTAGGTTCAGAGGTGTGAGCCAGTGATCTGCCTGCTGTTTCAGAGCTGTCCACACCTCTTCTGCATTGTGGGGTTTGTCACCTATGCAGACTAGCTTCAGCACAGCCTGTTGACGCTTCGCAGAGGCAGTGCTGCAGTGCTTCCAGCTTGGGACTGGTGTGGAGGGTACAGTGGATGAGGATGAGCAGGAGGAGGAGGACGCTGAAAAGCATGACATTCCGGAGCTGTAGAGTGTCGGTGAAACCCTGACAGAGGTAGGGCCTGCTATCCTTGGTGTGGGAAGGACGTGTTCCGTCCCTCGATCAGACTGTCAGAGCCTCCACAATATTAACCCAGTGTTTTGTCAAGGAGATGTAGCGGCCTTGCCCACAAGCACTTGTCCACGTGTCTGTGGTTATACACTTCAGCCCCTGACCTTACCCCTGCGGTATTAAAGAACAGCAATGACTGTCTACCTCCAGTTTCCAATATCATGTCCACTCTCTATTTGAAACTAAACCTTTCCAAAACTGAACTTCTTCTGCTCCACCCATCCACTAACCTCCCTAAATCGGACATCTCTCTCCAGAGTCCGTCCCTTTCTCACCCTGTAAACAACAAAAACCCTCACCGTGGCCCTAATCCATTACCGCCTTGACTATTGCAATTCTCTATTAAGCGGCCTCCCCCTCACCACAGTTTCTCCTCTCCCGTCCATCCTTAATGCAGCAGCCATGATCACCCATCTGGCCAATCGTTACTCAGATGCCTCTGCTCTGTGCCAGTCATTGCACTGGCTGCCCGTATACTACAGCATTCAATTCAAATTGCTTCTTATCACCCACAAAGCTATTCACAGTGCAGCACCCCCCTACCTCTCCTCCCTCATCTCTGTCTATCACCCCACTCGCGCTCTACGTTCCTCAAATGACCTTCGACTGACATCGGTAATAATCCGATCCTCCCAGTACCGGCTCCAAGACTTCTCCAGAGCTGCACCAAACCTCTGGAATGCTTTACCAAAAGAAATCAGGACTATCCACAACTTGCATGGCTTCAGACGATCCCTAAAAAAGCATCTTTTTAAGGCGGGCTATCATACTCCCTAAAAGAAGTCCTTTGTACTGTAGATAGTGTGCTATCCCTCTGGACATTACTCTTCTACAAACTCCACCAAACCAAAAAGGTCTACACAGACTGTATAATGACCATCCATGTAAGCTTAGTTCTATGCCCCATTTCCTCAAGATGCCTGGACCATCCGTGCAATAAGCCCCTGTACCTTGTGCAACCCCTATCCCGTTGTAGATTGTAAGCTCTTTTGAGCAGGGTCACCTTCATTTCTTGCTTTATTTTTTGTATTTTCTTTTTTACATTGATTCTATGCCTATTGTTTTGTATCCAATTATTCTACTGTATTTGGTCTGTACTGTAATTACTTACTGTATTATATTTTCTGTACTCTAACCCTACATAGTAAAGCGCTGCGTAATATGTTGGCGCTATATAAATAAAGCTTTATTATTATTAGGTGGACTTTGGCTGAAACAGCGTTGTTCAGGGCACGTGTGATGCTGTTGGACACGTGGTTATGCAATGCGGGGACGGCACATCTGGAGAAATAGTGGCGGCTGGGGACCGAGTAACGTGGGACAGCAGCCGGCATCAGGTCGCGGAATGCTTCCGTCTACACCAGCCGGAAAGGCAACATTTGTAGCGCAATGAGTTGCGAAATGTGATCATTCAGGACTGTGGCATGTGGGGCGTTGGCAGCGTATTTGCGCCTGCGTTCAAATGTTTGCTGAATGGATAATTGAACACTGCGCTGGGAAAAGGACGTGCTTGATGGTGGTGTAATTTGGACGTGGGCAACTTCAGGTGCAGGGACGGAGGCTTGTTCGCGGCCAGCACGGACAGGGGATTGGCTCGCACGCACAACAGGCAAAGACGTAGCAGTGACATCAGCAAGCACCGCTCCTCGACTCTGTTGTAGTTTCCACAAAGTCGTGTGCTTGGCTGACATGTGCCTGATCATGCTAGTGGTGGTCAGGCTGCTACTTTTCGTACCCCTGCTGATGCTGGCATGGCAGGTGTTGCAAATGGCCTTTTTAGAGTCATCTGGAGCCAACTGAAAATACTGCCAGACTCGGGAAGACCTAACATTTGCACAGGCACCTTGTGTCGTGTTGTTGTTCCGGGGAACGGTTGCCTGCCTTATGCCTGCGTACCCGACCCGGCTTCGTACTGCCTGTTGGGATGCTATGCCTCCCTCCCCCTGTGCACTGCTGTCCTCGCTCTGCATATACTCTTGCCAGGTTGGGTAAGCTACTGGATCATCCACCACGTTGTCTTCCTATTCCTTGGCTAATCGCTGGACTGCTCCTCCTTCTCCTCATGTGGCACCATGATGACCGTTACAATAGTTTGGCTGTAGTTTCAGGTATACCCACAGTGGTAAATTTTTACGCCCATTCTTTTTGAATGGGCATTACAAAGACCGGATACCCGCATCTTTTCTATGTGAAAAATGTTTTGAGGCCCTCCAGCACGTCTCTATCCAGGGACAAAGAGGAGCCTCCCAATTTTTGGCTGCCCTGACCAAAGTGCTATTCTAAAATACACCCACTTGAGGGTTACAGGCCCTACTACATGTCTGTAAGCATGGGTCATTGTTGAACCTCCCAATTTTTGGCTGCCCTGACCAAAGGGCTATACTAAAATACACCCACTTGAGGGTTACAGGCCCTCCTGCACGTCTCTATCCAGGGACAAAGAGGAGCCTCCCAATTTTTGGCTGCCCTGAATAAAGAGCTATACTAAAATACACCCACTTGAGGGTTACAGGCCCTACTACATGTCTGTAAGCATGGGTCATTGTTGAACCTCCCAATTTTTGGCTGCCCTGGCCAAAGGGCTATACTACAATACACCCAGTTCTTGTTTACAGGCCATCCTGCATGTCTGTATCCAGGGGCATTGGTAGACCCAGTTCTTCAAAATGGGCACATTATTTCTAGACAGGGCTTCATGTTCGTCTCTTCTCAGGGTCATCGGAGTGCCGCACAATGTTTTCACGTAAAATCTTTCATGTAATCACAAAAAGTAACATACACCAGCTGTATCTCACTATTGGGTATGTGCCCTTAACATTTCCACCCTAAATATTCATTTTGGTGTCATTTTGGAAGGTTTTCTGGACACTCCGTAAAATTGGCGTGAAAACTCTGACAACATTGTTCACAGCTGTGACTTTTGAGTGAGAAATGCTTCCAGGGGTCTTCCCCATGGTGTTGCCATGTCATTTCAGCACTCTTCTGACACTTTTGTGACATTTTTAGGGCTTTTCCAGGCAGCCGGCAGTCATTTCATAAAAATACTCGTGTCTACCATAGGATAACATTGGGCTCATTACTCGGGCCGAGCACACGAGTATCTCGGGATGCTCGGCCCGAGCTTCGAGCACCCGAGCATTTTAGTACTCGCTCATCACTACATAGAAACACTAATATTGCAGCAATCAATCATAAAACAGCAGGCACACATACACGAAAAAATGAAATAGAATAAGGGAGTAAAATGTAATGTTGAGTCAGGATTTCCTAAAAAGATTTTTATTGTCAGCAAATCATTACTACTATTGCTTCATTTAAACCATATAATAGAATACTGTATTAGGGGACATATACTATCTCACTTTGTGGTCATATGTAGGGATGAGCGAGTACTGCAATAATCGGACTTGCTATACTTGCAACGAGTAGGTCCCAGTACTCTGTACTCGTTGCGAGTATAGCGAGTCCAATGTTAATGAATGGGCGGGCGAGTACTTTCGCAGTATCTATATATTCACAATGCGAAAGTGCACTAAAAGTGAATAAAAGTTGTTAAAAAAAAATAAAAATATACTCACCTATCTGATGCCTGCACCGGGACCGGCAAAGGCATCCGATAAACGACCAGGACCTGTGAGCGACAGCCAGATGGCTGGTTGTGATCTGGACAATCAGATGGCCAGATGTCACAAACCACCTGATCGCTACCTGCCACCTGATTGACCAGATTGCCAGGTCTTGAATGTGCACCAATCTGGTCAATCAGGTGGCAGGTAGCAATCAGGTGGTTTGTCACATCTGGCCATCTGATTGGCTGTCAGACTCACAGGTCCTTGTCGTTGACTGGAGGTTTTCTTTGCCGGTCCCAGTGCAGACGTCGGATAGGCGAGTCTATTTTATTTAACAATTTTCATTCACTTTAGTGCATTTTCGTAGTGTATATATAGATACACTGCGAAAGTTAAAGGACTACTCGCTACTCCCGAGTAATCACAAGAAACTTGGGGAGTAGCAAGAAGCCCGAATATCATTACCATTCGGCGAGTACTGAATAGTAACGATTCTACTCGCCCATTCCAAGTCATATGTATTTAAATTCAATCTGAGCATAGGATTGCTTTTCCTTTGTGACTGCTTTGTTGAGATACAAGGATTTTTTTTATTCTAATTTATGCTAAAATGTGTGACAATTTTCTTATTTGAAGCATTTTTTTTAAACTGTACTTTGTCCTATGTGCACATCACAGCATTTGATTTATTTTTTTCGCCCCTATTTTTCTTCCTTTTTCTGTGAAAAGATATTATTGATTACACAACATAGCAACATATATTTTTCCTGTTCAATATAGGTCATCGCAAAAAGGGTCTATTAGTATAGTGTATTGATCATCTTAATGGGTTGGTTTAGTAAGATTTCGACCAGATTGCATACAATCCCTGTGTCTTTTACAGAATGTCGGTGTATTATTCAAATGACCACTTTCGAATATCAGACTAGAAAATATATGTGTCTTAATTCTCACCTATATCGGTATATCATACCCTCAGAAAAACTTCTATGTGAGTGATATCTTAACACATTCTTTTACATTTAAAACAATCTCATACAACTTTATTATAAAACATTCTAGCATTCTTCCTTTTATTGTTTTTAAAGAAGGGCCAGGGAACCCCTAAGGTGTACAGTAGGGATGGGCGAATCTACTCGCTAGGACTCGTTACTCGGCGAGTAGTAAGGGACTCGCAGGACTCGGTAGTCTGCGAGTTTCCCAGTGATTACTCGCACGAGTCCAATGCAAATCAATATCAATCCTAGTTTTGTCAGAAACGCTGACAAAACTAGGATTGCCATTGTTTGCATTAGACGCGTGCGAGTAATCACTGGCTACTGTGCCAGTGATAGCAGGGAAACTCGCAAATAACTGCTGTTTCTTTGTGAGCGAGTCCAGCTGTCTTCTCTGTGCAGCTCCAGGGTCCTAGAGCCCGCCTGCTCACAGACATGATGTAGCAGTGCTGAGATTGTTCTCAGTCTGCTCATTCCCTGTGCATAGACATCTATCTATTCACAGGGATGAGCAGAGAGGACATCGCGTTTTGGACTACGTCGGACGGAAGAGGATTTTTTTAATTAAAGATGGAGTCCCTAATGGCTTTTTTTTATTTCAAATAAAAATTTTTCTCTGTTTTTTTTAACCCTTTATTGGAGATTCTTGGTGGCTGGGTCAAACGTGGCCTGACATTAAGAATCTCGGGCTTAATACCAGCTTGTATAACAAAGCTGGTATTAACCCCTTTATTACCCAGCGTGCTACTGCCACCAGGGCCGCTGGAAGAGCGGGGTTCAGCGCCAGAGGATGGCGCTTCAATGAACGCGCCATCTTCTGGGGCGGCTGCAATTTGCAGTGGGGGGTGCGCTGCGGATTCCAGCCTCCAGCTGCTTAGCTGTACCTGGCTAGACATAGAAATTGCGCGGAGCCCCACGCATTTTTTTTAAATTATTTCATGAATTTCAGAGTCAGAATCTCAGAATTTCATGAAATAATTTAAAAAAAATGCGTGGGGCTCCGCGCAATTTCTATGTCTAGCCAGGTACAGCTAAGCAGCTGGGGGCTGGAATCCGCAGCGCAGGGATGCCCAAGCTTTCTGGGCACCCCCCACTGCAAATTGCAGCCCGCAGCCACCCCAGAAGATGGCGCGTTCATTGAAGCGCCATCCTCTGGCGCTGAACCCCACTCTTCCAGCGGCCCTGGTAGCGGTGGCACGCTGGGTAATAAAGGGGTTAGGGCCAGCTTTGTATTATCAGCTGGCCCTAAGCCTGAAATTTATGGCGGTCACGCCAATATTAGACATGACCGCCATGAATTTCTATTAAATTGTTTTAAAAAACACAACACAAAGAAAATTTTTTATTAGAAATGAGCAGACTGAGAACAATCTCAGCACTGCTACATCAGGCAGCATGCAGGCTCTAGGACCCTGGAGCTGGGGCAGCCAGAACACAGAGAAGACAGGATCTTATCTGTGCGAGTCAGCGATTACTTACAAAGTAAACGAGCAATGCAAATAAATGACAAAACTAGGATTGCTTCAGGCTGAAGCTTCCGAGACACATCTGCGATTTGTAAATCTCACACTACTCGCTATTACTCGCTTCCCCATTCATTAACATTGGACTCGCTAGACTCGCAACGAGTAGCGAGTCCTGGGCTCGGACTCGCTACAGTCAAGCGATTCCGAGTAATTTAGGATTCGCCCATCACTAGTGTACAGGCCCCATGACTTTCGGGGAGGGAGTGAGCTAATAGGGAAAGGTAGGGAAAGGAGAGTTTGTAGGTAGCAAAGGGTGGCTATTGGTTAAGGGGGGTTGCTTAGGGCAGGAAGAGGGGAGCAAAAAAGGGGGCTTTATAGGAGTGAGGGGAAGTGATCCCTCACTCCATTTCCAGGGAAGCAGGACAGTTTCCCTCCCACCCGCCCTTGTGTTTGGGTTCCAGGTTGTGAATGGTAGCATGTGGATTGGGCTATAGGGTGCTGTGTTGGAGTTGTCACGGTAGTAGGGGTACGTCTGGTCCAGAGGCAGTGAATCCTCTATAGTAATTGGGAGGTGAGCCACTTTTAAGGTATAGTGGCTCCGGGTTACAAGTACATTGCAGGCATGGGTTTCTGCGAGGTTGGGGTATTGCTTCTGGGTAAGCAATAACTTCCTCCCTGGGGCCGGTGTATTGCGGCCAGGGACAGAAAGTTAGGGGGCATCTGGACCGGACCTAACCAGGTGTCATGTGGAGTGCCTATTGTTAAGTTGGGACACCCGTTGGACGGTGTACCCGTTGGTTCTTATTATTCTGTAAACAATAGGCAATAAAGGCTGCTGTGGCCAATAATTGTTTAACCAAGTCACTAGCAGTGTTGTGTTATTTAAATTTATGTTGGGGTTATTTCTGACATGGGATGGTCTATTAACGACCGGGAAATCCTCCCTCGACTGTCAAGCCTTTTCTTGTATTGCAAGGTATACATAGATTCTTCTACATTAAACATAGTAAACACCTGCATTTGATTATTTTGTAGATTTAGCGTAGCGACCTGTAAGTGTGAATTGTTTTCCTGGAATCATTGGTGCTTGTTGTGGGAGTATTTTGTATATTTGTATTTTTTATAATGTCAATGTGCTAATGATTAAGACGTTTGTTGAAACGCGTCTAGCTGCCACTGTGAGGGCGCGGATATGTTTTTAATTTGTCTAAAATAAAAAGTATTTAAAGATTGCTTGCACCGGTGTTTCTATTACATTTTCATTGTCATAGGCTGTTGCCAAGCCACCACACCAGAACAGGAGTCCATAGGTAATTGGCATTGGAGCGGCGTCCCTCCCTCTTTCCCCGTAGAAATTATGTAATTACAATACAAACAGATCCATAGTGATATCATTACCCAGTGACAATCTTAACCACTATACACTTTGCTATAGGATCCCCATAATACTGCATATATGTGGAGAAGATTCAGATGCGTATATTTTTCTTCTTACAGGAATAAGATCAGCTCCATTAAAGCAAGATCCAGAAATGAAGCTTTACATTAATCGGATGAGACCACTTGAAATATGCATCGGCATTTGGGGACCACTTTGGAGCATACCAGTTAGTAGCAGCATTGGATTTGAGGTATGAAACACTGACCAATACTACTGCGCTATACCCGAAATAAGGCTTAGAAATCCCACAATTGTAAAACTGGGAGGAGAAATATCAGAGCCCCATAAGTGAGATACTAATTAAATGCTTATGGTGGTATAATTTTATATAAAGCTTAGAGATCCCACAACAGTGAGATTGAGGGAGGAATATCAGAGCCCCAGATATACTATATTGTTCAAAGGTGGGAGACCAAATATTTATAAGGTATAAATGGCTGTGGTATAATTTCTGGTCTATATGATGCTACAGAAAATGGATTTAGTGTAGGAGGTAGATTTTTCTCTAAGGACTACAGATTTTTAATACCAACTTCAAAAAATAAAATTTAAAATTTATCTCTATATTAGATACTTTACATCACTTTTAGGAGAGGGTGCTCTATAGGAGATTGGTTAGTGCATAATCCCCATCAACCCCAAAACCATCGGATACCTGGCTAGGGAAAAAGAGAACCACTGGGACTTTTAAATGTGGCTATTGCAAATTCTGTCTGTGGGCATCTCCTTCAAAACATATGACCTGCTCGGTCACTGGTATTAATTACCCTTTAAGGGACTTCGCAAATTGTAGTACGGAAGGCGTTGTCTATATTATCACATGTTCTTGTCCAAAAGATTATGTTGGGAAGGCCAAAAGAGAACTAAAAACGTTTGGGCAAACACCTAGGGGGCATCAAATATTAGACACCCAGGTATCGAGGCATGTACATGAACACCACAGTGGTAGTTCAAAGGATCTAAGATTTAGAGTTCTAGAGGTGATCAGACCTTCATAGAGGGGGTGATTTAGACAAGATCCTACTCCAAAAGGAGATGAGATTGATTTATAACTTCGAAAAAGAATTTTGTTTACGTACCGTAAATTCTTTTTTCTTTAATCATCAATGGGAGACCCAGACAATGGGGTTTAGGGCACTGCCCTCCGGAGGTCACACTAGGTACTACAAGTTTGTAGACACCGCCTCCTCCGCTTATAAACCCCTACCGCAGGGAACATCCTCAGTTTGGTCTACAAGCTGCGAGGAGGAAATAAACCACACCCGAAACATCGGGAAGAATGCCGTGCACAGACGGTTCAACAACCCGGCAAACACTGTCTCAACAGAGAACAGAGCAAATGCAAAACATGCAAAGGAACAACTGGGTGGGTGCTGGGTCTCCCATTGATGATTAAAGAAAAAAGAATTTACGGTACGTAAACAAAATTCTCTTTCTGGTCATCATAATGGGAGACCCAGACAATGGGGATGTCCTAAAGCAATACCCCAGGGCGGGAAGAGTTCCTCAACAAGACGGATAACACATGGTTCCCTTTTAAAGGTGGGCAACCGCCGCCTGGAGAACCCGCCTACCCAAACTTGCATCCGCAGAGGCATGGGCATGCACCATATAGTGCTTAGAGAAAGTGTGCAGGCTGGACCAAGTGGCCGCCTGACACACCTGTAGAGCAGACGCTCTATGTCGCAAAGCCCAGGAGGCACCCACGGCTCTGGTAGAGTGAGCCTTCAATCCCACCGGGAGAGTCAAACCAGAAGTCCGGTAAGCCTCCTGGATGGAAGCCTTAATCCATCTGGCCAATGTCGATTTCGACGCCGCGGACCCCTTACAGCGACCTGTCGTAAGAACAAATAAGGAATCCGAACTCCTAAAGGAGGCGGTCCTAGACACAAATGCGTATAGCTCTCACGAGATCCAGAGTATGGAGGTCGCGTTCAACCTGATGAACGGGAGCGGGGCAAAATGATGGGAGAACAATCTCCTGGTTCAGGTGGAAAGTTGAAACCACCTTCGGCAAGAATTCTGGCCGTGGACGCAACACCACCTTGTCTTGGTGAACCACCAGAAAGGGTGACTTGCACGATAGTGCAGCCAATTCTGATACCCTCCTCAGAGAGGTAATTGCCACCAGAAAAGCCACCTTCTGGGACAGACGCGATAGAGAAACATCTCTTAGCGGCTCAAACGGAGGTTTCTGTAATGCTGCCAGGACCATGTTAAGGTCCCAAGGGTCTAGAGGTCTCTTGTAGGGCGGAACCATCCGTGACACCCCCTGCAGAAATTGACGGACCTTCGGGAGTAGCGCCAATCGCCTGTCAAACAGCACAGAAAGTGCTGATACTTGACCTTTCAAAGAGCCAAGGGATAATCCCAATTCCAAACCCGACTGTAGGAAAGCCAACAATGTCGGGATGGACAAGGGCCACGGAGACCGTCCGCCAGAGGCACACCAAGTAAAAAAGATTTTCCACGTTCTGTGGTACATCTTCCTGGAAACTGGCTTTCTAGCCCGATTCATAGTGGCAACCACCGTAGGGGAGAAACCCCTGGATGTCAGCAGCCAGGCCTCAAGAGCCATGCAGTCAATCTGAGGGCCCTGGAATTGAGGTGGAAGAATGGGCCTTGCGCGAGTAAATCTGCGCGTTCTGGAAGAGCCCACCTGTGTCCGCCTGACAGTTGCCACAGGTCCGGATACCAGGACCTCCTGGGCCAGTCTGGAGCCACTAGAATGGCTACCCTGCATTCCGACCTGATTTTCCACAGCACCCTGGGAATCAGAGCCAGAGGCGGGAACACATATGGTAGATGGAATCTGGACCAAGTCAAGATCAGGGCGTCCGCTCCCAGAGACTGGGGGTCCCATGACCTCGCCATGTATTGCGGAACCTGATGATTCAGCCGCGAGGCCATCAGATCCACGTCCGGAGTGCCCCATCTGCTGCAGATGTCCTGGAAGACGTCTGGATGAAGAGACCACTCTCCGGCGTCCATCCCCTGCCGGCTCAGATAGTCGGCCTCCCAGTTTTCGACCCCTGGGATGTGAACTGCGGAGATCAGGCAGTTGTTGTCCTCCGCCCAGGATAGGATGCGGTGGACTTCGGCCAGAGCCTCTGCACTCCTGGTTCCTCTTGATGATTTATATAAGCGACGGCTTTCGCATTGTCGGACTGAACCCGAATGGGTTGTCCTGAGGAATCTCTGAAACGCCAGGAGTGCCAGATAGATCGCCTTGATCTCCAGTACGTTGATCTGCAACGCCGACTCCGACTGAGTCCAGAGGCCTTGGGCCCTGTGGTGCAAGAACACCGCCCCCCAGCCCTTCAGACTGGCGTCGGTGGTCACCACTAACCATGACGGTTTGATGAAGGACCGGCCCCGAGACAAGTGATGTGGCTGTAGCCACCACTGCAGGGAATCCCTGGTCGGTAGGGAAAGGGTCACCAGCCGATTCAGAGAGATCGTCCTCTTGTCCCACCTGCGGAGAATCTCCAGCTGAAGAGGACGGAGGCGAAATTGTGCGAACGGCACCGCCTCTATTGCTGCCACCATGCGCCCCACCAGCTTCATCAACACCCGTAGGGATGATTGTGGTGACAGGAGGACTGCTTGTACTCCTGATTGGATCGCCATCTGTTTGACTCGTGGCAGAGACACCAGGGCTGAGGCTGTGTTGAAGTCCATGCCCAGATATGTCAAAGACTGGGTCGGAACTAGCGTTGACTTCTGAATATTGAGGAGCCAACCGAACTGTTCCAGGGACCGCATGGTCACATCCAGGCTCTCTTGACAGAGGTGTTCTGATGGCGCCCTGACCAGCAGGTCGTCTAAATAGGGAATGACCGCATGTCCCTGCATGTGCAGGAGAGCCATCATGGAGGCCATCACTTTTGTGAACACCCGCGGTGCCGAGGCCAACCCGAACGGCAGCGCCACAAATTGGAAGTGTTCTTCCCCCACTGGGAATCGCAACCAGCGCTGATGAGCCGGTGCAATGGGTACGTGAAGGTAAGCGTCTCTGATATCTATGGACGCTAGGAAGTCCCCCTGTGACACAGCTGCGATCACGGAGCGCAGTGATTCCATACGGAACGTCCGAACCAACACGTGATGGTTGAACAACTTCAGGTCCAGTACTGGGCGGAAGGATCCGTCCTTCTTCGGTACGATAAAGAGGTTGGAGTAAAAACCCCTGAACCTCTCTCCGGAAGGCACCGGGACCACCACTCCGTCTCTGCGGAGACCCTCCAACACCTGGTAAAAAGCCTGAACCTTTTCTGGTGATGGGACCGACCGATGGAATCGGGATATCGGCTTTGACGTCAGCTCTATCCTGTAACCTAGCGAGATCACGTCTCGAACCCACTGATCTTGAACGTGAAGTAGCCACTTGTCCTGAAAGCGAGACAAGCGGCCCCCACCTGTGGGGAGGCAGGATGAGAGAGCGAGTCATGTAGAGGCGGGTTTGGGGGTGGCAGCTGCCGCCCCGCCGGCTTCTTTGGACGACTCTTAGAGCGCCACTGAGAAGCGGGCTTTCCCCCTCGGTCCATGCGAGCGGACGGTGCTGATGACTGCGAGCTGGAACGAAAGGACCACTGTTTTGGGTTCCTTTTAACGGTATAGCGTGGCTTAGGCTTATTCTGCGGTATCTTAGACTCAGCAGAATCCTTTATCAGCTTGTCCAGTTCGGTGCCAAAAAGCCTGTCACCAGCAAACGGAAGATTCTGCAAAATCTTCTTGGATGTGGCATCTGAGTCCCAAAGACGCAGCCACAACAACCTGCAGATCGCTATAGCATTGGCCGAAGCCACAGCTGAGCGAGTGGCAGTTTCCAGAGTCGCCGTCCTGGCGTAGTCCGCATAGGCCCTTGCCCTTTCGGTAAGTGTCAGGACCTCTGGACTGGATCTTGCCAGGTCAGAGATACCATCCAAGCAGGTAGTAATCGCTTGTAAGGTCCAGACCGTGGCAAAATTAGGGGCAAATGAAGACCCCACAGCCTCATAGGAAGACTTGGCGAGTTGCTCGACCTGTCTATCCGTCGCATCCTTCAGCGAGGAGCTATCAGAGGCAGAGAAAAGGGAGCGTGCAGCAATCCTGGTCATGGAAGCGTCCACCTTCGGGGACTGCGACCACTCCTGAAGCACCTCCTGGGGGAAGGGGAATCGATTGTCCTTGGGTTTACGGACATAGCGCCGCCCAGGATGTAACCTGGGAGCTCTAACCACCCTTCCAAAATTCGTGTGGTCCATGAAGGAACCACTTGGTCTAGCCTCTGGCCGCAGCCATTGATAGACCTCCTTCGGGTGCACCGTCACCTCCTCAGGGGGTGTCACGAGACGTAAGGTCTCGTTGATAGAGGACACCAGATCCTCCACCCCGTCTGGTGGTTCAGATATAGACACAGACCCGAAATTTGAACCCCCATCATCGTCCTCACCATCAGAGGAACGCTCCTCCTCAGAGAGAGCCTGGAGCTCGGGTGAATCCTCACGTCGAGCCCGCTTAAGGGGTCTCACAGCAGAAGAGGGAGACACCCGGGGTAACTGGACGGAGTAGCTGGGCTATCCAGCCTCCTATTAAGTGCCTCCAGGGATTGCGACATGGAGGACAGCTGGGACAACAGAGATTCATTGATCTTATTCTGAGTCTCCCATGGCCCTGAGATCACCTGAACCTCAGGGTATAGCACCGGAGCTGCTGACTCAGCAGTGCCAGCCCGGGCCTCTGGGCGTCCGCAGTTATTGCAGGACCCCTCCACCAGTGTTCCATTGCAAGTAGCACAGGTAATGGTGGTCTCTGCCGCCCTAGCAGCACGCTTCCCAGCTGAGGACATCGCCACAGTAGGGGAAGATAAGCCAAATTGCAGACAACAAAACCGGGAGTCCCGGTGGCTTACCGACCGCAGTAAAGCGGTATGAGGAAGCGGTGTGTGTGTGTGACCTCCGCGACGGTTTCCGGTCTCCCCTTTGGAGTGCAGGCGCACGCTGCATACAAATCCCAACCGGGAAGTGAGGGTAAAGATGGCCGCCGACAGTGAAACTGTGGGCGGTGCCGAAGACACGCGGGAAACACACACACACGCCCATCGATGACGTCACCGCACGGGCTGCTTCCCATCCTCCAAGCAGCCTCAGCATGAGGGAGCCGGAGCCCGCAGCGCGGGAAAAAGTGTAAAAAGTTATACACAGACTGCATGTACAAACAAACATCCACAGCCCACGGCCTCAGCCCCTGTGACACACAGGGCGGTCAGCCAGGGTGACCCCAGCACAGGGTACACCCGCAGAACCGCGGACCCGAGGGTAACGCGCAGTCTGAGTGTCATGAAACACATAAAGTGCCAGACACTACCCCCAGGCACACAGGAGACACAGAGTGCCTCAGTGCCGGTCCGGTCTGTAAGCACCATTTAGGGAGGCCTCGGACGGGGGTGCAGCACCAGTCTGGAGTGTAAGCACCATTTAGGGAGGCCTCGGACTGGGCTGGCTCCAGTCCGGTCTGTAAGCACCATTTAGGGAGGCCTCGGACGGAGCGGAGCTGTGCAAGGCTCCCATCTCCCACTCTCCAGAGCCCCCCAGAAAGGGATGGAAAGGAGCGCAACAGCGTACCGGGAGAACACAGTGTCCAGGCCCTAGGCCCTCCGGTACCTCCACCTGCGTGTTCCACAAGGGTGAGCGGGGAGGCTGTCGCAGGTCCCGACTGGAACCTTTTTACCTTGTCTTCAGACGCCATCACGTAAGCTGTGAGAATGCAGTGAAGTGCAAGCAAAGCGTGATCCTCCGAGCACACTAAGCTTAAAACTGAGGATGTTCCCTGCGGTAGGGGTTTATAAGCGGAGGAAGCGGTGTCTACAAACTTGTAGTACCTAGTGTGACCTCCGGAGGGCAGTGCCCTAAACCCCATTGTCTGGGTCTCCCATTATGATGACCAGAAAAAGTATATATCCAAAGGGTATGAATGAGCAACTTGCCTATAGTTGTTTCTTTTAGTAATGTAGTTGTCCACCTATTTAGATTCTGCCCATAATGAGGTTGTTTAGATAGGTACAGGTCCCCATTTTCTAACTAGCCTAATGCAGTGACTATATACAAGAACACACACACACTTGTATATGTTCATCACTGTTTCTAATTTTATCTGACACCTTGTTAATTTCCATACAAAGTCCTATGTTTGTTGAAAATACAGGATAGGTCATCTACTGACCTTCACTGTGTTTTATTGCTTGTCTTAGTTCATCCTTTGCCCCAATTGCATCCATACACTGCTACATTCTCTTGTAACCTCCTGACACTGCCTCCAATCTATTTCACAGTCTATTTAGGGGAGCTGCCAATTTTGAATTAAATCTATGCCCCAAAAAATAATCCCTGCCAAATACTAAATGGCACCGGCTACAGGCACATGCGCACACTAATGCGCACACTAATGCGCACAGTCGTTCCGGGATAGTGGAGCAAGCATCGTCGCTACTCCACACATGCTCAGAACGATGCATTCCACCATGCTTCCTGTTTGGAACGCATAGGGTCGATGTCTGATAATGCACATCCGGTATGAGTCATTGGCACAACCATCATACATGTGGCGTGCCGAACACTGGCGTCGCATTATACAAACACCAGGGACCAATTTGGGGGCATTTAAATAGGGGCTCCCATAAAGGATCACTGCACTCCAACCAAGACACTGGTCCCACAGGAGCACGGACCTTTACAGCCACGGACAGGTGACACCAGATAAGCAACTTGTAGTTAGTTTTGCTCTATTGCCCTAATAAAACGGATTCTGATTTCCATTCCTTTTCTATAGCCATTGTAGCCATCTCCTGAAGACCATTCTTTTTAGATCTTTTTGAGTGGGCCATCATCCATATCCATTAAGAATATTATCTATATATTAGTACATCTTATACTGGCATTCATTTTTGGAAAAACAGCACTGAGGGTATTCCTCTGCCTTTATTAATGCAGATTGAAAAACAGACAGCGTTCAAACCTTTGTTGGGTGTCAATTTGGCATCTGGGGTCGCCCTTGGTAAGGAATAAGGACCTTGTTTATTATTAAACTTCTTTTGAGGTTATACAAGTAATTAAATTTACTGTAGTTTTCTAAAAAAAAAAAAAAAAAAAATCCTTTTCAGTATTTGCATCCCTGTAATTCCCATTGAGGCGATTTCTCCTGAGGCAAATTTCAGAAATACCCCTTAGAATCATATGACCGGTATGGTATGGATGCAATTTTTTGTCCTTCCTTGTATTTCAACAAACATTAAAAAATGACTATTTTTAAAGGAGGACATTTTAATATACATTACTAAATGAAGCAAATACGGTAGTATTTACTGTTTTACTACTTCTTCATTGAGAAACAAACCTAGTTAAAAGTTCCAAACAAACCTGATCCCTTGCTTGTAGGCAAACCTGTATGCCATCTCCTTCTGATGAGCCTTACATACAAGTTGAGGTGAAACGCGTCAAGAACGGAGAAAGTTACCATTCTAGAAAAATCACCACTGGAGGATGCAAAACACACATGGACTCTTTCTTTAGGGCTAGAAGACACTATACTCCAAATTGAGTTATCAGCCCACACATTAAGTGATGACTGCCTTCTGTTCCTGTATGCCATGTATGTAATATTGCACACTTTAAACTGGAGTTACCACCTATAGTGTCAGCTATAGGGAAAGCCACCGTTGAGTGGAGGCACCATAAACATTTAAGGCGTCATCACCTCCACTGCCAGGCAGTAACAGCATATAAGGATAGATAGTAAGGCAGAGCGTTTTTACTGTATTCTTATACAAAATTGTACAATGCGTATGCCACCCCAGTATTGTATATATCACCTGTTTGTATACTATGTCTGGGGTCCAAGACCATTTTAATGAAGTATCTAATCGAGATCTTCCATTTTATTTTTTGAAGTTGGTAGTAAAAACCTGTAGTCTGTATGTGATGCTGTAAAATGAATATGTTACTGCTGAAAATGTTAATGTTATGTCTCCACAGTTGGTCAGGGTTGATATGTAACCAGCTCATAAATTTATGGCACCGTGATATAAAATTAGATTTTTTTATAAAATTTTAAATAAAGAAGTTAATTTGCAATACTTTGTGTGTGCAGATTCACCATCATCATCAGGGGGTGCTCCTCTGGAGGACATCCTATGATGGTTTTGAGAGATTGTTAGAATAAGTGAAGCACAGAAAGGAATAGATTGGACATGGTTATAAAAACAGACAAAACAGAAATGAACACCAGAGGGTCCACGTAAAAGTATGGTTAAATTGATTTTAGAGCAAGAGAGGCATCTTGGCAGACTAAAGCTACTGATTTATTCAAGAGCAGTACCATGATTTCATCTATGGAAACTTCTATAGAAGTCAATGAAGCACCGAGACTATACAGAAATGCTCATCAAAAAAACTAATATGGTGGACAAACGACGGCCCTCGAATAGTATCTGGAAAATAAAATCATTCCTAGAGGGTGGAGAATCCAGCTATAACCGTCATTCAATTTGGATGATTAATTTTTAATCGGGTAATGGAAAGATGCAGCAGCAATATGCTCAGAAACCGTTGAGCATTATAATTGAGAAAAACAATACCTTGTTAACTGAATTCAATGAAGAAATAACTCGCCTACATAAATCTGACGAGTTGAGCCCAGAAAACGTCAGCAAGTATATGAAAGAATGAAGAAATAGAAATTTTCTATACTTCTCACATTTTAAGAGATTTGACTGATTATGAAAACAATAAGGTCTATCGATGGCAGAGCAGAGATACGGAGCCGCAGGCCTCTAGAGGCCGAAGAGCATCAGGCGGTTCCATGTCGTCTGCAACGGGGAATCAATCGGACATGAGTGAACATAGCTTTTCAATTCAAGCTGAAACAAGAACTCGGTTGGCTACAAGATGTAAACACCAGGATCAGAGAGATAATGCTAACCGATCAAAATCTCAGAGAAATGACAAGTTTAAGGTGATTAATTTCTCCTCTCATGTCTTAACTAATACACAGTTGCAATTATTAGAGAAAGGTCTCACTTTTTCCCCCTTCATCTGTAGACCCGTTTCGAACAGTCAAAAGACATCCATCTCTTAAGAAAACTGATCTTAAAAAAACACCCATAAAAACTGATGTTAATTTTCAACTCATCCTCAGAAAATGGATTATTAAGATGCTCGAGGTTATCAAGGAGGGTGAGTAGGACCAAAGGCAAGCACATTTCCAGACCATTTGGTAACTATACAAAAAATGTTCCCCAGTCTGAATATCTGCCCAGAGGTAGAGGCGTTTACTAAAGTGGCCACAGCAGAAGTAGAGGCCCTGCCTTCCAAAAATAAGTTAAAATCCAATATTACGCAGCAAGAGCAAAGTGCGCTAAAGGAATTGATGAGTTGGCATGATATCTTTTAAACCTGCAGATTAAGGAGGCAACCTCGTGGTGTGGCCCAATGATTTATACACGAAACAGGCTAAAAACATTGAGCTACCATCAAGTACTCTGGCAGAATACCAACAAGAATTAGTTAAAATAATAGAGGATGCTCATCTAGGAGGAGTAATTCCTAATACGATGCTGGATTTTGTTAAAAAATTGCAACCATGAATGTCAACCCTATATCTGATCCCAAAAATACACAAAAACGCTATGGATCCACCTGGGAGACCAATAAATCTCTTGTATTGATAGCCTGTGTGCCGTTGTTTGTAAAGTAGTGGATCACTATTTAAAACCTTTGGTGACAAAATTACCATCATATATCAAAGATACTACCGCAGCGTTACACAGGCTAGATGGGATGCAACTTGCAGAAAATATGCTAATGGTTATGGTGGATGTAGAATCGTTACACACTTCTATCAGGCACCAAGATGGCTTGAAAGCAGTTAAGATGTTCTTGGATGGTAGCATTGCGAGGGATACAGCAACCCTCTTGCTGGTACTGTTTGAATTCATATTGACCCACAATTGTTTTCTAGTCAAAAACCAGGCATACCTCCAGGTACAGGGAACTGCAATGGTGGCCAGTTGTGCCCCCTCGTATGTAAACCTGCTTCTGGGGGCCTGGGGGAGAGACATTTTCTCAGCTGAACCCATCCCAGGAATGGAAAACGTGCATCACTGGATGCGTTTCATTGATGTGTGGTTCATCTGGGAGGTATATGTAACGGATTTGGATGTATTTTTGGTAAAATTTAACTCCAATAATTTCAACATCAAATTAAACACACAAGTGGGAGAGAAGTGTAGTTTTTGGACATCCATATCCATGCATTACGTAATCGTGACCTGTCAACAGATATGTATAGAAAACTGACTTCCATGAACTCTCATCCAGCCTCTACAATACGGGGTATTCCAATAGGCCAGTTTTTAAGGGCAAAAAGAATCTACTCGAATGATGAGCTTTTTGAAAAACAGGCAACAGAATTGCAGCAGAGGTTCGTGGACAGAGGTTATAGCAAAAGATCCATCTGTAAAGGCTATATGAGGGCAAGAAGAACCACAAGAAATGACCTGTTATATAAGGTCAAAGAGGTAGAGGCCAAAAAGGAAAATTACACTATACGGGTTCATTACGACGTTTAATAAGCAGTGGGGAGAAGAGAGATTTTGACCAGACATTGGTCAATTCTGACCTCTTGGCCAGTTTTAAAAAAAATCTCCCCCTGAAACCATGTGTCACAGCGTGAAGATCCAAGAGTTTAAAGGATCTATTGGTTAGGAGTCATTTTGAACGGAATAATAAACAAGTGTCACAAACATGGCTACACTTGCAATGCCCGAACAGGAAAATACATTTTAAGGGTTGCCTTAATCTGGTCAAAACGAAAGAGTTCAGCAATTTTGATGGTACCTGAAAACATGAGATTAAGCATCACCTTATGTGTAGTTAAAAAGGGGTGATTTATCAGGGAGAATGCCCATGTGGAAAGTTCTATATAGGACTTAACATGCGGGAATTACAGTTAAGAATAAGGGAACATGTCAGGAAAATTGAAAAATCCCTGGCAGAGGATGACCTGACCCAATTGAAAACCATCCCCAGACACTTCAAAATATTTCACAAGAGTGATGCAAGACTATTCAAGGTTAGGGCAATCGATAGTTTGTCTATGGAGATCAGAGGAGGTAAGTTTTTCAGAGAATTGGCACAAGTAGGGTTTAGGGCATTTCTGTAGTAGGATAGGTAGTGCGATATAGATATATCATGGATGTAGAGCTTATTAAATAGTTTTAAAGATTTTATGCTTTGACATTCAGTGTAGCTGAGAATTGTACTATTTGAACCCATAGCCCATTATGTTCAGGAAATCAAAAGTTGGAAAATAAATCATTAATCGGATTAGAACGTCGAGGGCATGAATTATAGTAGATAGGATATGGGTAGGAGTTATTTTAATTCATGGATGACATATGGGGGAAAATATAAAAAGTAAAAAATGTATAGTACCGTATATACTCACGTATAAGCCGAGTTTTTCAGCCCAAAAATTGGGCTGAAAAGTACCCCCCTCGGCTTATACGCGAGTCAGTGCAGGGGCTGCTGTATACAGCGGTATAAAGCAGCCCCCGCATCCCCAGTAATGCAGGGCCCCCCCCTCATGCTCCGGTCACCTGTAAAGCAAATTATACTTATCAGTGTCCCGCTGCCGTCCGCGCCCGCCGCTGCCGACATCGCGATCCTCCATCTTCATGCATCTTCTTCCTGTTTCTGTGCGCGTCGCAGGCAATGACGTCATTACCGGCGACACGCACAGGAAACAGGAAGAAGTCGCATGAAGACGGAGGATCGGGATGTCGGCAGATGCGGGCGCGGACGGCAGCGGGACACTGATAAGTATAATTTGCTTTACAGGTGACCGGAGCATGAGGGGGGGGGCCCTGCATTACTGGGGCTGCCTGTATACTACCGCTGGGGCTGCTGTATATAGGGGCCCTGCATTACTGGGGCTGCAATACCACTGGGGCTGCTGTATATAGGGGCTGCAATACCACTGGGGCTGCAATACCACTGGGGCTGCTGTATATAGGGGCTGCAATACCACTGGGGCTGCTGTATATAGGGGCTGCAATACCACTGGGGCTGCAATACCACTGGGGCTGCTGTATATAGGGGCTGCAATACCACTGGGGCTGCAATACCACTGGGGCTGCTGTATATAGGGGCTGCTGTATACACCTCTGGGGCTGCAATACCACTGGGCTGCTGTATATAGGGGCCCTGCATTACTGGGGCTGCTGTATATAGGGGCTGCTGTATACACCACTGGGGCTGCAATACCACTGGGGCTGCTGTATATAGGGGCCCTGCATTACTGGGGCTGCAATACCACTGGGGCTGCTGTATATAGGGGCTGCAATACCACTGGGGCTGCAATACCACTGGGGCTGCTGTATATAGGGGCTGCTGTATACACCACTGGGGCTGCTGTATATAGGGGCTGCAATACCACTGGGCTGCTGTATATACCACTGGGGCCTGCTGTATATCATACTGCTGGGGCCTGTATACCACTGCTGGGGGCTGTATACCTGTGCTGGGGTCCACCCTCGGCTTATACACGAGTCAATAGATTTTCCCAGGTTTTGGGGGCAAAAGTAGGGGGGTCGGCTTATACACGGGTCGGCTTATACACGAGTATATACGGTAATTACCGTATTACACTGTCCCTTTAAATATACACAGAGTGAGGGGAATCATATGCAAGGGCCGCTATGTGTCCCCCAGAATGCGCACTGTCACGTATTGAGCCCGGTATGGAAGGTAGGATAGAGGGACGCTCCATTCCAGGCCGGGTCTTGTAGGTTTTCCCTGGAGGGAGATACGGGGTTAAATGATAGGTTAGGGGACAGGGCAGGTTAGGGGACAGGGCGGGGTTCTCTGGAGAGCTTCGACCTGAGCGGAGGCAGAAGAACCTGCTGAGCAGTCAGTTCCAGGGGGTGAGAGGCTGTGTGCTGTTACAACATGGCCTAACCTGGGAGCCCAGTGCGACTGAGACCGGAGAGAACTCCTAACCTGAAGGGACAGTGTTACTGAACAGTGGATATATGCATTGTACCCAGCTGCATCCCGGCACCCAGCAACTTGTGCCACTGCTGTGCCTCATGAATAAATCCGGGTACTGTATAAACGGATGCCGGGCTCATGGCCGTTTGTCTTGCAATCCCGGCGATACCTCAACACTTATGGATATAAAATAGTATACAGTATGGTGGATGCACTTTATGTATACATACTGACCATTACTGTCCACGAATATATATCACATTTGTATTGACTGATCTATTGTCATACATATGTGCACTATGTATATTGTAATGTTATGCACTTCAACAATGTAATTCATTTTTAAAGATGGCACAAGTTGTACATAATGAAATGCTTGTTAAGAGTATAGACTTTTATAAATGTTTCATGGGGTGTGTGCTATAGAAATGTTATAGTTTAATTATGAGAGACAAAGTATAGTATAATAATTAATCTCCTGAAGGGATTAAACCTGAGGTAGGTACCCCTGTGTCAGTAATTTAGTAGGTTGAAGCCTAGGTGACGGAATAGTAATGTGCGGTGTTGGCAATGCGCATGACGGAGAGGATTAAGCTCCCACAGTTCCAGATTCCGGTTGATGTGGTAACACTGACACGGAAAGTATGACGTCCGGTGTTTGCGTTCCAAAGACCGGAAACAGAAAGTCACATGATCCAGGAGCCGAAACCTGGACGTCATAGGCCCCAATAGCCAACAGCTGCGGCATCATTAGGCGTCCCTGGGGCAGTGGGGCACCATAAATATACAATCACAGTTAAGGAGAGTACCCCCCTGAAGACGAGTACACCAACTTGAAATGTGCGTAGGCGTTTGGGGATCACTTTGGAGCATACCAGTTGGTCAGTGTTTCATACCACAAATCCAATGCTGCTACCAATACTACTGCGGTATACCCGAAAAGGCTGGGAGGAGAAATATCAGAGCCCCATAAGTGAGATACTAATTAAATGCTTACGGTGGTATATTTTATATGAAGCTTAGGGATCCTACAACAGTGAGATTCGGGGAGGAATATCAGAGCCCCAGATATACCATGTTGCTCAGAGGTGGGAGACCAAATATTTATAAGGTATAAATCGCTGTGGTATCATTTCTGGTCTGTATGTGATGCTGTAAAATGAATAGGTTACTGCTGAAAATTATAATTGGATGTGTCTCCACAGTTAGTCAGGGTTAATTTGTAACTAGCTCATAAATTTATGGTACCTGGATATGAATTTAGATTTTGTATAAAATTGTAAACAATAAAGAAGTTAATTCGCAATTTTTAGTGTGTGCAGATTCACTATTATCAGGGTACTCCTTTGGAGGACATTCCTATGGTGGTTTGGAGAGATACAGGCATTTTGGTGCTTTAGAGGAAGCCAGCCCTTACACCACCGCCCCCAAAGAAAAGGAATGGGTCAGAAACTAAAGACATGACCCTTATCACAGCACTCCAACACCCCCCCACACATACACACACACACACCTCCAATTGGACAGGTGACAAGCTGACGACCATTTCCACAAATTGTTCATTAAAAAATATCAGCAAAATGTATATGTGGCGTATTTTCGGGGTGAGGTTTAGCAGATAGTGCAAAGTCAGATGTAGAATCATTCATGGTTTGTCCCTTGTATTTTAGAAATGGTCCACAAATATAGGATATCAGGGATGAAAATCTCCATTTTAAATTTTAGGCTCAAGGATGGGCATGAAAACTAAATTTAGATTAAAGTTAAAATGCGCACAAAGGTTTTTTTCAGTGCGCTAGATACCTGGGATTACTGAAAATGTATAACACACACACACACACACACACACACACACATATACTATACTATATACTATATTGGGATTTAAAAGTGGGTCTAAGGTTTAGAAATATAGAATTGGGGTACAAAGGGAGAATCACCTGGAACAATCAGTGATGTTCCTCCTTTGTAGAAATAAATTAAGAAATCGGGTGTCTTGCTGCTTTTTCATGGTTTCTTCACATCATGGTAAAAAAAAAAAAAAATCATACCCCGTAGGGTTATGCTATATGCGTTTCAGGGTGCTCCCCTTAGTCGTTAGAGCTAAGGGAGCACCCCGAAACACATATAGGGTAACCCTATGGGGTATGTGATGTTTTTACCGGAATGTGAATAAACCACGAGAAATCAACAAGCCACTGGATTTCATGATTTATTTCTACTACAAGTGGTTGCCATACCATCGTCCAGTGCTTGGAATCCTGGAGTGATTGCAGGTGGAGCTGTTTAATTTCCCATTTCCCTCTGAAGTTTGTTCCTCCTTTGTAGTGTAGATGGATACAGATTGGCAGTAGTGCTGGCTTTATGGTGCCAGTGAAAGTGTTCCTGGTGCAGCAATACACTATCGATTGTCTGCTGGTTACACACCCGGAGCTTTCTGCAAGATTAAAGTGGTGCACAGGGAAAATTATTTCTATAAAACCCTCCGGTGTGTCTAAGGGTCACGTCACACACACAGATAATTGTGCAGATATTGGTCAAAAAATCTCTGGTTGCAGTGAAATCATGGACACATTTTTTCATTTGTACACAGCCACAAAATAGAACAATGTGTCCTTGATTTCACTGCAACCAGAGATTTTTGACCAATATCTGCACAATTATCTGTGTATGTGACGTGGCCCTAAGTGACACTATTTTGTATCTGTTAGTATCAAATACCTGCCCTTTTTGGAGCCAATGGAGGTCTTCCTGGTGTGACAGAGCAAGATGCCACAAAGTGTTGATTTGATATGCAATGTTAGTAGCACACTCTTTCTGCAGGATTTAAAGTAATACACAGGGAAAATGAATACCGTGTTTAGACTTTGATGCTCCCCCAGCCTGCCCACGGTAACTTAGGTCATGTGACCCGAATTGTGACGTCACCACAGGTCCTATAAGCATCAGGACCTTGCCAGAGGCAGCGGTGGATCGCCGGACAGGTGAGCATACAGTTTATTTTTAACCCTCTTTTACTTAATTTCACTTCTGCAATGTATGTATATACACTGCGGAAGTGAAAATGCCCCGCACAGCTCATTATTTAGTATTTTATGGTGTTCGACGAACATTTGTCATTTGTTTTACCATGGCAATGCAGGAGGTGCTGTCCACAGGGGAGCTTGAGCGGGAACTGCTCACAGTGTTGGTTTCAAGGCACTCTGGCCAGCAGAGGTCCTGGACACCAGCTCTCGCAAGGACGGCCGAGTGGTGACACCACATACTCTAGTTGCGGGACTACAGGAGCCCGCAGCGGACAAACGGCAAAGCTGCAACATGTTTCGAAAGCTGCTACATGGGCTTTCTTCATCAAGCAATTAGCCTGGCCGTAGGTTCCCTGCTCTATAGTCTGCTCCCCTCAATTTGTTGAAAATGTGGAATTACAAGAGACCCTTCACTGGTGAATCCCATCTCAAAGCACATTAGTGGATGGGAAAATAGTAGGAGTTGCATGTGCAGTGTTTGTAGTATGGTGAAGTAGTGTAATACCATGTACTGATCACTGAAGTGACCATTTGTCGTTGCAAACATACTAATTATAAAGACTGGCTATTTGATTGTCCCCTTCACTGTGTTCAGAGCAAACACTCCATATTCCTCATTGCATACATAGCCTACTTGGGCCCTAGCTAGTAAATGACTGAACCCCCTATATAGAACCTCCTCCTAGTCCCCCTCAAAAAATTAACACACTTATTTCTATGTATTTAAAACCTAGTCAGAAAAAAAAATTGATTATTTTCTATTCCTTTTTTTAAACAAAGTTGAAAATGAATAAAAAATTAAAAAAATGTTGAATAGAAATATATATATGCCTCTAAAAAGTCTATTTGGGTGATGAGTGTGAAAAAGTAAGTACCTAAAATATTTAATGGATATTTATTGTAAAACAAACCTCATCTATATGCATCCACAGTGCCACTGCCTCACTCATACCTCAGGTTTATATAATTGTTCTGCCATTTATGTGCAGCAAAGAGGGTATTTATAGTGTTATACCAGTTACCACCCATAGAAGTCACTAGATACCCATTTATCCGGTTTCCCCATACATGGGAGAATGCCTGCTTTAACAGAATGAGCCATATAGAAGGGTCCTCCCCTGCTTCTCTGGATGGAGACTTCAGACATGTTCCTGAGAAGACATGCCTCTTTAGCTCTTGTCCCTTCTTTCTACAATCTCTCTTGCTCCTGTTAGATGATCCCGGTAAGAGCAATGCAGTTACTGTACATGTTTTTGTGTAGAATCTCTGGGCAAGTTGTAATCTAGCCTCTGTTAGAGTTGTGAGATAGGAGACATGATAACATGAAGAATTACATGGTATAACATGTTTGCATTGTATGTAGATTTTTGTGTAGAATACTGTAAAGTGTAGGGTATTGTGCTCTGAGATACATCAATTGAGTTAGTGTCCCCTGTACTGTATATAGAGATGTTACCTCTGTATAGAATAGAGCCTGCTGCATTGACCTTTGCACTAGTTATTGATGTTCACTGTATTCTGTAAACTGAACTTGGAAATTATAGGCTTAACCTCTACTGTGGGTAAAATCCTAGAGTGTTTTCTAAAGGTCCTGTCACACGCGTCAATGTCGTCAGCGATCTGATCGCTGACGACATTGACGGCTGATCGCTGGTGAGCTGTCACACAGACAGACTCACCAGCGATCAATTGACCAGTGACATCATGGAAACGATTTAAATATCGTTTCCACGATGTCCTGCTCCCGCTGCCAGCCTGCTGGAAGCGGGAGCAGCCTGGTCTCCAAGGAACACGTCGGGTAACTAGGCAGCGCGCGCTGCCTAGATACCCGACGTGTACCTTAGTTACCAGCCTCCTCCGCTCACCGGGTGAGCGGAGGAGGCTGGTAACTAAGGTACACGTCGGGTATCTAGGCAGCGCGCGCTGCCTAGTTACCCGCAGTGTACCTTGGATACCAGCTCCCAGCGCTTGTGAGAGGCGCTGGGAGCTGGAATATCGCTAGTCCCGGTGTCACACGCAGCGATGCTGCGTGTCCACCGGGCGGCAATCGCCAGGTTTTAGGACTGATTCTAAAACCTGGCGATCATCAACCAGCGATTTATCGCTGGTTGATTCACTATGTCACACGCGTCAATATCGCTGCAACGTCACGTGCAGCCGATATCGTGCAGGCGATATTGACGCGTGTGACAGGCCCTTAAGAGATGCTATACTGGAGTATCTGAAGAAAAATAACCTTATGACCCATTATCAACTTGGCTTGCGAGTGACCGTTCATGTCAAACTAATCTGATAAGCTTCTATGAAGAAGTTCTGGACTGGACCAAAGAAATGCAGTGGATGTGGCGTATATGGACTTTTCAAAAGCTTTTGATACGGTGCCACACAAAAGGTTGATACATAAAATGAGGGCAATGAGGATAGGGGAAAATGTGTAAGTGGGTTAAGAACTGGCTTAGTGATAGGAAACAAAGGGTAGTTATTAATGGAACACACTCAGAATGGGTCACAGTTAACAGTGGGGTACCACAGGGGTCAGTGTTGGGCCCGCTTCTATTTAATATATTTATTAATGACCTTGTAGGGGGTATACAGAGTAGAATCTCAATATTTTCAGATGACACTAAACTCTGCAGGGTAATCAATACAGGAGGAGGACAATTTTATATTACAGGAGAATTTATGTAAACTAGAAGCTTGGGCTGATAAATGTCAAATGAGCTTTAATAGGGATAAATGTAAGGTCATGCACTTGGGCAGAGGAAACAAAAGGTATAATTATGTGCTTAATTGTAAAACACTGGGCAAAACTGTCACTGAAAAAGACCTGGGTGTATGGGTAGATCACAAACTCCCATTTAGTGGCCAGTGTCAGGCAGCTGCTGCAAAGGCAAATAAAATAATGGGATGCATTAAAAGAGGCATAGATGCTCATGAGGAGAACATAATTTTACCTCTATACAAGTCACTAGTGCGACCACACTTAGAATACTGTGTACAATTCTGGTCTCCGGTGTATAAGAAAGACATAGCTGAACTAGAGCGGGTCCAGAGAAGAGCGACCAAGGTTGTTAGAGGACTGAGGGTCTGCAATACCAAGACAGGTTATTAAACTTGGGGTTATTTAGTTTGGAGAAACGAAGGCTTAGGGGTGATCTTATAATAATGTATAAATATATGAGAGGACAGTACAGAGACCTTTCTAATGAACTCTTTACTCTTAGGCCTGAGACTGGGACAAGGGGGCATCCTCTACATCTGGAGGAAAGAAGGTTTAATCATAATCACAGACGTAGATTCTTTACTGTAAGAGCAGTGAGACTATGGAACTCTCTGCCACATGATGATGTAATGAGTGAGTCACTACTAACATTTAAGAAGGGCCTGGATGCCTTTCTTGAAAACTATAATATTACCAGTTATATAAAAAAATTTCCAGGTCTGAATTCAGACTTTTTGCAATTAGCGTGTCCAGTTGGAAAATCCATCGTGATTTATGGTGGGTTTACACACACCAATTTCTGTGTCCAATATCTGAACAGATCTCTGGTTGCAGTGAAATCATGGATACATTGCTCCATTTTGTGGCTGTGTACAACATGGAGCAATGTATCCATGACTTCACTGCAACCAGAGATCTGTTCAGATATTGGACTCAGATATCTGTGTGTGAAGTGGCCTTTAGATCTGGACATGCTATTAATGTAGTTGCCACCCCGCCAGTGTTTCTTTTTTTTTTTTCTTTAATTCCAAAGAATTGTGTACCCCCCCCATGCGCTACAATGTTTCTCTCAAAAGTGTCATGTCATGATAGAGGGTGCCCCTCAAAACCCTTCTTTAGGTTTGAAAGATGCTCCTTGATACGTACATATAATGGGCCAATTGTTCATCCACATATAGCTTATTGCATGGGCATTTGATAGCATATATCACTCCAGCAGTGGAGCAATTTATTGGTTGTTTGATGGTAAATGCCTTACTCCCACCAGAGTTTGGAGCAAGCAGACACCTGTTGAAAACTTTTGCAGTTTTTTGGCAGTTGGAGCAGGTGCCACATGCTCCAAAACCAGCCAGGGCAGTTGATAGACCCCCCTTCGGTGTTTATAGTTGCTTGAGTTGTTTTTTTTTTGTAACTTATGGTGGGTTCAACTAGATTACCCTAAAATTTTGCCTTTTTGGAACACAAATCTGGGTTTGGGTGGTTGGAGTGACCCTCAAACCTAATCTTGAAGGAGGAGATGCCAATGTTTGTTAACAATGGATCTGAATTTATGGTTGTGACGATACTGTGTTATGATAGGAAAATCCGTAATTTGTTCCTCTACTCCTGAATTTGATTTTTTTTTTTTGTTCTTTAGTCCGTGAGTCTTAAGGCCCAGTCATACCTGGCGATGGGGCTGGGGATGTTGGCAGCGACTGGCGGATGCGCGCACGTTTTCGTCCCTGCCCCCCGTTTACATGGGCCAACACCTTCAGCCCCGAGCTGCCGACCTGTCAGGTGGCATCGCCGCTGGGATATCTGGAAACTCCAGTTGCGATGCAGGATGCCTGACAGGTCGCCGGCGCCCGGTTACGTGGGGCGATGTGTGCACATTGCCCCATGAGGTCGCCTGGTTTTAGAGCACTGCAGACATCGCCCCTTCACATGAGGCGACATAGGGGTGATGCCTCCACGTCGCCTCTGTTGGCAGCGAAGTGGCCCCGTGTGACGGGGGCTTTAGTATTTAACTGCCTGTAGTTGTTACTCCACAGATCCTAGTTCGTAACCCCTTCCAACAAGTTCTCAAAATTTCAGCTTTTGCTAGAAAAATCGTTCGAGTTGGTGCAATTCCGTTTTACTCGTATAAATAGCCCTTTTGGTATATTCATAAGCTAGCTTGGCAGGTGGCAACTATATCTATAGATAAAACTGTTCCAATCTACCTCCTTCCTGTAGCTTCCAGTATGTAGTTTATGGTTTTCCACAAGGATAGTTAGATCCAGGAAATGTACTCTTTTTTCACTTGTTTGGTGTAAATTCCAATCCCATATTCATATTTAGTTAATTTATGAATTCAGGTAAAGGACTTTTTGATGAATTCCAAATAAAGAATATCTATTAAACGTTTCCAGAAAATCAAACCGGTTCTTAATTGTTCCTGTACAAATATTTACCAGAGGACTTGATATACAAATCATGGTCCCTGTGTACCACTTTAATCTTGCAGAAAGCCCTTGCTGTTGACAGTGGGTGTAACCAGCAGACCATAGTTATTGTGTATTGCTGCACCAGGAACTCTAACTGGCTCCATAAAGCACAGCACTACTGCCTATCTGTATCCAGTTTTGTATTATAGGAGAAGAAAAAGAAGTCGCACTCAGAGCTTCTATAAACAGCGGTTCTTTATTGTGCTTCAGTGCACACAGCAGGTGGTGGCATGCGGGTGGGAGGACGGGGGGCACGACGTTTCGCGCCGTATAAGGCGCTTCAGTAGGTTAGTCCTCCAGGACACGACCTGCTGAAGCGCCTTATACGGCGCGAAACGTCGTGCCCCCGTCCTCCCACCCGCATGCCACCACCTGCTGTGTGCACTGAAGCACAATAAAGAACCGCTGTTTATAGAAGCTCTGAGTGCGACTTCTTTTTCTTCTCCTATAATACAAAACTGGATGTGACGTATCGGACTTTTGGGAGTGAGCACCAGAGCGTGCAGAGCGGTGCAGCAGGGAGGACCCTCCTCATCATCCTCCATAGCCAAGGGCTGAAAGCTTGCAGGCAGTGGTGAAATCTCCCCAGGCTGTATGGGAGACGCTGCAAGGTGGTGCTGACCCCATCCTAATCTTCAAAACCGTGAGGTGCCTATCTGTATCCATCTACACTAAAAGAGGAACATCCTCTACTTGCAGGGGATTCACCATAAAAGTAAGTGCCATGTTAAGTACCATCAAGCAGTTGTGCAACCCACTTAACTAAGCCAAGCTGGTGAGTAGAGATGAGCAGTGTTAGATTCGAATTTTTCGCTAATCTCAAATTCGAGCTGTTTTGGGCGGTGTTCGAGTCATTCGACGAATGCAAACAATTAGCTTCAAATTCGGCAGTTCAAGGTTATGTTCGATAAAGCGTTGACTGCCGCATTTTCCGCCTAATGAATGAGCTGTGCGGGGCACATATACATATACAAACACATACATAGCAGAAGTGAAATGTTGTAAAAGAAAGTTAAAAATAAAAATCTTTATGCTCACCTGTCCGGCGATCCACAGATGCCTTCAGCACCTCCGTTCTGATGCCTGAAGGACCTGCCATGTTGTCACAAGCCAGCAGAGTCATGGGGTCACATGGCCGGTTACTGCGGTCATGAGACACGGCAGGTCCTACAGGCATCAGGATGGAGATGCTGGAGGAATCGGTGGATCGCCGGACAGGTGAGCATAGAGATTTTTAGATTTTTAACCTTTTACTTCATTTCACTTCGCAATGTATATATACACATTGCGGAAGTGAAAGTGCCCCGCACAGCTCATTCATTAGTGTTTGACGAACATTCGAACACACCCGCCAATTTGACGAATCAAACACTAGGGTGGTGGCTCATTTCTACTGGGGAGACATCAGAAAGTCTAAACACAGTATTCATTTCCCCATTACGCCAAATACTGCAGAAAGAGCATGCTAGTAACATTGCATACAAAATCAACAGCCTTTGTGGCATCTTGCTCTGTCACACCAGGCTCCATAAAGGGCATGTATTTGATACCAACAAAGATAATGTGGCTCCCCACTGGTCGGGATGCCATGGAGGGGTACGGCACCCAAATAAGTGTGTGGTATTCCTGTGACTAAGAACTGGGATGGTCAACCACCATCTGAACGCAGGCACCGCAAGTGCCTATACTTATAATGGGTGCGCACTGTGCTGCGCTTGACTAATCTTGTCTGCGCGCACCCATTCACTGCCATATCTGTTTTGTATGCTCGCGTATGCCGGTGTACAAATCACACTGTCCGCACCAGAGATGCAACATGTTGCGTCTCTGGTGCAGATGAGAGTGTGTGATTTGTACGCAGGCATGCGCGCGCATACAAATCACATATGGCAGTGAATGGGTGCGCGCAGACAAGATTAGCCAAGCGCAGCACAGTGCGCACCCATTAGAAGTAGAGGCACTTGCAGTGCCTGCGCTCAGATGGTGGTTCCCCTCTGCAGAACGCTGCGGAGGGGAACGCAAATGTGAAGGCAGCCTTAGTGGCCATCTGATCCTGCACTGCATGATGTATTTATAATATAAACACTTTAACTTTGTGTTTCTTGAAATTATGGCTGAAAGGTTTAAAAGGTAACACTAATAATATACAAACATTTTTTAAATATTATACAGGCTTTTGTGCTTAGTCATTGGGGTACAGGTGCCGAGACATTTGCAGATTAGTCAAAAGACTGCTCTGAAATGCTGAGGTCCTGGAAGAGCCAAGTGCATAGAGCATTGTATGGCCTTAATAGTAAGTCTTATTGGACAATATACCTCGCTGGGGTGAGATACATTTGAGTCTTCTACAGTAACCATAAGTGTGCAGTCAAAGTGCCGTATAAATTGGATTGAAATCTGCCCACAATATACAGATTAGACTGCAAGTTTCCCAAGCAGAGCTTGGGAGATACATATGCAGCTGTTGTGCTTGGCTCAAGAAAGCTGCGGGCAATGGTAACATTGTGGGCAAATTTCAGTCCAACTTATAGGGCCCTCTGACTGCGCCTTAATAATATATAGCATAGTTTAACATAATTCCAATGTTAAAGAAATTACAAATATAATGCTAGTGATTGGGTGCTGTACGATCACTCTTGCAATGTTTGCATGGTGTTTGAGTGCATGGATTTTTTTGAGCATGTGACGTTCATTTTGTTAGTGCGGCTTAAAGATATTCATGCACAAACACCTGAATGTATGATAATTTTCATTAACCACTAAAAATGGTTGAGCTTTTGGCAATTTGAGGACCAATCAAATGTCACCATGTCCATATTGCGTTAAAAATGTACACTTTAATTTTTAATAGTTAAACTCATAGAAAGAAAACAATGCACTTGTCAGATCCCAAGGCTACTAACAGGCCAGTCCTGTATTGGTTTAGGTGGTAATGTGGTATTAAAGCATTAGAAACTAAAGACCTTTGGTTTCAATAACAAATCTTATTTTAGGGAACTGACGAAACCAAAAAAAGTAATACTGAGGACATTTTGACTGATCCAAGTGAACTTTCAAGCTCTCAAAAAATGTTACCTATGGAGGAAGGAAGGAAATTTGGATGCTACCGTTAGTGATATGGAAGTTTTTCCAGAAAGCAGCACACAACAGAGCTTTCAAGCACAATCACACAGTGCTTTCCAGGAAGAACAAATGAACCTTCCAGAGCAAGAGGTCACCATGATCTCAGAAAGTGATGACTTGGATGTAGTAAAATCTACCAGCCTTTCATTTGCGCTATCTTCATCAAGTTCTCTTGCAGAAAAAAATTGCATTTGTTGATCAACATCCTTATCAACCCATTAGCTTAGATTGCAACCACGTCCCATTTAAGGAGGCCGATTTATATTATCAGAGGAAACTAAACGGAGATCATGTTGTGCGCTCTTGGCCAACCGTGAAAGTGATCAATCGAAAAATTGAAGCATTTTTCTGCAGCATATGCATTGCCTTTTCAAAAGCTGTTTCACCCTTTATTGATACATACAGTATAGGAAAAAAGAGCCGGGGTTTGTCCGACTAGACCACAGGGAAAACAGAGGATGCAAGCAAACCTTTATTTACACTCAAGCCAACGCGTTTCATGGCCACCTGGCCACTTCATCAGGGCAGCAATTGCAACGCGTTGGCTTGAGTGTAAATAAAGGTTTGCTTGCATCCTCGGTTTTCCCTGTGGTCTAACGCGGACAAACCCCGGCTCTTTTTCTCCTATACTGTATGTATCTGCATCCCGGGATCTGCAGCGGCCAAAACTTCTACAGGTGGTTGTGACTCTCAACCATACCAGGTGAGTGGATTACCTTTGTTAATAACACGCTGGTGTCCCTCATTTACCGCCTTAGTGCGCTCCCCCTCTCTCTAATTTTTTTACCCTTTATTGATGGCTTTACAAATTTTATACACTGCTACCAAGCTGCTGCAAAACATGAACTGTCAAACACTCATTGTGATGCTGCTAATGCATATCTCATTGCAAAGAAAAGCAAATTCATCAACATATTAATAAACACAGAACAAGCTTCTAAACGAAAGAAGGAAGTACTTCAGAATATCGAAGTCATGAAATGTATTTTTGATGTGGTAAAACTGTTAGGGAAACAAGGCTTGCCATTTCGTGCCCAATGGACCAACGAGCCACTTTACAACCTTAACAGTGAAATTAACCATGGCAATTTTTTGGAAACGATCTTATCATAATGGGATAAAAGTATGCCATTACAAATTCACCTTGAAAAATTTCTTTTTTCACTCTCTTGAATTAAAACACATTTAGAAAAAAAAGAGGAAAAACTGGGAAAAACTGGGAAAATGTCAGGTGGCCATGGAAGTTTAGTGACTTTTTTTATCATACAAGACCGTTAATAAAGTAGTTATGGCAGTGTTTCATTGTGTAAAGAAAGGCATAGTTTCTGGAATTGGTTAGAAGAGATTTAGCATCCAAGTTGATTCAACTAAAAATGCAGGGATTGTAGATCAAGCAACAGTTATTAGGTATGTAAAAGATGGAGAGATTCAGGAAGGACTCATTTCTGTTCTTCCAGGTAAAGATGAATCTGGTCGAGGATTTCATGAACTGTTAATGGCTAATTTCAAAATACTTGGACTTCACTACCATAAGATTGCTGGAGAATCATTTGATGGTGCAGCAAACATGGGAAGTTCATATGTAGGCTTACGTGCACAGATTGCTAAAGAAGTGCCCAACTGTCTACATCTGGTGCTACAGTCACATCCTTCATCTCTGCATCTCTGATTGTTGTCAGGTCCTTAAGGCAAAAAACCTTTTTGGGCTGTTAAATTGCATTGCATCCTTTATTGGAGATTCCCACAAGCGAATGAACTTTTGGGGAGAACTGGAAAAACGCTATAGTGATGAAAAACAGATTACAGAAAATTGGAGAAACAAGTTGGTGGGCAAAGGAGAAGGCTCTTAATTGGCGATTTGGGATAAGCAATCTCTTTATCTGGATGCCATTGAAGTTTTATATTTACTCTCAAAAGCTGTGCGAGTTCAAGGCCATTTTAACAGCAAATGTGTTTCTTCCAATTTTTGATGTTATTGGCCCGGTTTCAAAATATTTGCAGACAAGTGGCCTTGACTTTATGGTAGCATGGACAATGATCGAAATGCAATTGACCAGCTTAAAAAGATAACATTTGAACATATTAAAGAAACTTCTACACAGTTTGCTTTAAAAATGAATGATCTAATATCGAGTCATGATAATATTTCATTCTTGGAGATTGAAACAGAGATCCAAGTGAAGAGGACTGGCAGGAAGGAAAGAATGGCCAGTGAATGCTCAGTTAATGAACGTCCAGCTGATGAAACACAACGTAATCGTATGGAAAGTTTACATGCCAATTTTTGATCAAATTTCGACAAGCCTCACTGAAAGATTTTCAGAAAATAAACAGCTGATAATTGATACACAATTTTTGCATCCTAAATTTTTTTTAAATATTCCAAATTACCCCAACCAGAGACCCCACATAAAAGCCAGAATTAAAGATCAGGACACAAATTATGCTCGATACTGGTGCGGAAATCGCCATTACAAATATCAAACATTATTTGCATCCAAACAGCCCTCAGTGAGTGTTGATTGTATTTAATCACCAACAAGGTGATTGTCCAGAGTGCCAAACACATAACCCTCAAGATCCAAATGTGGCATTACCCTGGTTCTGACAACCTCATCGGAACTGATGTAATGGCCCAAAATGGATGGATCCTAGATTTAGCAAACTGCATTGTGTGGAAGGGACCCAGACAATCCAAGGTGTGTGTCAATGCCAGTGTCTGGGACCACCTTCGCCGGCAATGGAGAATTCAGCCGATATGCTCAAACACAAATGGCCAGAGGTCTCGCATAATATAGACCTTGAACCCATTGTGTACGGACATACGGGGCCAGACCCACCCCCTCAACGTCAATATCGCTTTCCACGGGAAGCGACAATCGATAGTCAACACCGTCCTGGAATTGGAGGCCAAGAGTGTGGTCATAGAAAATAATTCAAAAGTGCAACAACCCTCTATGGCCTGTGAAGAAAAAGGACACTGATGCATGGCATCTCACCATAGACCTACGTGTCCTTAATAAGAACACTCCGATGTCTGCCTCCGTCGTTGTACAAACTACTGACATAATGGCGAGGATAAGTGGCAAAAGCCGCATATTCTCGACCATTGATGTCGCCAATGGGTTCTTCTCTATTGAAATTGGATATGGAAGTCCCGAGAGGTAAGCTCAGGGACATTGCGCAACATGTTGGGGAAGGGTTCAGAACTCAGCTTGATGTAAACCAGGTCTTAGAGAGGTAGTGGCGTCAATGTGCAAATGTTGCAAACCCTCCATCTTCGGCTCTATGAGAGAAGTTTAGAAGGTTAGTTGCAGGTCTTGTAGAAGTGCAAGAGTGTGTTCAGTTTGCCCTAGCATGAATGCAGGTCCAGAGTGAACTCTGACAACCTAAAGCATATAGTGTCCTCTCTATACAAGGGCCACTTCCCATTCAACCTCAGACAGTAAGTTCCCTAATCTCCCCGTTCGCAGCCAACCATACAAACTGGTAGCTGGTTCAATGGCATGGGTGCCATAATATCACCTGCACGGCGTCTTTGACACCTGTATCTGGTAATATCAAAAAGGGGTACAGTGCCATGAATATAGGAATTGTTGTTAGAAATCAGACGGTACTTCATCCACAGCTCACCTCGGACATCCTAACCTATGAGCAAGGCCATCCTTATCTGTTTGATACAGAGGGATGTTGGAGGAAAGAGGATGCTTTCCTCTGTCAAGAGAGTCAAGATAGGGTGCTTAGGCACCAATGTTGGGACTCTGAGGGGTCATGTGAGATGAAGACTAACACAATACCCTCCCTCTTGTCTTAAATATTTGGGCCAAGGGAATTGGTGTTGGTACCAAGGGAAAAATGTAACGTATTCTTTACATGACACTAATTGCACCGAAAGAGGCATACTCCTCCCAGGAGCATATTGTACCCTTAGTCCCGTTTTAGGCTTAGATGTCACAGACCAGCAGGGGAGGACCCCAATAACACCGGAGAAGAGACTAGACATTCGCCCCGACATTCCTGTGAGGCTGCAAAAGATTCCTCTTTGTTTTGGTCGTGAGCTCAAGCGTCGTTAGATTTCAGCAAAGAAGATTACATACTCCGTAATCTCCATGAGGCTGAGAATCAAGCCACTATTCAGCTTGAGCATGACAAGACCAAGATAACGAGGATTACCAATGCCTTAGATGCCGACTCTAAGGTGTCCAGGTGGGAAAGTTTATTTGGCTATAGTCCGACAGCTACATCGTTTTTTTAGCTTCATTATCCACACTGTGATTGTTCTTCTGGTTCTTGTTCGTTATGTACATTGGACTGTGCCTAGTTTACCGGAGAGTAAAGAGACTTGCCTACCAGATACAAGAGAACCAGGCTGAACTTCATGAATTTAACTGCCGAAGGTGGTCCAGGACTTATAATCTCAAGGTTTCAGGACTTTTAGTGCTATTTGATAAGAGTGTTTAGGACATTACGTCAACTCAGCCCTGAAACCTCATAGCATTGTATATCTTGTTTGGCTTTTACTTTGATTTATGGTTAAGGGATGGGGGAGGGAAATATAGTAGTTATATACTATTTAATTTTTACATTGGTATGGTATTTGTTTGAATCAAGAGTAAGGTTCTGTAGGGACGGGCCCCATGATCGTCTAAGGTATTTGCCACTTCAATCCTTGAGTCGGTAACGTTCATAAGGGATGGATTGAAGGTCGGTTGGACTGCGTTCTTCTCAGTCAATTTAGGTATGCCGATATCATCCCCTACCCAATAAACTCTGACCTGCCTAGTAGAGATTCAACTATCTATCCATGGAAGAACCACTTTGACGATAGATGCTTCAATCAAGCTTGCAGAAGTCTGTTGAAAGTCATGCCTATGCCAAGAAGAATGCCATCCCCTGATTGATCTAATCCCAAGGAGGTGCTCCAAGAAACCACCTGGTGAGGCCCAGCTACAGATTGTGATCCCCGGCAGTCCCTACACACCAGAATTTAAAAAAAACAAATAAACACATACTAGTAGGGAGAGGGGCAGACACAGGAAAACTCTGTGGGCCGATCAAGAGACGAAGGTGCAGCAACTCCAGAGTCTAAGCAGTCAAGCTGGGAAGACGACTACTTGGGGATAGGTGTGTTTCTCGAGATTGTCAGTACACTTCTGATCTTGTCGTTGCTAAATAGAGAACTTTATTCCTGAACCAGAGACCAAGAAGATTCACAAAGATGACAAAGGTGTAATCTATGGATGGAGACACTGGATTACGGTGAACAGCAGGGGAGAGGTGATGGCGATGAGTGATTACTAGATATCAAAGTAGAAAATTTTACTTCATTCCATCTTGAACGGTTATTGGTGATAGGATTGAGTAGGCAAATATATCCCACACTTCCCACTAATTTTATTGTCGTATTTTCTGACAAAAGGGAATGTTGAGGGAGAAGTGATGGCATAATGAATATGAATCACTGAACTCCATATTTGATTTCATGAGAGCTGAATATTTCCAGGACTATCAAGGATCAACCATGTATAGGATTGTTAACCTATTGGGCGAGAAGGCCTGTATTCTTCTGTGTGATGTCCTGTTTTAGAAGTAAAGGTTGCATCTACAAGCTAAATAGATATTGGCCTTGCAGCCTCCTGGACAATACAGGAATACACATACTCTGTGTTGATCTTTAATGCAGACACTGTTTGCCACCTAATGTCATCTACATATGTATACAGCCTTTGTGGGTTTGGAGTATTGGCCATTGCTTCTCAGGTGGACATCCAGTCTCCCACCTATGGAGATGTATATTGCTACACAATGCTTGTGGTGTTTTGAATGATAAACCAATTGTTCTTCAGATGGACATCTTTGAGCCAGCCAAAATGGTGGTAAACCCATCTCATACAAGACTTTCTTTCCCAATACAAGGACACAATCTGCAGACAGGTGATTACCACTGCGATCAATGATGAGGTTCATATTACTGGAGGATGATCGGATGATATACTAGCCACAGAAGATACTGAAGGGCGGAGTCGTAGGTTGTATATGGGTGTGGATGTGAAATCTTTACTATAAATGGAGGTGGAATCAAGACACTTTCTACTTGGGACACACCATGGAATAGGACCAGCAACATCTGGCCTTAAGTATCACCCCCATATCTTTCCTGTAACTCTTCCTTCTCTCTCTCTATCTTCTAAAAGGATAGTTCGATCACTAATATAGTGTGCCGGTGTGTATATTTAGGTAACGTGGGTAATAGTAACTGGGGGTGTTTTACATATTGTAACAGTAATGGTAGTGTGTATTAGTTATCGTGCTATTTAAAATATATATATTATTGTTGTAGACTTTTTGGGTGTGTTTAATATTCATTTATTAGACCAAACTTGTTTTCATTAAGTCTTCGGTATATACATATACAGTTAAATCAGCATAGGAACAGAAAGCGGTAAGGAAGGGTGAATTCTGGATATCGGTGATTGTAGTCATAACAGACAATGATAGAGAAAAACCCTTGCACACGAAAAAAATAATGAAAAAAACTCTTTATTCCACTGGCATTTATTGAGAAAAAGCAAAATTGAGTTGATATCACATTGATTTTGATTGACGTTTCGGCATTAACTTATGCCTTATTCATAATCACTTTAAGCAATCAGGTAAGATATTGATATTCAATTCCAATGAAAAATCTCAGGAATCTCAAATTTATGTAGGTCCTGTTCATATATACCCTACAGGTGATAACATTGAACAAGACCCCAATGGAATCTCAAATGCTTCTATATAATCAAGTAATCTGGGATGATTTTAGAGAGGTAAATGTGTCCTCAGGACAATCTATGGAAAGCCAAAACTGGCATTGACTCATTTGCAGGTATCAAGCAGCCATCCTCTCCACAGGCATGACAAGTTAATGCCGAAACGTCAATCAAAATCAATGTGATATCAACTCCATTTTGCTTTTTCTCAATAAATGCCAGTGGAATAGAGTTTTTTCATTATTTTTTCATGTGCAAGGGTTTTTCTCTCTATATTTGGTATAGTTTCCCTTGGCACCGAACATATTGAACCGTAGAGCCAGACATATACAATATTCTAACAGACAATGATAACCAATAAACAGAACCTGCCCTACAACACCAATGCAGTTAATACTTCGTCAGTTTCAAGTCATTTTGCTACATTTCAGGGGGGCACTGCAGCATTGGTGGTTTCTGGAATAGAGAAGGTAATTAACCCTTTCAGAGGAAAGGACAAAAAAAAAAAAAAAAAAAAAAAGGTTACTCAATAGAGAAACAGACTGGATATTCACATTGGGGACAAGAGAACACTTAGGTCTTAATATACAGTGGTTCTAGCAAAACAGTATAGTTTGGCATTGCACAATAAGGTTTTGTCTGGTATTAATGGATTTTATTTTTATTACATGTTTAGATATGCTATGTATTTAGTGTATTTGTCTGTTCTCATCAAGTGTTTTAATGAGCATTTATTTGTAAGGTTGGCTTCACACTGCAGTTTTTCCCTGATCAGTGTCCATCAGTGTTTGGGTGCCAAAACCAGGAGAGGAACTTGCAGATAAAAACTATAATTGAAAGATTGACACCTGTTCTGAGTTTGGGAGACACTCCTGGTTTTGGCACCCAAACACTGATGGACACTGATCAGTGAAAAACTGCAGTGTGAAGCCAGCCTAACGTGTTGATTGAGGAGGGTATATATTGACACTCCAGATTTCCACCTCAGAGCCACTACTAAGCCCCTTGTGTTGAAACGTGTCGGTTTGAGGACACTGGTTGCCCCAATGTGATGTTGTTACATTTGTGAATAAAAGAATAAAAGTCAAGTGATCGAGTGCTGGATTTTCTTTTCTGCAATTGAGCTCTGGCCCACGATCAGGGATCCCTGCACCTTTTGCTCTTCTGAGTGGTGAATGCTCCAATCGGGTGAGCTATATCTCGCTCAAATTCTTTCCTATTACTTACAGTACTTTATGGGCTAAGCTCTCATGGTGAGACACCTTGCCTTGTGATAATGACTGAAAACGCGCCGGCAAATAATCCTATTGAAAGGATTCCTCAGTCTGACAGACTAGATGCACATTTATTAAGTGTTCCTTGTAATGAGGACTTACAAAAAAATTTCTACAGTTAGAAAATAAGCAAAAGGAGATTATGGTGGTCCTCTTTAAAGTCATACATCTCCAAGAATATGATACCAAGGTGTTTGAGGATCCTTAAGAATGCCACTTTCTCATATGCAAGAGATTTAATGAAGGATTGGGACAACACTTTGTTTGCTGAAACTCATGCAGCCGTTTGTTTCAAATTAGGAGATCGAGCTAACAAAAAGGTGAAGCAGGAAGTGGAAACCTTTGAACAACTATTTGTTCTATGCAAAAGATTCATCTAAATATAAAATCTTGCATAAGAAAATGCTTGCTCAACTTGGGGAGTGGGGGGGGGGGGGGGGGGGGGGGAGGGGGAGGCGGGAGAAATGGAAACCTTCCCCCCCCCGCATGTCAGTAGACTGTCACGAAATTAACATTAAAATGTCATTTCTTTGGTGTTGAACAGTCGGGACGTGGATGCTGCTGCAGGACCTCCACCAGCCACACGTACGTGGAAAAATGCTCATACATAGGGAAGATTGTGTGTCACGGTCCGCGCTGCTATCTCAGTCGGATCCCAAGGGATGGATGTCTCCAAAAAGTCACAAGGAAGGCAATGGTTCCAAAGCAAAGATCTCCTTTATTCACCAACGCGTTTCAGCACCTATCCTGGCACCTTCATCAGGGTATCAGATACACACCTCTGCAGGACAGCCTATCCTTCTCCCTAACAGTAGTCATTTAGACATAAGATATTCATTGTTATAAGCTGCTGTACTTGGTGTTCCTATCCAGTCTTAGAATGCAAGCTCCTTCGAGCAGGGTCACCTTTATTTGCCTTTTTATTGCATTTCCTACATTGATTCTATGTTTATTGTATGTAACTACTGTTCTGTATTACCTACCATTCTGTATCGTATATTTTTCTTATATGTACTGTGAGGTGCCAAGGGGAGAGGTACTGGACGACAGGTATGTTTCCCCTCGGTTCATTTCATATACCTCCCTGTATTGATGCAGTCAGCCTGTGCAAAACCAGCACAGGAAAAGCTGGGGAAGTCAGATTTGTCCCAGCACACAGGTAGTTAATAAAGTCTGTTTCAGGGTAAGAAAACTGCTTGCTCCTCTCCAGACAGTCAGTCCAGGCTTTCATTCCTGACTGGACCAGCTGCTATAATATCTTTGATAGGGCGTTGATCCAGGGAATTAGTCTGATTGCCGTATCTGGAGTCAGGAAGGAATTTTTTTCCCCCAATGTGGAGCTTAGTGTTGCCACATGGTTTTTTTTTGCCTTCCTCTGGATCAACATGTTAGGCTATGGGTTGAACTAGATGGACTTAAAGTCTTCCTTCAACCTTAAAAACTATGTTACTATGTTACTATGAGTAGGTTTTAGCGCACATTAGGATACCCCAAAACACTCGGTATTCTCATCAGCGTTTGTGTCTGACAGTTCCAGCTGCCGGGATTAAAACTGCTGTAATCTAATCAGTGTGCAGCTAAAAACCATCTTTTGGACGTCTTCATTTAGCTGTATACAGGCAGCACAACATTGAAAATGCGCAAGGCCGGTGGCAATGGACAAGGAACTGGACGTGATTGTGGTGCAGGCAGAGGCCGAGGGCGTGTGCAAGCTCGAAATGCGCCACGACAAACGGCCACATCATCTCGCTCAACCTTCCTGACCCAGTTTCTAGGGGATTGCGGCACTACACCATTATTAAACCAAGACCAAGGTTGTTAGTTGGATAGCGGATAATGCTTCCAGTCAGTTTGGCACCACCACAAAACACTGTCTTCCACACGGTCAAGTGTCAGTAGCCGTGAAAGTGTACCCTGTCATATAATGTTACTCTAGTGTTGCTTATGTTAGTGTTCAAACACTGTGCATGGGGTGCAGAGAGCTGCCTGAAGGGCCACCCTACACTTGTGTCTTCCATTGACTACCCTCCATGTAGCTGTGTAGCAAGCCTGAAGGCAGCATGTGGCATATTGTCTGATGTCATGACCCACATTACACATACTGTAAATCTGTCTCTTGTACCTGGGATATACCAGGCCATACCCTGGTGCACATTTGCAAAAGGTTTTCTGGGCCATAAATTCAATGTATTCTGCCACATGTGTAACCAAAAAAAAAAAAAAAAAAAAAAAAACACTGTCAGGTTATGTATATTGTTGGCCCTGATGGCTAATGATGGCTCACTATGGTGACAATTATCCTTTCCCTGTGGTCCAGTGAATTTTAGGTTCGGTGTATTACAAATGTCCACACAAGGTGATGCTGAACAAGCCTAATGTCACATTTGTCTATGTCACAGCAACTTTGAGGCCCAGCATTATAAGCCTGTGTGGACTGTGTGGCCACGCTACTCCTACTATTCCCACATATCTAGTGAGTTGTAGGTCATTTTTACATCATATCACTTCCCCTTGTCACCAACCATCAGAATTTACCTTGAAATGTGTAATTGCCAAAATAACTCCATTTTCTGGTAGAAGGAAAAGATAGAAAGCGCACCAATCTAAATGTATATGTATAATTAGATCGTAGGTGGATTTAGATGGCACTCACCTTTTTTAGGTCTTGTTAACTTGCGTATCGGTCACTAGGGACCAATAAGTATACAGGAGTAGATTCTCAGTATTCGGTATGCTGCAAATCCCTGGTAGCTAGTATGTAGCTCAAACAGAGTTACCATAGGAGTATATATCCAATAGAGTTTTTACCAGGCTATTTGCGCTCCCAGAGGTCTATGATCCAAAACTTCTTGTAATTCATAGAGTTTTTATTATTATTCAAGAAAAGCACATACAACGCGTTTCGACATTAAAATGTCTTCCTCAGGTATATTGTTAAAAGTATTCCAAAGTTGTGGATAGCTTTATAGGAAATAGTATTATGCTAAATAGGGTGTGGAATCAGTGGGGAATAACATCCACGGCCAAGATAATGAAAAAAAGACTTCCTAGATCTGGAATGGTCACAAACAAGAAATTGTCAGTCAAAAAATTTTTTTTTTTTTTAAACAGACAGTAAAGGCTTCCTACATTATAACAGTGCGCACTACAAAAAGTGGAAAACAAATATTCCTTTTAGTCAATTTCATAGAATCAGAAAAAAATACAAATACAGATAGTCTAAAATTTTATTCAAAAAAATGTTAAAAAATGTCCGATAAAATTAATAGTGAGTGCCTATCAAACAATTTTGAAAAAACTCAGGATGTATGTATTAAATTGGAAGGATAAAAGGGATCAAAACAGTGAGGAAATAAAGAAATACAACAACAGGTGGCAATACAATTTTATATCATATAAGCAAAACAAGGAGGATATCAGGAGGATACTACTGTATATACTCGTGTATAAGCCGACCTGTGTAAAAGCCGACCCCCCTACTTTGGCCCCCAAAACCTGGGAAAACCTATTGACTCGTGTATAAGCCGAGGGTGGACCCCAGCACAGGTATACAGCAGCCCCCCCCCTGTGGTAGTATACAGCAGCCCCTCCCCTGTGGTAGTATACAGCAGCCCCCCCCCTGTGGTAGTATACAGCAGCCCCCCCCCCTGTGGTAGTATACAGCAGCCCCCCCCCCCTGTGGTAGTATACAGCAGTGCCCCCCCCTGTGGTAGTATACAGCAGTGCCCCCCCCTGTGGTAGTATACAGCAGTGCCCCCCCCCTGTTGCTGCCGCACACCTGTAAAAAGAGCTTTCATACTTATCCTCCTGCTGGCACCGCGCGCGCATCCTCCGCTCTCCTTCCTGCTTGTACCCGGCGTCCATCCATATGACCGCGCACAAATGACGTCATTACTTGTGCGCGGTCACGTGGATGGACGCCGGGTACAAGCAGGAAGGAGAGCGGAGGATGCGCGCGCGGTGCCAGCAGGAGGATAAGTATGAAAGCTCTTTTTACAGGTGTGCGGCAGCAACAGGGGGGGGGCTGTATATACCACAGGGGGAGGGCACTGCTGTATACCCACGGGGGGGTGGAGGAGTGCTGACAGTGCAATGCAATATGCACCGCTCCCCCTGCCGCTGATTGACAGGGGGATGCAGTGCATATTGCATTGCACTAATGAGCGGGGGCACGTGACTGCCCGCTCACTGTACAGCCTCCCCCACCTCCTCCAGCCCCCGGACACTGGCCCCACACACTCGGAGCCGTCACTGACTCGTGTATAAGCCGAGGGGGGCACTTTTCAGCACAATTTTTGTGCTGAAAAACTCGGCTTATACATGAGTATATACGGTAAATAAATATTGGTATCTACTGAAAAGAGATGCATATCTGAAAAAAAAAAAAAATCCTACCAGAAAAACCTAATATCACTTTCTGCAGGGCTCAAACAATAAGGCCACGTGCACATGTTCAGTATTTGATGAGTTTTTTTACCTCAGGATTTGTAGACAAAACCAGGAGTGGAACAATCAGAGGAAAAGTCTAAAGGCCACTTTACACACACAGATATATTGGTCACAGATCTCTGGTTGCAGTGAAATCATGGACACATTGCTCCATTTGTACAAAGCCACAAAATGGAACAATATGTCCATGATTTCACTGCAACCAGAGATCTGTGACCAATATCTGAATAGATATCTGTGTGTAACGTGGCCTTAACAGAAGCAAGTCACCACTTCTGTATTTAATCATCCACTCCTGGTTTTGGCTACAAATCCTGAGGTAAAAAACTCAAATACTCAGCGTGTGCACGTGGCCTAACAGGTATTATTGCCCCCAGTCATTTAAAACAATTATCACAGGGAAACCAGAAAAGGAATCAAACAAAATACAGGTAAAACTAATAAAAATGACAACAAAAAACTGGTGTAATGCGATGCAATTCAAAAAAGTGCTGCTGCTGTGGAATCCTAGATCACAATGTGACAGGAATTCACTGCAACAGCACGGGAGAATTATTCCCACTTACACAGAGACTTTCCTGTGACAGCCAATTTGTGGTGTATGGCATCACATGTGCCTGTGGCATTCAGTACGTGGGACGTTCTATACAGTCTGAGAACACGTATGAATGGCCACAGGCACAATGCGAAAAATGGCTTCATGAAACAGTTTGTCCCGACACTTATGTTTGAAGCATAGTAAACAATTTAATATAAAAGTTACACCAGTTGAGCAAATTCCGGAGAACTGCCCAAACCGCATTGAAAAATTAAATCGCAAACAATCTTATTGGATTTTTAAAATGGGTTCTCTACACCCGGACGGATTAAATGAGGTTATTAAGAATATAAAATTAATCCTTCCTTGGATACTGTGTTCTCAAAATTTACAACAATTTTAAATGTTATATTACTATTGAAAATGTTATGCCATTTATGATCTACATATGTGTTTGTTTTTTTATTAGTATGTGCTTCTGAATATAGCAAACTTGTATAGCAGGTGTGGCATTAACTAACCTTAGTGGTCCACACCCGATTTAGCATACTACTATTTCCTATAAAGCTATCCACAACTTTGGAATACTTAATATATCTGAGGAAGACATTTTTACTGTTGAAACACGTATGTGCTGTTCTTGAGACATAATAAAAACCCTTTATGATCCAAAACTTTTTGTAATTCATAGACCTCTGGGAGTGCAAAAAGCCTGGTAAAAAAAAAAAAAAAAAAACACTATTCAAAATAACTCCATGGCATTCATATTTGCTATGGTACCTCTTACAAACTGAAATATGCTAACCAACAGGTGAGGAGGACCCCCAGCAGCAGCCTCAAGCAGCGTCACCAATAGCCTCACCATACAGCACCCCCACCTGACTCTCCAGCAGGAACCCCATCAGTCGCAGAGTCACCCAGCCCAACGCCTTCTCCAGTGGCCTCATTTGTGCCATCAGCAGACAGGACCCCATCACCCCTGGCCCAGAGCACCCCATCACCACTAGCAACCCCTCCACGAAACCCAGAACCACCTGGGGCCAGCCCTGTTGAGGAATGGTCCCCATAGGGCCACAGTGAGTCGGGTGGAGAGGCACCTTCTGGCAAGTGCTGCAAATGGGCATAGTAAATCTTAAAATGTTGGTTCTCATGTGCCCAATGACATGTTGACATGCCTCACCTCATGTTTGTTTTGTTGTACATGTAGGCCAAAGAGATGGTTATGGTGTATGGTCCATAAACACCTTTCCTGTAGGCACTCAGCCCAACATGGCTGCAGAGTCCAGCCGTGAGTACCCCCATCACATTCACCAAGCCAGTAACCCAACAGCTGGGCATGTATGTGCCAGTCTCTTACCCCTATAGGTCTGCTATCTTTACATGCACACCAAAGTGCAATGTGGACATTGGTGCATTGGTGGCCTCATTCAGAGCATGATAGATGCGGAGCAGGCTGCAGGACCACCCGCAGCGGAATACCCTATTTGACTTGTCTGCTTTAGGCTTTTCATTTGTAATTTGTATTTTTTTCAGTTAAGTGTTTGTAAAGAAAAAGCCAATTGAGGCAAAAAAAAAAAAAATGTTATGAATAAAAACATCAAAATTCCTACAAGGACATCACGTAATAACAAAACAATGATATGTTGCAGTTATGCAAAATACATGCAAATTACACTTGTGACGAATGCAAACAGTAAATTTAGCACTGTGAACCTTCACCATTTTAGATAAGAAACTTAATCAGTTTTTTGCTAATATATATTAGATACAGCTTGAAGTTAAGGTTTAGTTATATTAAGAATATTTCATGTGCAAATGTGCAATATGCATGAATATTGCCATAAAGCCATGTAATATTGACAAAAATTAAAAATTAAAGTTTTTGATTTCACTTGTCATTTCTTTATGAACAACCATGTTCACATACAGTCCAACGCACCAGGTATTCAAATAAAACACGCAAATTGGAAAAAAAAAAAAAAAACTCAGACTTTAATAAGTTGGGTCAAAAATGAATGGAACATTATAACTGTAGTAGACCCGAACAGAACAGCAGTGTTTAAAAAAAAAAAAAAAAAAAAAAGTTTAACACTGCTGTTCTGTTCGGGTCTACTACAGTTATAATGTTCCATTCATTTTTGACCCAACTTATTAAAAGTCTTAGGGTGCTTTCACACCACGATTTTTGCATTTCCGATGCTGTCCGAAAAAAATCGGACAGCATCGGACCGATTTTCGGATCCTATGGATCCCTATGGGGATCGGACCTAATCGGATGTGCACTAAATGCCATCCGATTTGGTCCGATCCGATTCTGCCCGATTTTGGCCGATTTTTTTCAGGAGAAAAAAATCGTTGCCTGCAACGATTTTTTCATCCGATTACAAAATCTGATAGAGTCGGATCGGACCAAATCGGATGGCATTTAGTGCACATCCGATCTGACCCGATCCCTAACATGGGGCCCTATGGAGAAAGGTCCGAGGAAACATGTATGTCTCCTCGGACCCCATTTTACTGTACTGAGCAAGCTCAGTACAGTAAATCTGCTCCTGGGAGCACAAGGGTTAAAAAGAAAAAAAAAAAAGTTTATTCTCACCTGCCCCCGAGCCCCCGCTGTCCCCCGCCGTCTTCCGCCATCTTCCTCTAGGTTCCCGGTGGCTCCCGCAGGCTCCGTTGTCAGCAGAGGTGTACCTCTGCTGTACAGGACCTGCGGTGATGTCACAGTCATGTGACCGCGAGTTCACCATGGTGAACCCGCGGTCACGTGACTGACATCACCGCAGGTCCTGTGTACAGCAGAGGTACACCTCTGCTGACACCGGCAGCCTGCGGAAGCCACCGGGAACCTAGAGGAAGATGGCGGAAGACGGCGGGGGACAGCGGGGGCTCGGGGGCAGGCGAGAATAAACTTTTTTTTTTTTTCTTTTTTTCAGCCTCCGGCGCCGATTTAATGCCGGAATCGGATGCCTATTTGGCACCCGATTCCAGGCATCAGAAGGGAGCCGATGCTGTCCGATTTATATCGGACAGCATCGGCTCCCTAAAAATCGTAGTGTGAACGCACCCTTAGTGTTTTTGTTTTTTTAGAGTTTCAGAGTTAGGCAATACAGGAGCAACATGACACCATTTACTGAGCCTGTTAATCACCACCCAGCTATGAGTCTTCATTACAGATTTCCTACCCTCAGAAGGGAACTCCATGGAGAGATGGGTCCAAGGACTCCTAGAGGTTGGTAGGGTCACCAAAAATTCATAGTTAAAAAAACCAAAAAAAACTAATATATAAAAAAAGGGTGATGAAGCCCAGAATCATGGAAATTTCTGAATACACAAGTGAAACTGGGGAGGAACAAAGCTTACAGGGAGTAGTGTCAGAGGGCTAGCTCTTGGGATCGAAGGATCTCCACTTCAAGTGTAATTGGTAAAATTGTAACTGGTTGATAGTTGTCAGACTGAAAATACCTGAAAGCTGATGCACTTTCCAGATATTAGTACCAGGTCAGAACATCACCACAAAAACAAATCAAGACAAGAACAAAGCCCATCCCGCTCGCCTGGGGTTAAGTCTTATAATGGACTTAATTGGGATCACCTATGTGACAGTTTGGCACCTTTGTGGAAGTGAAACCATTCCTTGAAGGCCTACTTAATTGCTAACAATTCAATTACCAATGTCCCAATTCTTCTCGGCAGATGAACATTTGTGAAGAGGTGCATGGATGAAGTTGAGCGAGACAGCAAACCTTGCACTAGAACTGCTCCAACTCCAACCTCAGGAGGCATCAACCTCCACAATAAAAAAGGGACACAAGATCAGGCTAAACCAATATCAGGTCAGACGAGTCAGTGAGTGGTCTGGCAATCTTTGAATCATTTTTAATGAATTTATGATAATTTGCAAACCCATAAAAATGCTGCAAGGCCTTCAGAGACTTTGGTTGCACCCACTCTTTAATGAGTTGAACCTTCAAGGGGGACCACACAGAAGGCTATAGCAGGCAAAATATACTTTAGGAAAGTTACTTTATGTGAAAAAAAATGTTTTAAGTTTGGCAAATAATGGAATCAACCGAGTATTTGAACTACAGTGCAAGTTAATATCAGATGAATAAATCAAGATGTTATCCTGATAGAGGCTTTATAGTGAACATTTCTGTCTGGTGCAATTATTAGGAAATGTGCGCCATTATTGACAATGCCATTCAGTGTACTGTACATCTGGACTCATATGCAACCCATGATAAGCTTTTCAAGGGTGCACTGCTGTGTAATATTTGTGCACATTGTGCAGTTGGAAGCAGACTTACCGGATCTAAATGATCTGCTGGCAACACAGTTCCAAAGACAATCTGAAAAGGAGCATGTTGCTCCCTGGGGTAGATGTGTGTGGGGGGGGGGATGATCATAGTATGGAGCTGCAGGACAGTGAGACAGCTACCTGGGTTACTGTTAGAAAACAGGGTAGAGGGAAGAGTGCCGGGGAGGCTAGCCCTAATCTTGTACACCAACGAGTTTGCCAAGGAGGCCGACTGGGGGTGGGGGGTTGTTGTACAGGAGCAGCACTCATGCAGCATGGCATGTTCTATTAAAGGGAACCTAACCCCTCCAAATGACCCCCAAATCTAAGAATACATGTCCCTGCACCCTTACAGATGATTACCAGCTGTCCTCTTCTGTAAAAAATGCGTTTAGTAACAGTGATAAAAACCAGATTATAAAAACTTACACGTGAAGGACTACTACACTCTGATATAGTCGAAAAAGGCCGTTCCCTGAGAGACGGTAGCCCTCCTGGCTCGCTCATTATCACGCCCCGATGGGCGTGATAACTAAGCCTAAATCCTCCTCGCCCTGCTCTAGGGGCGTATTAGCCGGTGTGACGCTTTTTGCGTCACATCCGGTAACAGTGACGTCAGTACACCCAAAGTGTGTGTACTTCGGGTGTATCGCAGAGAGTATTTTGCTTTACGGCCGGGAACGTCGTAAAGCAAAACTTCGCTGTGCTGAACGATCAGTGCAGAGCTTACTAATAAAGTATGTACCATGCATTTAGGGAAATGTCTACAGAGTGATAACAATAACGGTATACATGGCTTCTTACAGCCACCGACTCGGCTTAGCCATGTATACCCTTAGGGTAGAGACACACAGTCAGTATTTGGTCAGTATTTCACATCAGTATTTGCAAGCCAAAATCAGGAGTGGAACAGTCAGAGGAAACATAATAGAAACATGTGCTCCACTTCTGCATTTTTCACCCACTCCTGGTTTCGGCTTACAAATACTGATGTGAAATACTGACCAAATACTGACTGTCTCCACCCTTATTATCAGTAAGGTAAGGGGAGAAAGAGCAGAGCAGGCCAGGCAGGTGCTGGCAGTGGGAGACTCCATTATTAGGAAGAGATCAGATTGACAATCCCCATCTTTGCAACGGATTGCCCATACAGTGTGCTGCCTACCTGGTGCTTGAGTATGGCACATCGCTGATCGGGTTGACAGATTCCTGGGAGGTGCTGCTGAGGACCCAGCAGTCATGGCGCATGTCGGCACAAATGACAAAGTAGATGAAAGGTCCTTAAAGAGGATTTCAGGGATTGGGCTGTAGGCTTCAAGCAAGGACCTCCAAGGTAGTATTTCCAGAAACACTGCCTGTACCATGTGCCACACCAGAAGCAATGGGAGATTAGGGAGTTAAGTGGCTCACAAATTGATGTAGGAAGGATGGGTTTGGGTTCCTAGAGAACTGGGTTGACTTATGTTGGGTACAGGTTCTACGCTAGGGACAGGCTGTACCTCAATGGGGAGGGGGTAGGTGTGCTGGACAGATAATGGTAGAAGATTGGAGGAGAATTTAGACTAGGAATGGGGGGGGGGGGGGTATTCACTGTATAGCCGTGTAAGTGTAAATAAAGGTAGATTCATAAAACGAGAATGTGGAAATGGGAAAAATGTGTAATTAGGTTAAGGACTGGTCCAGTGATAGGAAAAATGGTTGTTAATAATGGTTAATAAAACACACTTGGACTGGGTCACATAACAGCAAGATACAAAAGGGGGTCTGTATTGCAGTTTCTTTAACCCATTAGTGACCTTGTAGGAGGCATACAGAAATCAAATTTCAATATTTGCCTATACTAAACTCTGCATGGTAATCAATACAGAGAACAATTTTATATTATAGGAGGATTTATGTAGACTGGAGGCTTGGGCCATGGAGCAGACATTGGATCCGAGGTCAACTCAGATCCGATGTCCATAGGTTCCCATGTCATCGGGGCGCGGATCCGATGCTGTCCGATTTCATTCGTGGACACAAAATCGCAGCAGGTTACGATTGTGTGTCTGTGCTTGAATCTGACAGGATCAGATGGTGCCAAAATCGGATGGCAAAAGGCACACATCCGATCCGAGCCCCATAGGGATACATGGATTTTGGATCCGAGTATCAGTTTTAAAACGAATACCTCGAAAACGCAGTGTGAAGCCGGCCTTAGAAAGAATGATCCAGGCCTTCTAAAAATTCTAGTCGTGCAGAAAAAAGTCAAATGACCGGGCACTACACACATGGAGCTCTGCTAACAGCCTGTCGGCTAACCCCCGGTGCCTGGTGTTGCACAGCCTTAGAAGAAGTAATCTAAGATTCATGAAAAAGTGAATAAAGAAAGGCGGCACTCACCATGTAGGCTGGTGGAAGAATGTTTTAATCCAGGTAGTTTAGTCCATTAAAACATTGTTGGTGCGGTGGGGAGAGAGTGAGGCCGTCGGAACGACGTATCACTGGAACCCCCAGAAGTATCACCACACGATACGAAACGGTACCGTCGTTCCGACGGCCTCTCACTCTCTCTCCCCACTGCACCAACAATGTTTTAATGGACCAAGCTACCTGGATTAAAACAAACATTCTTCCACCACCCTACATGGTGAGTGCCGCCTTTATTCACTTTTTCATGAAACGTCTAAATTCTAGTATTAGGCACCTGACAATGGATAGATTTGCAAATACTCAAGACCATCTAAAAAGGTGAGGAGATTACCTTTTATGAACGATTAGTATTTTACCCCTACACTTAGATCTGCACCCCCCTTTTCTCCTCTCACCCCAGTCTCTTGGACCTAGCAGTCTTCTGAGGCAACATTTCAATAATGTACTAAGTTCAGTGAGATTTGCCCCGTGTTTTACAATTTAGTGGCCATTGTCAGGCTGCTGCTGCAAAGGTTACTAATGGGATGTATTAAAAGGCATAGATGCTCATGAGAACGTAGTTTTAACTCTATACAGTCTTTAGTGTGACCACACTTACATCTGAAAACCAGAATTGTACACAATGTTCTAAGACATAACTGAACTAGAGCAGCTGCAGAGAAGAGCAACCAATGTTATAAGAGGACTGGGTGGATGGCAATACCAAGACAGGTTATTAAACCTAAGGTTAATAAGTTTGTAATAAAATTGTCCCTAAGCCTTCATTGTTCCAATCTACAAATATATGGGGACAGGACAGACCTTTCTGATTATCTTTATATCTGTGGCACCCTGTGCAGGTAAGCCACAGAACTCCCTGGGTCACAAAGGGATTTCCACAGCTGAGAGACACACACATACACCAACACCTTCCACCCCAAGCCTGTAGGGGGAGTTCAACTGGCTGCCCTTAAATTAGCCAGAGTGTGCAGTCACTACAAGAACTGAAGGTCAGCTCAGTGCCTAAGGAGCTGAAAGTGGTTACCGGAGCCGTGCTGGGCCCAAAACCAGTGCACACCTGAGCCAGTGTGAGATCCAGAGAGTGAGGACGAAGGCAGAGGCGAGGAACACGTCAGACAAAAGGGCAGAGGAGCCATCCTGGCTCGTCCCACCAGAACCCCGGTGACTGGAGACAGAGCCTGCACACAGGGAGAGATCCCTGCAGAAAATGCAGAACACCGGAGGTTTAGCTCCCCGGACACCCCCAATTGAGATCCAGGGACCGCAGGAGTGATAGCGGTAGCACAGAGAGAACCCTCAGTGCAGCAAACCGGGTGTGGAGACACAGGAGGTCAGGACTGGTTTCAAGCTAGCCTGGCCACAGGACAAAGCAAAGGACAAAGAGAGGCTTACATCTCACTCAAAGTGGAAGTCCAAGAGTGCACCCTTCATTCCTGGGCATGTACAGTTTATCAGTAAAAGGTACAGAAAGACTTGTCCGTGACCCTTATTCCAGCCGCACACCACAATGACTACGCTGCCCTATTCCCTCACTCCTACTTCCAATACACCGGGGAAACCCCTCTACCTGTAGAGGGCTACTACACCTTGCTGCCGCCCATCCCCCGGAGGTCTCAGCAGTGCCGGTGCCATCACCAGACCTACAGGTGGAGTCACGGACACTTTTTTTATATGACCGCTCAAGGGCACGAACTCTGGCACGACCACCGCAGCATTCCCGTGTAATAGCCCACAGGTGACAGGATACGCAAGGACTGCACGGAAAACAGTGTTAAACAAATGCACTTTTAATACAACTGGGGGAAAAGTGCGGGAAAGAAGGGGAAGGAGCGGGAAGGTGTGCAAAAGTAAATACAATATATATAACCACTGTGACTAGTTTGCCCAGAATGCAAGGTCTCAATGTCTTTAAATAAAGAAATGCAAAGTCTTTATCGAGCGAAATGGAGTGTTTGTTTTCTTTCTGTAACTTGTATATCGAACTGCAGAGTCTTTTCCTATCTGTCCCTAACTAAAACAGTGTGCACACTTTACTGTGAGTTTTACTGCGAGGTACCGCATTGCCGTTGGGGCCCGTAATTCGCTGACAGGCACCTGTCGAGTGCAGTCCTTGTCCTGGATCTGTGCCTTGCTCTTGCAGTCTGGCTCCTCACTCCACATCCAGTCTCTTTAGGTCTGTCTCTCTCAGCAACACAAGTGGAAGTTGTCTCTCTTCTTCTGGAGACCCCACCCATCCATCTCCTGGACTGTTCCATGTCACTCTCAGCAGCAGGGGGCAGTATAACACAAGGAAGAGTCCACAAAACAGTCATATGTGGCACCCTTGTGGACCGGTCGCCACTAGAAGGCACAGCAACCAGGATCAGCAAGTCCAGTCACCCAAACACTCTGATCCCAAGACTAGGGACTCTATGCCCAGCAATGGGATGGCAGGAGGAGACAAGTGGAGGGTGTGAAAGTTAGACAGGACACAGTCAGGAAAAGAAACAATTGTATACTGCATGTAGTGACAGTGCTAGGGCCCGGTTATATGAGAGCACTTTGTCGCGGTTACCAAGCTCAAAAGCAGTGGTCAGTCTCTCAATTTTCTTTATAATCTAAATCAGTATTTCCCAAGTCTCCGTGCCTTATACACATGGTCTTGGCTATCAGATGAATAGCAGGAATATGTGCACAGCTATGTGGCTAATTCACATTCATTTAGTGTTGCAGCAGATCTCATCTTATTATAGGGGAGGAAGAAAGAAAAACAAGAAAACACCACAGGAAGTTTATCAATAAGAAGTCAGTTGAGTCCAGGAGCTCAGCAGAATCAAATGAGAGGAGAGATAATCACCACACTAGATGGAAAGGACACAGCAGCCTGTACCACCATGACGCTTGTCCAGGTCCCGGGCTACAGACTGTAGAGAAACAGGAGTCCTAGGGGCACAGGTAGTGAGCAATCCACCTGTGTGCCTGAATTAGCAGGAAAGCTGAAGGACTGGGGCAGAAACCAGGGTGTCTGGAGTGTGGAGCACCCTGGCCACGCAAGGGCAACCATGAACCCGGAAGGGGACAGGATCTTTATGTCCTGCAACCCAAAACCCAGCAGAGCAAAGAGAAGGCCGCCATACTAGGGCCAGGGGAGCAGGCAGGTCACCCAACAAAGGCCTGTGGTCACTGGATCATAGCTTTTCAGCACAGAGACTCATTTCTGTGCCTGGAGAGGTAGACATTCGCCAAGTCAGCAGCAGGAGCTTGCCCGAGTGTATCCCTGAACCCTGCCAGCAGCCAGCTCAGCCCTCCCATTCTCTAAATCACCTTCACAAACTATACGGTTGCTCTGGGTACCTGCTCTTGTGGAGAGCTAAACCATCCTAGTTGCTACTCCCATCATCCCCAGGAGGTCCCGACTGCAGCAGTGGCTGTACCAGCTGCATTCCACTGGTGGCGTCACAACAACAAAACTTTACATTTTTCTTTCATCCCCTTTGCATTTCCCCTGTAGCCTCCCTGGCGGTCTGTTTAGGTCTTGAATTTTTTGCTAAAAGCGGGCTACTCGCGTTCGCGGCAGATGCGGTAAAAAACCGCATCTGCCGCACTTGCCGCATAGCTGCCGCACTTGCGCCGCACTTGCGGCGCGGTTGCGGTAATCTGCATAGTAAAGGGAACCAACCACCTCTGATGACCCTCATACACTGTTTAATATGTGCCCCTGCAGCCTAGTAAACCATTAGCAGCACTTTTTTTGTGTGAAAAGTGGCTGCAGTAGAAGTGAGATAATGATTGTATACACTTACATGCCTGCGTACTTGAGGCCGTCTCCCTGTGTGTGCTGGCACTTGTGGGCTGTGCTCATCATGTCTGCTCTACCCCTCCCTTATGCACGCCCCCTCTCAGCCTGCTATAGTGATGTGAGGCGGATTGCGTCATAAAGGGGCGGGGCTACCGGGATGCCGCGATTTAGCCCCGCCCCTTTATGACGCAATCAGCCTCACTTCACTATAGCAGGCTGAGAGGGGGCGTGCATAAGGGAGGGGAGAGCAGACATGATGAGCACAGCCCACAAGTGCCAGCACACACAGGGAGACGCCCTCAAGTACGCAGTAATGTAAGTTTCTAAAATCATTATCTCACTTCTACTGCAGCCACTTTTCACACAAAAACAGTGCTGCTAATTGTTTACTAGGCTGCAGGGGCACATATTAACAGTGTATGAGGGTCATCCGAGGTGGTTGGTTCCCTTTACTATGCAGATTACCGCAACCGCTCCGCAACCGCTCCGCAAGTGCGGCAAGTGCGGCAAGTGCGCAAGTGCGGCAAGTGCGGCAAGTGCGGCAAGTCGCAAGTGCGGCAAGTGCGGCAAGTGCGGCAAGTGCGGCAAGTGCGGCAAGTGCGGCAAGTGCGGCAAGTGCGGCAAGTGCGGCAAGTGCGGCAAGTGCGGCAAGTGCGGCAAGTGCGGCAAGTGCGGCAAGTGCGGCAAGTGCGGCAAGTGCGGCAAGGTGCGGCAAGTGCGGCAAGTGCGGCAAGTGCGGCAAGTGCGGCAAGTGCGGCAAGTGCGGCAAGTGCGGCAAGTGCGGCAAGTGCGGCAAGTGCGCAGTGCGGTTTTCTCACCGCATCTGCCGCGAACGCGGGTAAGCCCGAGCCTGACTCGGGGTTAACGCTTCTGGTAGTGAATGTTAACCCCGAGTCAGGCTCGGGAATAACGCTAGGAAGGTTAACTGATCCCCAGACGAGGGGATCACAGACTGGTTCACGCCACGGTGACATCCCGCAGCCCAGATGACATCAAGAGAGCCCGGTTCAGAGTACCCCACGGTCCCCACCAGGGCAAGTTATACACCTTGGCCTGAGAGAGACAAAGGGGCATCCTCTGTCTGGAGGAAAGAAGGTTGAATCAATCAGATGCAGATTCTTTACTGTACAAGCAGCAAGACTATGGAGCTCTCTGCTGTATGAAGTTGTAATGAGTGATTCACTACTAAAATGTAAGAGCCTGTATGCCTTTCTTGAAACATTACAAGTTATCTGATACTAGATTCTTTGATAGGGCATTGATCCAGGAAGGCTGGCATCACACCACGGTTTTCTGTTGGGTTCTGTCCGGTGCTTCCTGCAAAACACTGGACAGAACCTGACAGCTCCAGAAAAAAAAAAAAAAAAAAAAAAAAAAAAAAACACCCCACAACAAACATGGAGGGCAATTATGCCCCTCTATCCCGTTTTCTGCCGGATTAGTTTGAGCAGCAGCTGCTGCTGTCCAGTGTTGAAATTTCAGCCAGTTTGCTGTCCAGGTGCTATCAGCACCCGACATCCAGCAGCCGGTCCCATTTTATGTCATATCCGGTGCCCTTAGCACCCCCCCCCACATGTTATAGGGCGCCAGATAAAAATCTGATCATCCCGGATCCAGGGCTTTCAGCTTTTTGCCCCAAACACAAACGCTGCAATTTTGAGCCCGGGGAAAAAACAAATTCTGCCGGATCCTCCCTGACAGCAGAGGACCAAAAGGCAAATCACTGCCATTTGGCCCCATAGGAATACTATGGTCCAAAATCAGATCCGGGGCTGTCCGGTTCATTAAAAAAAATAAATAAATAAAAATAATATGTAACCCGTGTAAGAAGTGAACTGTAACCTGAACTGTTGTACTGAAAGAACTGCACAGTAAACCCGGTGAACCCCGCTTCTGACTCCCTTGTATGATTATCTGCAAACAGAACTCTATAATGCCATTGCTCCCTTGCCTGTGACTAACTTCTTCCTGCAGAGCAGCAGGAAAGTAAGTGAACTACACCTACTGCAATCCATAATCAGACACTTCAACCATCACTGCCCCAGGGAATCCAGTTCTACCCACGGAAAGCTATTCCATCTACAGCTGCCCAACATCATCCCCGGAGGTTCTGCAGCAGAGGTGGTCCCATTACTGACCACACTGTGGGTGGCGTCACGGCAAACATTTATCCCTTGTACATATTCCTTTTTTACTTGTGTGGGCCCAGGACATGGTCCGGACCAGGACCTCTGTGACATCCAGCCAGCAGCGACCCGGTCCGGTACAGAGTACCCCGTCCCAGTGGGCTCAACACACTTGCCACATGGATTTTTTCCCTTCCTCTGGATCAACATGTTAGGCTATGAGTTGAACTAGACTTTAAGTCCAACTTCAATCTATGAAATTAAATTACCCCATTATCTTTGGAAGGGGGATGCAACTCCATCTCTTGGCCATGATGACCTTATAAAATGTTGGATTACTGCAGACATTTGGGATGTGAATCTTTATTACAAAGTTTTGTTTATACTCAACTCCTAGAGAAAAGAGACTTCACCAATTGTGAGATTTCCACGTTTGTCATATTGAGCCAGAATAGATTTGAGGAAACCCAACTAAAACCTTCATTTCATCATAATCGACAATGGAAGCAATTAAATCATTTGAGCTCACCAAGGCTAGCGAGAATGATTTCCAGTTTGTGGGGACTATGGGGAGCAGTGATCATGGCCGAGTGATCATGGCCAGTGACTTGATGGATTTGCCACTGAACCTGGCAGCTCTCTAGCACCCCTCATTGTCAGGACAGCCAGGGAACTGAGCATAAGGGAGGATCTGCAGCTGCCCTGTAAGTGCTGCTTCATTAATGTGCTCTCAGTGAGTGGTAAATTTTTTCCAGTCCCAGGCCAGACGTATATGTAATAAATGCCACCCCATTACTTGGAGGTCCTAAATACAAAAGCACCAACTGCTGCCTTCATTCACATACAAGCCCGGTTTATCCATGCAGTTATCAGGGTCAGAAACCAACCCAGGCAGTATATAGTTTTTATGATAAATATTAAATCTAATTTAATCTTGGGTTCATTTTATCGCCTTAAGGGTAGACTAGATAATACAGATATCACATAATCAGTTTACAAATAAAAGATAAATAGGGTAGACAGATATACAGAAATGTAACCAGTTAGGCTGGTTTCACATCACGATTTTCGGTCATCCGATTGTATCCGTTTCAAAACGGATACAAATCTGATCCGAAATCGGACCCCATGTTCCCCTATGGGAATCGGATGGGATCGGATGTGCCACTATTGGCATCCGATTTTGGCACCATCCGATCCCATCCGATGTAATCATGGGCACAAAATCGTAGCCTGCTACAATTTTGAGTCCGTGACTCACATCGGACAGCCTCGGATCACTGCTGATCCGAGGCTGATCCCAGTGCCCACAACATGGGAGCCTATGGACATCGGATCTGAGTTCACCTCAGATCCGATGTCGGCTCCGTATCTCCCTGTCTTTCCCTGCTTCTGCTCCTCCATCTTCTTCCCTCTCCTATTCTATATGATGTGCCCCCGCTATTCTTTGCCGTGTCCCTGCTTCTCTATCCTCATCTATCCCTATCCTGTCCCCTGTCCTCTCCCTGGGTGTAAAAAAATAAAAAAAAACACTCCTCCGGGAGTATACATTACCTGTCACTGCTCCCACGCTGCAGCACGATCAGGGCTAAAGGACCTGTGATGTCAGTCACATGACCCGGTCAGCTGACGGGTCATGTGACCGGGTCTCTTACATCATCACAGGCTCTTGTGCCCTGATCGTGTGCAGAGTTGGAGCCGGTGACAGGTGATGTATACTCCCGGAGGAGGTTTTTTTATTTTTTTTTTTACACCCAGGGAGAGGACAGGGGACAGGATAGGGATAGATGAGGATAGAAAAGAGGGGCACAGCAAAGAATAGCGGGGGCACACAATAGCATAGGAGAGGGAAGAAGATGGAGGAGGCAGGAGTAGGGAGAGACAGGGGACCGCAGGATCCACACGGATCCTGCAGATCGGATGGCTATTTGCCATCCGATTGCAGGGATCCGTATGGATCCGTGCCTGTCCGTGGGATGCCCCTTCAAAGTCGAATCCCACGGACAGGCACAAAAACGTGATGTGAAACCAGCCTTACCGGTTTCTTGATGCTTATGACCACACACTGGCAGAGTAGAGCCACAGGCTCTGCTTGAGGTAATTCCCAAATATATGACAAGATGAGACCCCCCCATGGGAAATGTGACAGAGGGAGGGGTTGGGCCAAGTGTTATACCCTAGATGGCCACTCATTGCTCTGTTCCACCTCTGAGTTGTCTTAAGGCCACTTTACACACACAGATATCTGTGACCAACTTCTGAACAGCTCTCTGGTTGCAGTGAAATCATGGACACATTGTTACATTTGTACACAGCCACAAAATGGAACAATGTGTCCATGATTTCACTGCAACCAGAGAGCTGTTCAGTAGTTGGTCACAAATATCTGTGTGTAAAGTGGCCTTTAGTGCAAAGATACAGGGAGATTCTATCAGATCCTCTGGTGTCTTAGGAACCTGATTGACATTGTTGAGAGATTCTCTGGAGTCTCTCATTATAAATTGAATACTAATAAGACACAAGTTTTGCCCCATCATTGAACATCACCGATTAGAGATTCTTAAAACTGAATTTAATTTCTCCTGGTCACTGTCAGAAATGTCCTACTTGGGAATCACCATTACTAAACCTCTAACATTGTTGATAAGAATTTCAGATATTGTTAAGACCTCTTTCGAAAGGGATTTCTCTCCAATTTAGAGGTCTCCTGGACGGGACGTATTGCGGCCTATAAAATGTTGCTACTTCCCAAAATTCTATACCTCTTCCGTTCCCTCCCTGTGGTCATCCCTCAGAAATATTTTTAACGTCTCCAGACACAACTTAGCAGATTTATTTGGTGAGGGAAATTTCCTAGAATTGCAGCTACCACTCTTGAAAAACAAATTACATGGAGGTTTAGAATCTCTAATCTTAGGGCCTATTATCTAGTTATTACTCAAATTAGATCACAATGATGGAGTACTGAATACTCACCATCCTGGTTAAATATATAACTGTCCATCATGAAGCAAAAGAATCCTGCATTGTTAATTGTTTTATACCTTCTTAATCCAAAGAAAAGGAGACTTCCTCTAGAGACCCCACTTAAGGCCACTATCAAGGCTGGGAGGACATGTAATCAGATTTCTAAAACCATCTTCTCTCCAGTTTCTCCTGTCTGGCTTCCAATAGATGTCTTTTCTTGGTTGTGCCCATCTCAATCTAGCAAACTGGAAGATTAGGAATATGAAATTTGTCCGTGTTCGCTGGCGAGAGGTTAGCCTCTTGAGGTTGTCTTCTCGTTTCAGCCTACCTGAATCTGACAGACCTACTTGGACTTTATTGCATGAGACTTTAAACCACACACTTCTAGACTTTACACTACCTAACAATATTGACCTACTTCGTCACACTGGAAGCCAATTGATGTGGAAAACTAATATATAAAACTTTTAATAAAGGATGTGACTTAATTCTAGATTCTATACAGTATGGGATAACCAACTTGACAGGGATAATCACACTTTACATAACCAGTCGCCCATCATTTTAACAATTATTTACTCCTGTCCCCTGTTCAACACTTCTGGAAACTCAATATAAAAGTATATGTGGTGCCCCCGGGGTCCAGTAATCACATTACAAGCTTGGAAACAAGTCATCCACCAGGTGAAGCACGCATAACATATCCCAACCGGGACCTGTAGGGGGAGCTCTAACAGCTGAGGTCAGGTCAGTTGCTGACATCAGTAGAGGTCCCCTAGATATGCAGGTGCAGGGGGCGGAGCTAGTCAGTTCCTGTCAGGAGAGCTGAGGTGACACTTGAGCAGAAGGAGAGGAAAGTGATTTTTTTTTTTTTTTAACCATTAAGATTTTTATTAGCATATAACAATATACTGAAAAACAGCATAAACGTCATGCAATGGCCAATATAAAGGGGAAAAGTTCAAGGGCGAGGTGGGAGAAGGAAATGGGGAGGAAAGGAGAAAGGAGGGTGGACATTATAACACAAAGCTACATAACGCTTGTTATCAATGTCAACATATATTGTACTCAAAAAGAATCGACACTCAGTCATTTTAACAAATAAGGCGGAATATCCGCTGCATGGATAGAGGCGACCCAGGGATCCCACCAAGTAAGGACATTCTTTTTAGATATAGATGAAACGCTCAGGGATTCATAGCAGAAGTGAAGATTGAGTTTGTTGATCAGTTCTGCCCTGGAGGGGGTAGATGGGGTCCTCCAGTGAGCTGCTATGCTCTGCCTTGCGGCGACTAGAATAATAGTTATGATAGGTCTCAAGGGCGAGGGGAAATCTACCAGAGAAATACCCAATATCGCCAGCTGGGGTGTTAAGGACATTGGGATCTGCGTCACCTCAGCAATGAGCGACTCTACCTGACACCAAAAGTTCCTAATAGGGGGGGCACTCCCACCAGACATGTGATAACGATCCAGATGAGCCACAGCCCTTCCAGCAGGAGGAGGCCAGGTGGAGCTTGGCCAGACGGGCTGGAGTGTCTTTCTAGCCTGTTCCACATGACCCACACAAGAGGAGAACTTGGCAGGGTGCAATAAGGCTGCGGACCATTCCTCCTCTGAAGCAGTAAATGAGAACAGGGACTCCCAAGAATCCATGCACGAAAGTTGAGTGATAGGCCGTGGAGTAATAAGGTGTTATAAAGAACTGATACACCCCTGGATATAAAGGTCTGAGGTTTAAAAAAAAAAAAAAAAAAAAAAAAAATCTATGGCCCGGGGTGTCTCCAACGATCGGGGGATCCCTAAAAAACGTCAACATACGTAAAAAAACTGTGCAGCTGTAAATATGAAAAAAAGCAGCATTTGGGAGGGGATACTTAGATTGAAGAGCGGTGAAAGGGAGAAGGCCCAACGGACCAAAAAGGCTGGTGATAAGAGTGATCCCTGCCTTTCCCCAAAGAGAGGAAGGGAAACCATCGATAAACACTGTTAGGGCATCAAGGGACACATGCCTGGCCATATACGGGAACACCATAGGGCAAACCGACGCCCATAATTTTGTCGCAGCAACCATAGTAGAAAGAAGGGCCGTTGGTGGATCTGATCTTGAGAGAGGCCTCCAACAGGAGCTTGAGAGAACCTTTAGTAGCGAAGTGAGTCTCTATCATCAACCAAGGGATCTGAGTGGACCCTTCCCACCATAGCTTAAGAGGCTCCAAAATGGCCACCCTATAATAGGCCACTATCATAGGTGCTCCCAAACCACCCCTGGCACTAGGCAGGACCATCCATTGTCTAATCCTGTGCGGTTTACCGCCCCAAATAAATGAGTCAAAGATAGACTGAAAGAGGGAGAGGCGTCTGGCAGGGATGTGGAGAGGCAGGCATCTAAAGAGGTAGAGTAATTTAGGAAGTAACATCTTCACCACCTGGATGCGAGCCATCCAAGAGAGGAAGGACCCCGAGAATTTTCCCACATCCGCTCTGAGCTCTACGACGAGAGCCTCGCAATTTAGTCTTACCATGTCGGCCAGGCGCGTCACTTTTATCCCCAAATAAGTAAAGCCCAGAGGGGCCCAGCACAAAGGGTAGGTGGCTTGAATATGAGACTGCAGAGGCAAGGGGAGAAAAAGAGGGAAGAGAGTAGATTTAGACAAGTTTAGTTTATAATAAGAAGCTAAGGAGAAGTCATGTAGAAGTGCAAAAATTGCAGGGAGGGAGCACTGAGGATCAGAGCAAGTAAAGACCACATCATCAGCATATAGACTGATCTTATAGTCAGCTGAACCAACAGGAATTCCCCTGATGTCAGGGGACTGACGAGCAATGGCCGCAAGAGGCTCCATGACTAACGCAAAAATAAGGGGAGAGAGGGGGCAGCCCTGCCTCGTCCCGTTAGAGATTGAAAAGGTCTGGGACTGAAAGCCCGATGCACGGACTGAGGCACTCTGAGAGGAGTACAAGGCCATGATTGCCCGAACTATGAGGCCATTAAGTCCAAATTTAATTAGTGTCCTCTCCAAGTATCCCCAGTGCGCCCGATCAAACGCCTTCTCAGCATCAAGTGAGAGGAATGCACTGGGGAGGTGCCTCCTCTCAACCACATCCAGCAAGTCAATCAGGCGCCTCGCACCATCCCTCATCTGTCTGCCCAGGACAAACCCACCTGGTAAGGGGGGGGACCAGGGAGGACAGCACCAGAAGGAGGCGGTTTGCCCACAGTTTGGCATAGATCTTCACATCTACATTGAGTAAGGCGATGGAGCGAAAATTAGGAGTGGTGGGTGGTTTGCCCGGTTTGGGGAGCGTGGCAATTGAAGCCTGCAACCCCTCTGGTCTGATACTACCAGTTTGCGCCCAGAAGTCAAAGACAGAGGAGACGAGGCGCCAAGGTAGAAAGGAACTGAGCATAGTAAGGAAAAGAGAACCATCTGGTCCGGGGGCAGAGTGTTTCTTAGCTTCATTAATAACCCTAAGGATCTCTGAGGTTTGAATGGGAGCATTCAGAGAAGCAAGTTGGGATTGTGTAGCTTTGGGTAAAGAAGCCCTCTCTAAGAAGGCAGCTATAATATCAGGAGAGGATTGTGGCAGGAAAGTGATCTTGAGGACAGGAGCCGTGCTAGGCCGGTCCAAGGAAACTGACTGTGTGGAGCCCATAGCGAGGGCCTGAGGAGGAGAGAAGGAAGATCTGGGAGTGGTAGTAGTGCCAGCAAGCCCAGACTTAAATATAGTACGGTCTCCAGAGGCCGAGATAGTAAGGGATTATACACCCAGCAGCCAAATCCAGGGAACATATAGTTATACACTGCTCCGTTCACTGTAAAGCTAAAGAGAAACAGCCGCACTACAGAGCCCAGGAGAGCCAAGTAGAAATACTGCCAAGAGAAGGGTTCACATTGCTTGTCCTACAGCTAGTACAGAACAGAGAGGGTCACAGCATTGCTTTATGCAGCCAGGGCCCAACTGACACAATCTAAAAAGGAAAGCCTCAGGACTTACCTGGCATGGAAAGCCTAAAGTTACCTCCAAGCTCCAGACCCCGTGAACTTTAGAAAACAGTACCCGGTACTACCCGAGTTCCACCATTAAAAGTAAAGAAAAGACTGTTACTCTTGTGTCTCCACATCATTGTTGGAGCCAATTCCTGCATCCCCATCAACACCAATAACAATTATCACCAGCTCAGGGATCATCCTAGCCCTACCTGTGGAGGGTTCATCATCCTGCTGCATCCCAACATCATCCCCTGAAGCGGAGATAAGCAGCGGTGGTCATATCCGGCCGCATCCCACAGGTGGCGTCACAGAAAAAAAAAAAAAAAAACTTTTGTATTTTTATTTTTTCTATTTTTAATTGCAGTTCCTCCAGAGCCACAGAACTGGTCCACGGCCACCACCGTGACATCCCCTGTAAGCAGAGAATAAGGACAGGTCCTGAGTGATCCATAGCCCTGAGGGTGATACATATATACCAAGTGGTATTTTACACCTTTAAAACTGCATAAGATAGACCCTACTGTTTCTAATTTATGTTGGAGAAAATGTGGACTAGTGGGATCTGTCCATCATATTTTTTGTTCATGATCAAAGTTACGTTCCTTTTGGTTAGATGTCCAGTCCCTGATCAATTTAGTTTTAGACTTAGACAGTCTTAACTTTTGACTCTGCTGTATTGTTGATTGGGATATGTGATCTCCCAAGATGTAAAAAGATTCTTCGCCTTACATATCCTATTAGTAGCTATACATTGTATCGCCTCTAGGTGGAGGAGTGATCGTGTTCCAGCCATAGAGGACTTTATGGATTGCATAGTCTTGCACAACTCATTTGAATTCACGTTTGCTCTTAGAGAGGGCATGCATGCTAGATTGAAGTACATGACGAGATGGGCCAGTTGGATTTGAATGTATATACCGACTCTTACATTTCATCTGCCCTAATTTAGCCTGAATTTCTCCTTTTATCATTTTGATTGTACTTAGTTTGCCAAGAGCCATTTAGTTGTTTTTTTGGATACCCAGTCGTGTTAGTTGTAAGTATTTGGTTATTTTTTTACTTATGTCTTTGTTTTTCCCTTATATTTCTTCTCTGAATTTGTATAATATATACGGTATACATTCAGTATATCTATCATTTATGTACATGCTGAAATTCTTTCATCTCAACTTTTGTTGTTTCCTTGTTGACTGATAAATATAAACTTTAAATCATAAACGTTAAAACAAGGATACAGGCGAGGAGAATCTAAATGATTAAAAAGCTATGAGCGGCCATAACTTACCCTTGAGGGACCAAGGGAGTGGTTCAGGTCTCATTGGATCCTACAGATTCTCCTCTATGCTTTAAGACCAAACATTGTTTCTCCAGCTGGCCTCTACTAACTATATTCATCTACTCAAAATGGGTTGCTAGAATTATTTGAGAGGGGGATGGGTGTGTGCAACTGGCTGTCACGATTCCATTGATGAGAGTTGTAGGCGTCTAGTATATATAGTAAACTCATAATTTGGAATAATGATTTTGGAGTCAATGAGTTTGATCTCCCAACAGGATTCCAGTATGGTCTGCAGATTTCCCACCTCCATTTCTTCTGGTTCAGGAGCTGGGACAATTACCTTCCCGTCTTGTGTGACTGCTCGCAGCTGGTTTTCTTGACCCTTTATATTGGGAGACTGGCTAGGAAGGCAATATTCTGGTCCTGAAGTTAAGTAGCAGAGGTGACACTAGTCCAGAAGATCAATTGGCCCTCAGACAAAAAGGAGGGGTGTGGGCGAAACAACCCAGAAAGCCAGACACAATCTGAACCAAAAAAAACAGCCATTGGAATGTCAGGATTTTGTTTTCATAGTTTCACCAGAATATATCCTATACCTTAGAGCCAGTGAAAAGAAAACCAGTAAGTCCAACATTACAAATGTGAATGTGATTTTTACATTGATTAAACTATAAAAGTATGTGTCATGTTTGCTGCTTTTGAGAACATAAAATTGCTGAAAAATAACTTTGTAGGAAGGCTCAAATCCAATTACATACCATAAACCCTCACAGAGCCGTGTCATCTGAAATGAGTTTGTTAGAGGTCTTACATCTGTCAGATGTCAGATGTTAATGCCATCCCCACACAACCAGAACATTAGATTTACTGAAATTACAAATCATAATCCCATACATGGAAGCTGAGTATGTATGTATAGCTTCCCCCCCCCCCCCCCTCCATGTGGACTGTTCAAGAGTTGGAACTGTCAAAACGCTGTTCATCTTTGCACTGGAAGGAAAAGCCAAGAATGCGCTTTATCAAAAGGCTCTTTAAGGAGTTGCAAATGTAATACTATCATTACTTCATCATTTAGTTAATTTGTGTTGCAAATGTTGTATTGAATAGATGTCAAATATTTTCATTTGCACAATAAGCATTCTATTCTGTTATAACTGAGAACAGGTACTATGCGCAGGCAACGCAGGGCTCTACAGCTAGATTACAATTTTACCAAGGCCAGAACCAAAAGACATGCGCCTCTCTCTCATTTCTGAACAACCTATACCCATTGGTTGCATTGATATTAAATAGCTTAGGGGTTCTCAAGTTCATTTAATTCCACATACCCCCACGCCACATACCCCCACGCCATTTAAACATTGAGGGTGTGCTCTTTAAATCACACAAAAAAACACAAAAAAAAAAAAAACCCCCACCACACACACACTAGAAAAACACTATTAGTCTGCTAAGGGGACTTTAACAGTCATTACATTTTCCAGAGCTTTTTATAACATTATACAGGGGGCATGTGCTTGCTATAGTGAACTAATGGCATCTACAATCCCCCTGCAGGGCAGCCAATGAGTTACCAGGAAAGCAGTCAGTCTGCCTATGGACTTCCAACACTGAACAGCTGCAAATCAAGGCTTAACCTGCTGGGATCAGAGATTACACCACACTGGCAGTTACATCAGGAGCCGGGCTGTGTACACAAGTCGCTCCTGGAGCTGATCACGCCGATACAGAAGCTGAACCTTGAGATCAGCATGATAGTTCTCCATATTGAGTAGACCTAGGTGACCCGAGCACTAGTTGGATATACATGTCATAGCCCTAAGGGGTTAAAAGTCAAGTGTTCTGCGTAAACTCATTTTCTACACAGTATTTACCTTTAAGTTTTAATTTTTATTAATAAGGAAAAATTGTGGCCCTTAAACTGATGGAGATTGACAGAATGGTTTTTCCATGAACTTTGTGTGTCCATCTCATTATCAGGTCATGAAGGAATCATCTACACCCACCCCATCTACATGGACTTGGAAGAGTACTATGTCCTGACCCAGGATTCAGCCTCTGCGGGAACTTTACATTCACTAGTTGAAGCTGGTGTACGTATCTCTGAATGGAAGTATTTTTGAAATATTTTTGTGCTGTCACAGGTACAGGGTTTAAAGTAGATCCATACAACAAGAAGTCTTCTCCAAGCTGAGACTCACTATAGTTCTTGCAAAACTCCTTACTTGCCCCTTTGGCATAATGACATTCACGATTTTGCATTGACTAGCGATATGTTAGGTGTATTCTAGTCCAAAATATCACCTATTAATATTTCAAAAGGATAGCCATCAATAATGGACATTCCACATAAGAAAAAAGGATTTACCAGTCAGTCTGCTACTCCCAGTGTTGCTTTGGTTTTTCTCTGCTCTACAAAACCAGTGATGTGTCTGGCCACAATGCTCCTTTATTTCCTGGAAAACCCTTCTTAGGCTGGCTTCACATTTGCGTATGTGAACGCAGCTTATGCTGCGTTCCCATACGCAGTCAAACGCATGCGCACTGCGTTCCTATGTTTAACATAGGAACGCATAGTGCTTGCGTTTGCTGCGTTCGGGTGCGGATGCGGATGATATCTGCTCCTTCCGATGTCCAGCATCTGCACCCAGGACGCAGCCAGTTGCATTTTTTTGTGCGCTCGGGGAGCTTGGAAAATCAGCAAGCGTCCAAGTGCACAAAACCTGCATTGTCTTCAATGGGTCCGCAGTGTTCAGCGCTTGACAGCGCAGGAGAACACTGCGGACCCATTGAAAAATCTCCCAGTGGCCGGCGGTGATTTCACAGGAGATCACCGACGGCCACCGGGAGATCAGCTGAGCCACTGCTGTCCTCCTCCTCCCCGCCGCTGGTAATCTGCTAGCAATGTCGGCGGGGAGAACAGCTGATCTGACAGCTGTTTGAATCTTCCCGCGCCGACATCTCCTCTCAGTGTCGGCGCGGGAAGATTCAAACAGCTGTCAAATCAGCTGTTCTCCCCGCCGACATGTCCCGGAGCTTACCGGCGGCCGGGAGGAGGAGATCTCCGGCGCTGATCTCCGCCCCTGGACACCGCTGATTGGCTGCTGGGCTCCACAGTGATGTGTCCGCAGGCGGACATTCTCCGCTGCGGACACATCTATCGGCCCTGCTTTGCACTGCGTTTGTGTCTGCATGCCATCAGCATGCAGACACAAACGCAAATGTGAAGCCAGCCTAAATGAAGACTGTAGGAGACTGAACAAGGTTTACACCAAGAGATTTGATCATTAGTACTGATTTCCACCAGTCAGAGCTGTAGTCACAAGATGGAGGAGGGATCTGGAGCAGTGCTGGAATTACTAGAACATAGCCACCATGATTCCTTTCTATAACATTACCAGGATGGTATTTTTTTTTTTATTGTCACATTTGCAACTGTTATGTTCTCTAGTCAAGTGACGATGTATCTGATGGTTTCTTCTACTCTTCCATGTTTGAATTCCAGAAGTGATGGTGAAGCGTTGTGCGATACAGTGGACCAGTGCACTAGAATAACTGCACAGAGACTTAGAACCAGATAATGTGTTATTCATGGATCAAGATTGCTTACACATTAAGCTGAGCCATTTCAGCCTGACTCAATCCATCAGTACCATCATTCCATCAATGTTGCACATCATTCCCAGCAGATCCCCAGAGCTTTGTAAACTGCAATGCCATGAAACTCTTGTCTTAACACCCAGCATCAATACTTGGGCCTTTGGTTTACTTTACATTTCACTTACAGGATATTTCCCAAGGATGAGGGCCCTAGATGATCCTTTGTACAATTATCTACTGGAAACATTCTAAAAGCCTTACTGCACCTCCATAAATACAAAAAGGGGGAGACAAGAGGCGCAATAGTGCCCCATCACTGGTGACACAATGAGTATATCAATAGGTGTACACTCACCTGGACCAGTTGTGTGACCCACAACTAGTTTATAAGCCTTTGGTTTAAAGCTGCTGCAGGACCTCCACCAGCCACTCGTACGTGGAAAAATGCTCATATAGGGAAGATGGTGTGTCATGATCCGCGCTGCTGTCTCAGTGGAATCCCAAGGGATGGATGTCTCCAAGAAGTCACAAGGAAGGCAAGGTTCCAAAGCAAAGATCCCCTTTATTCACCTACGCGTTTCGGCACCTATCCTGGCACCTTCAATACCCTGAGGAAGGTGCCAGGATAGGTGCCGAAACGTGTAGGTGAATAAAGGAGATCTTTGCTTTGGAACCATTCCCTTCTTAGAGACATCCATCCCTTGGGATTCCACTGAGACAGCAGCGCGGACCGTGACACACCATCTTCCCTATATATGAGCATTACTGCACCTCCAGGACAGTGGACAAAATTTTCCACAAAACATGTGCATTATTTCAGACTCCAGCACCAGGAGGAGTTCAGTAAACATGGTCATGAACCATCTTGACTTTCCATGGGAAGAAGACATGCCTGAAAATTCTGCTGAGGTTGTTTAAGACAGTGTAGAGATGGAATTCATAGTCATTATAGAGAAGGGGAGTATATTGTGGTGGAGAACCGAAAAGACATTGGAGGAATCAGTATTCTGATTTTATCAGACAACACGAACCTCAATTTTGGATGTGAAGTGAAAATAGTTCAAGTCTTATCTAAATATATGGAGAGCTCAAAATATTCTATGACCATTAAATTTCAGAAATCAATACAAATTACAGCAAGATTAGAGGTGATCCAAAGTAGAGATGAGTGAACCTGCTGAAGTTCGGAATTTGGACAATTTCTGTATGGGGAAAAAAAAAAAAAAAAAAAAAAAAAAAAAAAAATCACTGGGACGAGCATTGCTGTGCTTGGGTACACTTGGCCCAGTCCAAGCTGCCTGCAGGGTTTCACCTTTACAGAAATTGAAAATTCTGCACCTGAGAAAAGAATTAGAAGAAAACTAATGGCAGGTAGTGATGGGCAAACCCACCGATGTTTCAGTTTAACAAACTTCCTCAGACTTATTTTTAAAGTTTGGGTTTGGTGGGGGGTTGAAAGTGGCTTGAACCCCGAACTTGGACTGTAAAGTTATAGGATGGGGGCTAGGAGGCTTTAAGAGAAAGTAGATAAGAATGCCATTTAATAACTATTGACATCCACCAGAATGTACTTCCGCTCATTAACTTACTGGATATTTACTGCAGAGGGACCCAACAGCTAATCACAGATACTGTCACAATTGGAGCACCAAAATCACGATGCAGCGTTTGCTGCAGATTTCATACTTTTTGGTTCAATTTTGGCATTAATCTGCATGCATTGTATTCAATTTGTTAATTCTCCTGGCCAAAAAGAGCACCAAAACCGCCACACTTCCATATTTCATGCTTTTTTGGTGCAATTTTGGTACAAAACTGCATGCATTATGTTCAGTTTGTTCATCTGCATCTCCTGGCCCAAAAATACACCAAAACTGCAAAAAATTCCTTGAAGTATTTAAAAAAAAAAAAAAAAAAATGACATGGGGACTCACTATTTTTGCAGCCAGCCAGGTACAGGTAGCCCCTACCCCCAGCTGCCTATTTTTACCTGGCTGGAAACCAAAAATATAAGGAAGTTAATTATTTCATTAATTAAAAAAAGGACGTGGGGCTTAATTGTATTTTTGGTTTCAAGACAAGTACAACTAGGCAGCTGGTGACTGGAATCCTCAGCACAGGGTGACCCATGCTTTTTGGAATTGTAGCCTGCAGTTGCCCCAGAAAATAGTGCATAAAAGAAAAAGAAAAAAAAAGAAAAAAAAAAACCCACACAACACAACCCATTTTCTGACACCGTACCCTGACTTTAAGTGGTCCTGGTGACACTGGCATGATGGGTAATACAGGGGTTAATGCCAGCTATATATTGGCTGCTGGCACTAAGCCCGAAATGCCTAGTGTATGCAGTAAAACAACACAACCCTGTATCCCATTTTTAAATTAACAAACTGACAATCCATAGTTAACATCTTCAGCTCTGCTGCATATCTGAATAGATGCCCATACTCTAGTATCTGAATGGTTGTTAGTTCCCTCTGTAGGACTGGAAGTAGACGCAGCAGGACGGTGGGATGCGCCAAGTACGCCGATTAATAATTTTTTATTTTTACAGCTCCCCCACCTCTGAACTTTAACATGGAGTTCCCAGGAAAGTCAGTGTTTGGGATCTGTTCTCGAACACTAGGTATTCGGTGTGAACCCCGGACTTTCCAGTTCAGATTTGCCCATCACTAATGGCAAGTGAAGTAGCAGAAGATGCAATAACCGCATACAAGGTTGAAGTCCATAATCTCATCTTGGACATTGTCCCACACCGCATGGAATGACATTTCTCTGCAAATGGGACAATCTATGCAGACCTTGCCTGCCTTGATCCAAGAAACTTTGAAACTATAATGGCCCCGTCACACTGAGCAACACTCCAGCAATCCTGACAGCGATAACTGTGGTGCCCCTGCGACCAGGAGGCCACATCGGGAACTGCAGCCAGGTAGGAAGGAAGACAGTTACAGAAACACCCTCACAGACATCCCACACACCACTAGGAGGCAGCACCCAACCCGGAGCTCTAGGCGAGCAAGGGGTGGTGGGTTTAGAGGACAGTGGGTGGGACAGCATGTAGGTCAGGTGGCAGAAGGTAGAAATAGAGGAAGGGGAGAAGGAAGGAGTGAGTAGGCAGAGGTAGGCTGAGAAGCAAAGACAGAGGCACACGTTCTGGAGGAGTGGGGCCGATGGAGTTGCAGAATCCAAAAGCGCCAGAGAAACCATGGAGAGAAAGCACGTCCATAGCCAGCACCCCAGGAGTGTGAGGAAAGACAGATCAGCAGCACTGAGTGAGGAACACAGCAGAAACGACCAACTAATGGTGGAGTAGTCTTCCATATTGAAACCAGAGTCACACAAGTCAGAAGGGAGCCTGATAGCGCCTTGTGGGAGAGGACTATTGGAGGCTAGGCAGAGTGCAGAGAGTCGGCTCTGACGGGGACCAAAGATCTGCCCGGTATCCCCAGATTCACCGACGGGGAGCTTCAATTCTAGGTTGGAGTTCCCGCCTAAAAGGACAGACAGCTCAGTGGCGACCACAAGGGTTCGAGCTACTGCTACACTGTCCGGAGAGACACACGGAGAGAGAGAACAAAGCCTGGAAAGGACTATAGAGAGAGTGAGGGGTCGCAGAGTAACAACCTGGCTGCAGGGAGCTTAAAGAAACCCGGAGTGGAAAGCTTGTAACCTGTGTAAGAAGTGAACTGTAACTTGAACTGTTGTACTAAGAACTGCACAGTAAACCCAGTGAACCCCGCTTCCAATGACTCCCTTGTATGATGAGCTGCAGACAGAACTTTATGATACCATTGCTCCCTTGTCTGACCAACTTCTTCCAGCAGGACAGCAGAAAGGCTGTGGCTCTCCAGGTGGGACCTATCAGCTCTACACACTGGCTGGAAGAAGGCTGCAGCAGCAGGAAAGTAAGTGAACTGCACCCATTGCAATTCCCCATCATAATCATCATACACCAACTATCACTGCCCCGGGGAACCCAGCTCTACCCGCGGAGAGCTATTCCATCTACAGCTGCCTAACATCCCCGGAGGATCTGCAGCAGTGGTGGTCCCACTATTGACCACACACAGTGGGTGGCATCACGACAAACTAATCCATTGCACATATCCCCCTTTACTTGTGTGGGCCCGGGACACGGTCCGGACCAGGACCTCCGTGACATCCCCAGCAGCAACCCGGTCCGGTACAGAGTACCCCGTCCCAGTGGGCTCCACATAACGACCTGACAGGGATTGCTAGAGCGTCGCTACCTGGTCGCTGGGGAGCTGTCAAACAGGCAGATCTCATCAGTGACCAGGGAGCCACCTCCACATCGCAGGGGGGGGGGGGGAAGGGGAAAAAAAAAAAAAAAAAAAAAAAAGAAGCAACCCATTGCCTAGTATGTTGATGCCTTGGTAAGTTTGTTAGTATTGCTAGGTGTTTTGGAGGTCCATGTGAACATGCACCCGCTGCATGGTTACATTTCAGTTCAGGTTCTGTGTTTATTTGCAGTGATTGCAACCCAAGGTGTGACGTACCTTACATAAACTGAACATTATGTGTATAGCTTCCCATTGTGGTGTTCTCTATTGGGACCCAGGGTCTGCTCATTCCATCTTATCCAGGTCACTGAACTCTAGTAAGGTTTATAATACCTGATGCTAGGTAGGGACCGTCCTGATCGGGTCACATTGTTACAGTGGAATGGCTTACACATTTCTTTGATCAAAATAATGTCACCAAGTAACTACTTTACTTTTATGCCCTATGCAATTTGTTTTAAAATATATTTTGTTATTTTATTTCTAGTGATTGCTGTTTTGAGGCCCATGTGACTGTGCGCCTATTGCATGGTAACATTTCAGTTCCAGTTCAGGTTCTGGTTCTCTTTTTTAGTTTGTTGATGCCTTCATTAATGAGTTCATTCCTTTTTGGTTATATTAGAATAAGGTGCAATAGTTGTAGCAAGTTTTTTTTTTCATTGACACTAAACTCCGGAATAGTGTGTACTAGAAAGGTAGATTGTCACCACAGGTTTATAATTAGGGAGTAAGGGGCAATTAATATTGTTCTGCACAGTAGATTACACAATAGTTACTGTGTTATGTTACATCAGTGTTTTGTTACATTGTATGGGTTTGTGTTTATGCTAATGTAACATGGCAATATTGAAACAATTTGATTTAATTTTATTGTGTTTGTAATACAAATCCTTATATACACTGTAATAGTTTGAACTTCTAGAGAACCTGGAACACAATGGAACCAGTGATGTTTAAAGTTTTGTCTGATGGAACAGCAACTTTCCAGGAATTATGGTACCCAAAACTACAATAGTCATAGAATATTGATGCAATTATTTACAAATTGTTTGACTAAAACGTTTGAGTGTGTTGATTACTTTGTAGCATTGCACTTAAAAGGGGTTTGTCCACACTATTCAAACAGCCTCTTCTCAATACCATGTTGCCCCATGTAAATAACAGACAGTTACCTACTCTGTTGGTGGCAACATTCCAGCAACATCGGCGCTGGGTCTCCTGGGGCTTGCATGACATGTCACATGAGTCCTGCAACCAATTAGCAGCTGCTAAACTCACCTATTTTTAATTTACTCAACATCCCAAGAGAGCAGCAGCAATTCTTATTTCTGGATGTCAGTTTCCAAATACTGTAGGTGTAGCCACTTATTGGATGCAAGGCTAATGCAACATAATGTCATTCAAACCCCAAAGTTGCTGAAAGCCAGCACCAGCATTGAATAAGTGTTTTACATCAGGGAACTATAGTAATTGAGAATGGGTTGTCTGAGTAGTGGTCCAAGTTTAGTATTTTTGCATTCAATAAGGCTCGACACTAGAACATGTCATGATACTGATCAGTTTTCTGCAGGTTCCCAAGGATGCAGCACAGATGCAACTCATATTGTGCTCTCAACGGCATGCACAGAAGAGGATTGGTGCAAAGAGACCTGAAGCCGGACAAGGTTTTACTTATTGATTAAGACTGTTACATCAAGCTGAGCAGCTTTGGTTTGATAAACTGTGGGAACCTCTGTGTAGTCAATGTCACATTATCCCATATGTGTCTCTAGAATTAGAGGTTTAAAGGTGAGAATATTCATACTTGGGCTCTTGTATAGATACCTCCGCCTTTGGGAGTCTCCTGTTATTTTGATTGGAAATTTGCCCTGGTTGAAAGCAAAGGAAACAATGCTTCCAACTGATGTAGTCTTGGCACAAAGTCATAATTTTAGGTCTGTACCTGGGTGGTTGAAGATGTCTAGAGAAGGCATAAACATGTTTGACAATTTTTTCCTCAGCATACAGTTCTGTCTTCAGCTGTCTTAATTGTCAATGGAAAGCAGAATATTAACCAGAGTGGGTACCAACGCAATGCTGAATGTCAAGCAAAGTGAGGCTGCAAAACAGGAGCATCAAGCAGAGCACAAGTACCAGCTGAAGCTAGCTCAGCTCAAGACCTCGCAACCAAGCTTCAAAAAAGTCCATCCAGACTAAGGACTTTTCAGTGCTTAAGACTTGCACTCATTTCTACCAACCTTTGAGTATACCACCAGGCAGTGCTACTTGGCTCCGGATCAGTGGACCAAGTACTTGCCCATCAATTGAGTGGTAAGGTCCTAGACATCCTCAAAGACATAACTGCTAGGGATGATCAGGGCCATGAGGTCAAATATGCCATGATTCAGCAGTTCAACTAGTTCACTAGGCCAATGGCTTGGAGCTCACCACAGTCCAGGTGGGGAGTTGAAGTCCAGAGAGGAGTTGTTTGCCACAGAACAATTCCTGAGGAGCTGACCAGAGGACCTTTGATTGCTATTTGAAGCCAGAAACTGAAAGGGGCTTCTGCTATGGCCTTCATGGCTGATTACTACACCAACAGTCAGGCACCTGAGGTCAAGAAAGCAGCCAACACCTAAAGGGAGGCAAGATGAACTCTGCATCCATTTCCTCTGCTCCTATAATGCAGGGGGGGTCCCCCATCTGCTCCCCTCTAAGTTAGGGTAGAATTCCAATGGTGCCACCACTGCAACCAATTGGGATAAGGCATTGTGCCCAAGCTCCACAAAAAATAAAAAAAATAAAATATACACCATTCCAGAAACCAATGACTCGTTACTGCAGGTGTTAGGGTACCTTTACACATCGCAACATTGCATGCAATTTCACTGACAATTTGCTGGTTGCAGTGAAATCATGGACACATTGTTCTGTTTTGCTGCTGTGTACAAATGGAACAATGTGTCCATGATTTCACTGCAGCCAGTGAAATTGCCAGTGAAATTACCTTTAGGCTGGATGTCCATGGGACGTCCTGTCAGTTTTCCAGGCCACAGGACTGATACAGGGGCAGAGATGACTGGTGCAGCCTAATCTTGTTTCTAAAGAGGACAAGGTGCAAATTATACCTCCAATTCCATAGACAATGAGAGGTCTAGAGTGCTGCACATTGCTAAAGGTGTAATTGGACTGGGGTGTTGGTCACGGCATGAAGGAAGTGGGGGTATCTACCAATTCCCTGCAGATGGTTTACTGGGTACCAACCTGGAGCCATTATTGTTTGAGTATGTGCTAGTTGACACCACAATGTCTTATACTATGGACCAATGCCATTTCTATACATGCCATTTTGCTTGCTCAAGATTCATACTATTGATGTGGTAGTGTGTGAAGGACAGCCACACTTTAGATGGGTGTTCGGATGCATCACATTCCCCTCTCCAGACCCTTGACACTGTGTAATCTTGCCTGGTGATTCCAAGGTATCAGTATCTGCATCTTTGGGTAACAGGGAGGAAGGGTGGGGCTAAACCCCTGAAAAGGCTGCTTTCAGCTCTGAGCTAGTTAGTGAAAATATTAATGACCAGCAATGTTAGTGTAAAGTGTACCAAGGTCAAGATTGAATGTTCACCTGTGTACAAGAGTGTCATGTCAGTTCACATCGAGCAAGGGATTCTACTGTCCCTTAATCCCAGGGAAACCTATCTGTACAGCCAGAACACTGTTGAGGAATCTTGAATGGGTGTTCTAGGGTATGTCCAGAGAAGAGCTGTGAGCCAGTGGTCCATGTGTGGTCTACTGGGATCTACTTTGCAGGTGGACCCAATTGGTCAGTCGTGTAGGAGGGAGCCAGCTGAGTTTCATTTGACATGCAATTCTGGGACCCCGGGTGCCTTCAAGGCAGGTGAAATCAGCCAGGTAGGTTTTGCTAATCCAGCCATCTAGTCATGTGGGTGTGGTTCAGGTGTCTCTTTGGGAGCAGTGGCCATAGCTACCATCGCAGGCAATGAAAATGACTGGGGCCTGTGCCTAGCCCCAATGTCCCCCTTCCCCTGGCTAGCACTATAGGTGCTGAATCACAATGCAACCAAGGGTTGGGTTCTTGCAACCAGCCAATGGGCGTCAGCACCACATTAATCTTGTCATGGTGAAGCCAGATGTTTCAGGCTGCACAGCCTCACTCAGATTCAGGCCCCATGTGGATGATCTGGGACCAGGAGAGGCTGTACCAGGTATTGGACCCCAAGAGGTCACAGAGGAGTTGCCCGTGGTTCAGCAGTTAGTGGTTCCCTACCCTTTCTGGGAGGAAACACTGTAGGGTGCACAAGATTCCAAGCGCCTTTTGATTTGGTCCAGAGTGGTGCTCTATAATTTCTGTGTCACAGAACTCAGCATGAGCAGTGACCAGTGGGGAGATGTGGTAGAGCTGCCAATAAAACACACTAAATCAGACTTCTTTACACGTTTCACTTTCATTGCAGCCATTTGGTAAATTAAAAAAAAAAGAAAAATAATAATTTTTAAATTTACCAAATGGCTGCAATGAAAGTGAAAAATGTAAAGGGGTCTGACTACTTTCCATACCCACAAGATAAACATACAAATTATATATACACGTGTGTGGTGCAGCAGGGGTGTCAGGAGCTATGGGGACATGGCAATGAGTGCAGGTTCTGGTATTGTACTATTAATACCAGCCTACTGAGCTGTACCCACAGTTGAAAAAAAAGCCATTGCTAAAGGGTGGTTCTTAACAAGGACAGCAGTGCTTCTTCCAGCAATGAGAACAGCTCGAGTGTGCAAGGTCTTTGAGGCCACAGGCTCAAAAGACTACCTCGGACAGACTTGGCACAAGCCCCTTCATTTGTCAGAATACACAGAAACCCAGACAGCCTTTAACCCCTATACAGGGATCTGGATTTACAACAGGGTCCAGTGGATTGCTACCCTAAGAAGAGCTGCTGTCGGGAGGTGTGAACCAGAGGCAGGAATGGTCACCAAGCAAGGTTTAAGTCAGGAGGTCACAAATGACAAAAATCAGATCCATAACATTAGTCAAATATCAGAAACTGAGGTCAAAAAGAAGGCACAATGATTACATGAGGGAAAACAGACAGTCCAATGCTTCCCTGGCTAAGTTCTATTTGGCTGCTTCCAGCAGTAAGCTGGAAGCTTTAGTAGAGTGTGGTGCCTTCTAATGGGCTGAAGCCAGGAGATGACTCCAGCTTGGCAGCCCACACCCATTATGTCAGTCTGGAAAGTATTGCAGGTTCCAGCAACTCTAACCATAGTGGATAGCAGAGCCTGCACAGTCTAGGGCTTCCAGTTCTTGCATCTCCATCACCAATCCTGATGACAGAGTGATTACAGAGACACCTGATGACAGAAGCAGACATGGCAGGAGCAGGTTCTGGTAGATATGCGACAGTAACCCCCCATCCCGCCTTCCCTTTTACGAGTGGCCTTCGGACCCTTACAACCAGGTTTATTGGTTAACAAGAGATGAAACTTCCTGATCAGATTTTTGACATTGATATTAATTGATGTAACCCAGCATCTCTTCTGGGCCATAACCCCTCCAATGCACCAGACATTGCACAGACCCTCTCACCGTACGAGAACCTAGGTTTCTCTGCACCTCATACTCCAAATTGCCTTTTACAAAAAACAGGAGGATTTCTGACTGGGTGAACATTGGAGCGATCTAGATCTTGAGAGGCTTATGAAAAACATTCTGGGATCTTACAAGATGCGTGTTTCAGACAAAAAGCTGCAGTGTTAATTGAGGTTCTCATAAAGGACCAATATATCAAAAAAAGTGGACAACTCCTTATCCAACTCTAAAGCTTAGGCCCAAGAAGGTCTTATTAGCAGCTGTGGTTTGACCACCCTTTGCCCTCTTCAAGTTCTATGACTTCAGATCAATTACGTTATCCACAGATTTTTCAACTTCTGCAGTATCCATCAGTGGTTGAAAAAAATTAAAAATGATGCAATCCTAGATTACAGGAAAATGGAGTAGCTTTAAATGGATTCTTGATATTCATAGTAAATGCGGCTAACAGCAGATATTCCACCCAGTCAGACTAATGATAAAAGAAAATGGAAGATATCACTCAAGTGTTTTATTTGTAGGGTGTGACTACTTGTCCAGAACACCATGTAACTGCACAATGATTAACTTATTTAGGGTTTGAGTTAAGCAATCCAGGCAGAGGATTAAGGGTATGTGCACACTGGTAGTTTTACTGCAGGTTTAGCAGCGGAAACCGCCGGTCGGTTTCCATGAGTTTTATGTAAATTTATGTTAATCCAAAAGCGGCTTTTGGGTTAACATTAAAACCTATGGAAACCGACAGCCGCTGTGCACACACCGGCGGTTTCCACATGATCATCTGTTGCTAAACCGCTGGGTTCCCAGCGGGTTAGCAACGAATGAGCATGTTCTATAAACCGGCCGGTTATGCAGCGGCTGCAAGCAGAATCATGTACTGCTTCCAGCCGCCGCAACACCACCGGCGTTAACCCGCTGTGCACCCGCCCGTAGCCCGCCGCACACCCGCGGCACATACCCGCCAGGATGCCAGTGGACGGCTCCAGAGCTTCCTGGCGGGTCCGCCCAGCCACCGCCGACACAAACCCGCCCACCAGTGTGCACATAGCCTAAGAGGACACTGCTTACTGAACCTGTTCACCACCCAGATACAAGTCTTTATTACCAACTTCCCACTCTCAGAATGGAAGTCCATGGAAAGATGGATCAGCGCTGGAGAAAAATAGAGGGATAGGTGGGGGATGTTTTAGTCTGGCTTCACACTACGGTTTTTGCCATTCTGTTCTGTTTTTAAACTAAGAACAGTATCGTTTTTAGCCTCCTATGTCTCCCTATGGTGCCGGATGGGTCATAAATGGCCATCTAATTTTGCAAATTCAATCCCAGATTCATTTGTCCTGGTTTTTTCCGGGACCCAGAATCGAAGACTTCTCTGATTTTGGCCTCCAGTGGGAAAGAAAGAAGAAAAAAAAAAAAAAAAAATAAAATAAAAATTTCCTGGATTTTATGTTTACACGGTGCATGCTTTGAAATTCTGCCATTCACAGTTCAGCACCATGGACAGCAGTATTTCATGCACAGTCTGAATTCAGTAGAATAGAATAGTAGAATAGTAACAATTATACTCGCGCATCCCTATTTACCAGACAAAGCATTCCCCTGGAAATTGTTTCTCAAAGCAAAACACTTACAAATAGAGTTATCAGAGTCACGTAATCGGCACAGAGCTAAAGTGATGCCACCACTCAGTGTAAAAATTGGAGAGAAGAAAAAAAAAAAAAAAAAAAAAAAAAAAAAAAATTTATAATATATATAAATATATATATATATATATATATATATATTATATATATATATATATATATATATATATATATATATATATATATATATATATATATATATATATATATATATATATATATATATATATATATATACACACACACACACAAGGCATTTGACCATACACTGATTAACATTGTACACTATTTTGATATTTGCAAAATATACAATCTTTTTAAAGCACCACTCCAGTGATATATAAAAAAAAAAAAAACTGGAGTGGTGCTTTAATGTCAACGATAGTCAATACACTGAAAACTAGTGAAAAATAGTGTTCACACCACCAAGAATTTAAATAAAAAAGAAAAAAGAAAAAAAAAAAAAAAAAAGCTAAAAAACCTCCAAACATTTTCTCTGCTATACAAGTAAAAAACAAGGCCAAAAATGTGTCAACAGCAGGGAACTTTGCTAATGTTTTTTTGAAAAAAAAAAAAAAAGCGCAAGAAAGTCGTCCGACCACTTCACGGTGACCCTTATCAGAACGGTCCCTAGGCTAATGTATTTAAAATCTGATCTAGTGCGAATACCTCAGATGCAGGATGCAGCAGGGACAGATTCATTATGGGCACAAAAACTAGAAGCAGCACTATGTGTCCGGCTCAGTGAGAAGGGGCAGTACTTCCCAACTTGCAGGACACTAGATCAGGTTTTAAATACGTTACCAGCTCACCGTGAAGAGGTAGAATGGCTTTTTTTTTTTTTTTTTTTTTTTTTTAAAGTAAGTTATTAACCAAGTGCCCTGCTACTGACACATTTTTGCACTAGCTTTTTACTTATATAGCAGAGAAAATGTTTGGACTTTTTTTTTTTTTTTTACAGTCTTTTTGTGATGTAGATAGTCAAATTGTCTGAGACCACTTTTTGTTAATCATCAAGACAGAAATCAGCATCTAGAGGTGGTGGATGGTTTGAGAACCCTTTTGCAGTCTGCTATGCAAGAGCTGAATTTAGGTGGTACATTGGCGAGTTTGTCCTGTGAGGTACACCGAGTGTGAACTAGCCCGCCCTACCTGGCATCACTAATAGTGTCTGAATAATAACCTCACTCATCTATGTGACAGGTTGCCTATGCAAGCTTCATTAGTGTGCAAGTCTTATGCTAGCAGCTGCCCTCCTCCATCTTGGAGGGTTGTGAACTGCTGTCTCAGTATTGTGCACCTGAGACTATACCCATCTACATAATTGAGGTCCACCAGATTTTACTGCTTTGTAGAGATTTTTCTTTTTTTGTTTAATTAGTTTTTTTCTGCTATAAATTTCTTTCATGGGTCGATGTTCTGGACCAGTGAGATGAGAATTCTATATATTTCTATAAGGTCTTTCACACATCTGTGCAAAACATGCACGTTAGAGGCCTTTTTTTGGAGCCGCGTTTCATGCATGTGCAATCTGTGTGCCAACCGGATTGCACATGGACAGCATCATTGTATACTCACTTTTCTCCAGCGCTGCCTGTTCCTCTCACTTCCAGAGCTGCTGCTGCTCTCAGAGCAGTCAATGGAGTGACTATTCATGACACTAATGAGCAGCCACAGAAGTGAGGGGAACAGGCAGCACCAGAGACAGTCAAGTATGAAAACATTTCTCAGCTAAAAACCTCTTGTCTCGTGTGTGCACACAGATGTCATCCGTGTGGAGCACGATTTTGGCACCCACCTATTGACCTAAATGGGTCTGTGCTGCCCTTCAAAAACAGACATGTCCCACGCGGTCTGAATAAAAATGAAGACTATCATGTGTCTCCATATGTTCAAGCCTCTAGCATGTGGCTGCACAGAGAGCACGTACCTGAGAGCCGGCTCTTGGAAGGCAGGAGTTGGTCCCAGGTCTATGGGGTGATCATTCTTTGTGGGGGTAATTGTGCAGATTCAAACAAAGTACATCAGCGAGATGTCTGAATACATGAGGTAATGCTTTGTCTGCAGCTTTAGACTTGTTCACAGTTAAACATACATCTCTCTTAAGGCTACGTTCACACATCGCATATTTTTGTAGTTACGCGCTTTTTGCGCAAAAAAGCACAGCTGCATGCACACGCTGCACACTTGTACCTGCGCTTTTCCCAAGCCCATTTAATGTGGCCTATGGGAAAAAAAAACACATGTTAAAAGACAAAGACTTGACATTGACATCCTTTTGGCGGACGCACATTACAGTGAAAGTGTCCACAAAAAGACGCCAAAATATGCAGCGTGTGAACACATTTTTGAAAAAAATAATAGCAACATGTTAACGCAGGGCTCCAGCGCACAACATCACCCTAGTGCCAGTCTATAATCGGGTTATGTTTAACCATGTCATGCCCAAAACCACCATCATCAGGTTTTCAAAGGACAAATGAGTTGATTCAAAATGAAAGCGGCTCCCACAAGCAGGGACAGCTCCTTCGTGTTACACATCACCTCGCCCTGTGAGGTACAGTATCAATAGCAGTGATCCATATTAGAAAACCATTTTAGTAAGGGTAAACCAAGATCTTTCACCACCATGGCGTCAACAAAATTTTCTGCAGAACCGCAATCAAGAGCCAGAAGCTGCACAGATTTTTGAAGGCAAAATAAACAGGTAATTTTGCAGAATAGGGAAATACCTGGGCACCTAGGTGGCATCCTCAGGCTCAACCAGGTGCTGACATTTCTCTGGTGGCAGCTGCCTTGGGCAGGAAGATCTCTGACGTCCAGACTCCACAGTGGTTATCAAGCCTCAGCTTGTGTTGCTTTATGCTTCGCGCAGGTAACAGTCGAACAAGTCTATGGAGAAGGTGCAGTGTCAGAGCGTTTACACAGTGTATCCAAGGACGTCAAAAATAGAGTCAGGAGAAGGAGAAAATGAGCCAACGTGTCCATAACTTGGTCTCAGGGTTCAGAGCAAATCAAAAAGCGAAGAGTGAGTGAATGTGGCCCAACATGAAAAATCCATGCAGTAATCCTACACAGGACATCGCCTCCGAGGGAGGACAGTAAGTTTACTTTCAACAAAATCTTTTTGGTCATGTTTACTTTAGTGGAGCCAAAAAAAAACCCCCACAAGCCTACTGAGGAGGGAGCTCAAAAAGGCTACCTCAGACAGACTTGGCACACGCCACTTCATTTGGCAGAATCCAGAGAAACCCTGACACCCTTTACAGGGATCTGGATTTACAACAGGGTCCAGTGAATTACTACTCACAGAAGGGCTGCTGTCCGGAGGTGCAAACCAGAGGCAGATATGGTCACCATGCAGGGTCTAAGCCAGTAGGTCATATAAAGGCCAATTAGAATCCATAAGAGTAGTCCTTCACCAAGGTCAAAAATAAACCATAATAATTACAGGAGGCAAAACAAACTGGACTAAATCTGGCAGCTTCCAGCAGTAAACTGGAAGCTTTAGTAGGGTGTGGTGCATTCTAACGGGCTTAAGCCGGGACCTGATCATTTCAGCTGGACAGAAAACACACCCTACATCCAGGGTGCTTTCACATGCTGTTTATTTGTTGCATTTTTTTTTTTTTAGACCGGCTTCACACCACAATTTCGAAGTTTCCGAGTGTATTCGTGTCAAAGCGGATACACTCGGATACAATTTTGCATCCCATATATTGCTATCGGGCACGGATTGTGCTCGGATGTGTCCTTTTTGCCATCTGATTTATGCACAATCACAATCCAAACGCCATAAGGATACATGGGAGGCAAAGTCGCATCCGAGTGGATCCGATTTAACACGGATACACTCGGATGCCTCAAAATCGTAATGTAAAGCCGGCCTTACGCTTGAGCTCACCACAGACCGGGAGTGGAACAATCAGGCCTCTTTCACACATCTGTGCCTCTGGCACGTTTGCGGTCCGTGCCAACACATGCCAGAGGCACGAACATATGGGGACACACGTTCCCCCCTATTGTCCTGTGCACACTTCCATTTTTCAGCATGGACCATCTCGCCGTGAGGAGCACATGCATGTCCATGTGCTCCACATGGAGACATGTCCATTTTTTTGTGGACACATAGACTGCTTTTGCCGTGAAATGTCCATGCACACAGATGTCATCCATGTGCATGGACCACGGACAAAAGATAGAAGGCTAAAAATAAAGAATTTTATACTCACTTCGCTTCAGCGCTACCAACTCCTCTCTCTTCCAGTGCCACTCATTAGGCTCATGAATATTAACTTCACTGAGCCCAAGAGTGGACCGGAAATGACAGGAGCAACGACGCTGGAGAGAGGTGAGTATGTAGTGATAGGCTGTCCACACAGACAGCACCCATTGTGTCACACATCCGTTACACATGGGTCTAACTCCTGCCACCAAACGGCCTTGCTTCACACATCCGTGGTGAGATGGATGTGTAAAAGAGGCCTCACAGGAAAAGTATAATAGAAACATTTGCTCAACTTCTAGATTTAATCATTCAGGCTGGCTTCACACCACAGTGCAGTCCAGTCCGGGGCTGTCCGATGTAAACCAGACAGCCCCGGACCGGTTTTTGGCCCCATAGTAGCCTATGGGGCCGGATGGAGCTGGATGGCAGCTCTCTGCCATCCGGTTTCATCACTGCGGTGGAATCCGGGAGAATACGGATTATTCTCTCCGGACATAAAAATGTTGCTTGCAACATTTGTGTGTCTGGGGAGAAAAATCTCCCCAATTTGCCGAATTCGCCCGGATTCTCCCGGATCCGGGGCAATACGGCGCTCCCTAACATGGGAGACTATGGGGCCGGATTGCCCCGGACTGGGAGGATCCGGGAACCGGGCACTGGCGGCTGCACGCCGCTGTTCTGTCAGGACCGCGGCTAGCTCCCTGTCAGCTGCGGTCCTGAATCATTAGCAGCGACGTCTGGCAGCGCACAGGACCGGAGGGAACATTTGGCCCTCTGGTTCTGTGTGCTGATCCTGTCCGGAGCTGTCAGGGTCATCCCGGACAGCCCCGGACTGGATCACACCATGGTGGGAAGCCATCCTCACTCCTGGTTTGTAATGAGCTTGCTCGTAAAAAAATGCAGCACATACGCAGCATGTCAACGCACTCTCAGGCCTCATTCACACATCCATGCCTCCGTCACGTGTACGGTCCATGCCGACACATGCCGGAGGCATGGACATATGAGGACATATGTTCCCTTATGGCCCCATTCAAATGTCCATAATTACTCACGGACCATGTCGCCGTGTGGATCACATGCATGTCCATGTCTGTTTTTTTACGGAGGGATGGACCGCTTTTGATCAAAAACATCCATGCACACAGATGTCATCCGTGTGACATCCGCGTGCATGGACCACGGATGAAAGTCACAAGCATAAAAATAAAGAAATTCAAACTCACCTCACTCCAGCGCTGACAGTTCCTCTCTCTTCCGGTGCCGCTCATAAGGCTTGTGAATATTCACTTCACCGAGCCTGCCAGCGGACCGGAAGTGAGAGGAGCATTGGCGCTGGAGGAAGGAGAGTATGCGATGACAGCCTGTCCATGTGCTATCCATGGATACACAGATAGCACACGGACAGCACACGTGTCACATGTCCGTGACACATGGATCTACACCCCGCCCCCAAATGGTCTAGTCTCACACATCCGTGGTGTCATGGACGTGTGAAACAGGCCTAATGGTGGGTTTACACACACCAATCATTGTATCCAATCTCTGAACCAATCTCTGGTTGCAGTGAAATTATGGACACATAGTTCCATTTTGTGGCTGTGTACAACATGGAGCAATCTGTCCATGATTTCACTGCAACCAGAGATTGGTTCAGAGATTGGATACAATGATTGGTGTGTGTAAACCCACCATGAGACTGTATTTTTTTATCCTTTTTTTTGCAATGCGCTGCAGAAAACAGAACACTCAAATGACCTCCCAGCATAGAAAATGGTTTTAATTTTTGCCATTCAGACAGGGCACTTTGAAAGTGCTGCATTTTTTCCCTTTTGGAGGCTCTGTTTTGGAAAAGTGCATGTCAATTTGTCTGGTGTTTTTCTGATCATTTTTTTCCCATAGGAGCCTTATCTATGGCTCAAAAAAATGCAGCACCCAAAAACGCACCCAAACATGGATCGGAACGGATGATCCACTTTTGAGTACATTTTCTTTTTGACTGCTCCTGTTTTCCAGAAAAAAAGGCAGCTGAACAGAGGAGAAAAAAAACGGACAGTCTGAAAGTAGCCTTAGACTGGAAAGTACTACAGGTCCCAGCAACTGTAAGGCTGCGTTCACACGCTGCATTTTTACCGCATTTGTTTTGAGTATCCGTTAAACAGATGTGATTTTCTAAAATAAACACATTACAATTGACTCAGTGCATTTTTCAGGATCCGCTATTTTTGAGAACATTCTACAATGGCGGCAATGGAAAAGCGGATCCTGAAAAACGCCAAAGAGTTGACATGTTCATTATTTTTGAGGATCTGCTTTCCAGTGAAAATGGATCATCAAAAAAACGAAGTATCTGAACGCTAAATTTGTAAATGCACTGACTTGGCTGGGATACCAAATGTCACTACATAGCACTGGAATTACGGATCCCCCAAAACACTGTAAATACGCAGTGAATGGACCCTAAGCTTAGTGGATGGACAGAGCTTTCTCTGGTCATTCAGTGTAAGGCTACATTCACACACAGTGTTTTTGCAGCATTATGTGAGGATCCGTTTTTGGAGCAGAAACTGCATGAAGAATGGATCTTCACAACGCGCAGAGTTCTGTGTGTGATTGCTTCTCCGCTTTTTATTCCCCATGCCGTGCTCCCCCTGTGATGTCCAGCAATGTGCCCATATCCTGGGAGGCTGCAGTGTCGCTGCCTCTAGGACCCTGCGGTCTGCGCATGTGATGGAGTGATGTCGGTTAGGTGGTGCAGTGCTGGGTCCTCCCACAGGTCATACGGCGTTGGTACGAGAGAGGACATCACTGGAGATCACGGGGAGCGCAGCGAGGTGAGTAAATATTGCAGGCAAAAAACGCCCAGGAATGTGTGGCGCCCCTATGGCTAGGCGCCACAGGGAGGTACTGCACCCCAAACAGAAGGTGTAGTGCCTCCATAGTTATGGATTTGGGGATTCCTTGTAGATACTGTCCTAAGCATCCATACACTAGCCCCATTAGCATAGGGACCGTATATTCAGTAGGTCCAGGAAGTGGAGCTTAGAGTAGAGCGGGAGACTTGAGTGACAGTTGAGCTAATTTTAGTCAGACAGAGCTGGGAAGGCAGCCAGAGAGGACTTGCCTGACAGCGTTCCTGACAGGAGTGCGCCTCTTAGGGTACCTTTACACGCCTCAATTTTTGGCGGCGATAGGAGGAAATCTAACGTGCGTGTGCACGTTTTAATGGTTGCCTCAGATCACCGAAGGCGCTTTTACACTCCGCCATTTCGCCCTCAACCTAAGGCGATGTGTTGCCCTGAAGTTGCCACACCAACAGCCGGAAACATCCGGTAGACTCCCGTCGCCACTTCACACACCTCAATCCCCAAAGGAATGTGAGCGTACATGTTCAGCGCTGCGAAAACATAGGTGTGCCAAATTGTTTTACACCGCGCCCTGAACAAGCTCATTGGAGAACTCAATAGCGTCCTGATTGGCCAGGCTGCGCTGGAAGGCTGGCTAATATGTGACGCCATTGTGTGTCGGAGTTTGGCACCAATACACGCTCACATATGGCGCGCTATCAACTGACAGCCAATGGGAACACAGTAGCCACCACCAATCATCACTGACGGGGCGCGGTCTCCAGCACGCTGTGGCACGCCTCCAGGAAATCAATAGGCGACGCAGATTCCATTCCTATCGCCCGTTCACACGCCAAAAGCCGGGAATGTCGCCTTCATGATTGCCTCTGATTTTGGAGCAGTGCTGTGAATATGTTAGTCTCAATGTAATGGGCGTGTTGAAGCTGGTATTCATCTACAACCCTCTGTTGCTTACTATTCCTTTACAACATATGATATGTTCAGTTCAACCATGTGTGCAGGTCGCAAATGAGTTGTTGACTTCTAAAATTAAAGCGGTTTTGCAGCACTGCAAGACCAATAAAAGTGGTAGAGGAATGGCATAAATAGACAATAATATGGCATACCTTCAGATGTGAGTCTGGCAAGTCGGAGTATGTTTGTAATCATTCTTGAACCAGATGCATGGCATGTGTAGCTGCTTGCTTATCTCCAAATTTGGCACCATATAACTCATTATCGCACACGACAACCATACCCATAGATGCGGGCCCTCCCAAATGTATAAAGGAGGGCCCACAAAAATGTATAAAGGGCCCTCCCAAATGAATAGAGGCGCACACTCCAAAATGTATAGAGGAGGGCCCTTCTCAAAGCACAGAGCAGGGCCCTCTCTAATGTACAGATGAGATGACCTTCATTGTCAGCAACCATAACTTTGCTTATTATTATTATTTAATTAGTTATATAGCGCCATTATATTCCATGGCGCTTTACATGCTAAAAGGGGCAGACTAGGACAAGTAACATAGTATCAATACAAGTAACAATAAATGTGGACAATTCGGTCGTACAGATACAAGAGGGGAGAAATCCTGTCCACGAGGGCTCACAGTCTATGAGGGGCGGGTGGGGATACAGTGAGAGGGGGAAGTTCCAGTCGTGAGGCGGTGTAGTGGACCGGGTCTCATTGCAGGTGGTAGGCTTATGCTGTGTTTTTCTTAAGGCAGTGGTTTCACCCCCAAAAGTGTAGAGAAGGGCCCTCCCAAAAGGTGTCCAGGAGACAGTAAATCAGGTTCCTCAAAATGACTTTCTTCTGGCTGTGGGTTCTCAAATATTTGTACATCAACGCTTGACACCTCCCAAATGTATAGAGAACACTCCCAAATGAATTAAGGAGAGCCCTGCCTAATATATAGAGAGCCCTCCCAAATGAATAGAGGTGCGCCCTTCTCAAAGTATAGAGAGGGAATATCCAAATGTCTAAGTAAGAGCGGTCCCTCTAAAACGTATGTTAGAGGGCCATCTCTGGGCCATCAGCTATCTCAGGCTTCCTGCCTACTGCAGGCCGTCTGAACATTTGAATTTAGGGCTGCAAATGTCATGGAAGTGAGAAAACTGCACCTGAGCCAGGGCACAATGTGAACGGGTGTGTAAGACTACGTTCACTCACACCAAATATCTAAACCACAGAAAAAAAACGTATAGCAAACGTGTGAAAGTACTCTGCTATAATAAAATAGTAATAAAAAGCAAGTGCTAGTAAAAAACAGTATCAAAACAGGATACTTAGTTAATACGTTTTTGCAAAAAAGTACGTAAGCCGTTCTACGTCTTCAACGTGACCCATATCAGACCCATATCAGAACGGTCCTATCTAAACTAATTTAAAACCTGATCCTGTATAGTATACCTCATGGATGCAGGGTGAAGAAAGGCCAGAGTCCAACATGGACACGGTGTAGCAGATGGCTTATGTGTCTGGCTCAGAATGGGAAGTGGGTGGGGCACTCCCTGTCTTGCTAACAGACTGAATATGAGAAAACTGCACCTGAGCCAGGGCACAATGTGAACGGGTGTGTAAGACTACGTTCACTCACACCAAATATCTAGACCACAGAAAAAAACCGTATAACAAACATGTAGAAGTACTCTGCTATAATATAATAATAATAAAATAGTAATAAAAAGCAAGTGCTAGTAAACTAAGTACCCTGTTTTGATACTGTTTTTTACTAGCACTTGCTTTTTATTACTATTTTATTATAGCAGAGTACTTCCACACGTTTGTTATACATTTTTTTTCTGTGGTCTAAATGTCATGAAAGTGGAGAAGGAGGAGGAGCGTGAAGTCCAACACTACAATGGGAACATTGTAAACTTCTATGGAATATGTATTCCACTATCACAGTATCAGTGAGGGAGGGACTGCCCATATGTCTACTTAAAAGTGGCCCCACTTAAACATACTTAAACGTACAATCTCAGATTTGAATGCAGGGCCGCAAAATGTTGTGGTGGAAGGAGGAGGTTTTTGCCCAACCCTACAATGGGCACACTGTAAAGTGCTATAAAATATGTATTCTCCTATTAGTGTCAATGAGGGAGGAACTGCCCTAATGTCAAAGTAAGAGCGGTCCCTCCAAAATGTATGTTACAGGTCCACCTGAGACCTCTGAGGTCAAATATCAGCATACCTACTGGTATGTTGTAGGTGGCCTTGTAAAGTGCTGAGGAATAGCTAAATAAAAATGATGTAGACAACATGTATGAATCAGGGCCCTCCCAATTGTAAAAGTCAAAAAAAAGCTACAATAGAAAAGAAACGCTAAAAATATATATTTTTTGGTTTCTCTGGTTTATTTAGCCTTGAATTATATGATTATGTATGAAAAACTGTGACCCTTGTTGGCCTGTTAAATGCGATTAAGGTTACGTTTGGTAGTTGTTTTTGTGTATCTGTAACATTGGTGTAATCCTGCCACAAATTTAATCCCACAAACCATATGTGAGTCAGAAATGCATGCAGGCCTATTCTCCAGGCTCTTCCCATTCTGTTTCATCACTTTCCCACCCATTTCAGCCTTTTCCTCAGGCTCCCAGAGCTCTTTGTAGAGTCCAACAGAAAATGACCCGCGTTTCCATTTGACTTACATTGTACTCGCTATTCGTAACAAATATGTGATTATTACAAAGTACTCGTAACCAGTATAGCGATTATGAATATTACGGTACTCACTCTTCACTAGTTTAAACCAAAAGGCTCCAGTGAGAGTCGAACTCACGACCCCTGGTTTACGAGACCAGTGCTCTAACCTCTGAGCTATGAAGCCATTGTAGGTTGTCTCAGTCCTAATGAGTTTTGGGATCAGACTTTGTATTGTGTCTCAAAATTAAGTTCCGTTCACAAATGACTTAGGGCCCTTTCACATCAGCGTTTTTTTTTCAAATCGCGGCAGATGCGGTGAAAAAACCGCATCTGCCGCGATTACCGCATACCGGCTGCACTTGCGGCGCGGTTGCGGTTTTTGCCATGCAAAGTATAGGCGGACTTGCGGCAAGTGCGGTTTTGCACTTGCGGCAGGTGCGGCAGCAAAAAAAACCGCGGCTGACCTTAGGCTAGGGTCACACTTGGAAGTGCAATTACGGTTACCGCATCCACACCCGGATGCGGTAATCGCAATTGCATTCACACACAATTTGGACACATTTTGTGTCCCTAAGCCAGAATCCGGCAACCGGATTGCTCTGAATGTGCAATCCGGTTGCCGGATACTTCGTTCATCCCTGCTGCCACATGGAAGAACAAAGGGTTAATGTTGTGAAAAGATGTGGACAACATGTCTATAGGGAGTGCCCACCCTCCCTACAGACATGCTGTCCACACAGGACGGCATGTCAGGTGTTAACTCCATAATTAACACTTTCGCCGCTATTGTCGGCTTTTTAATAACTTTTACATTGACAGCCGCCGTCTCCCACATCAGGACCAGTACACTACGCAATTTGCTTAAGCACATTACAGAACAGCATCCTCAGTGAGGAGCTGTCTGTGGTGCTTAAGCAAATTGCGTAGTGTACTGGTCCTGATGCAGGAGCCGGCGGCTGTCAATGTAAAAGTTATTAAAAAGCCGACAATAGCGGCGAAGGGGTTAATTATGGAATTAACTCCTGACATGCCATCCTGTGTGAATAGCATGTGTCTAGGGGGGTGGGCACCCCCTAGAGACATGTTGCCTACATGGATCATTAATATTTAACACTTTGTTCATCCCTGCGGTAGCAGGGATGAACGAAACCGCCGACTGCCGCAGGCATTCACATGTGCCTTGCGGTAGCCACATAGGCTCCCATAGGAGCCCATTATAGGAATTCTGCTGCGGCAGAGATATCGCTCCGAAAAACGTTGCCTGCATGATTTTTCATGCAGGCAACAAAACCGGAGCTGGTAACCGGATTGCATGTAGAGCAATCCAGTTACTATAATGGGCTCCTATGGGCTGCGGTTTCTGATCTGGTTTTGAGCACTTTTACTGCTCAAAACCAGATCAGGATCAGCAGTGCCCTGCCTCAAGTGTGACCCTAGCCTTATTGCTATACTCAGGAGTCATTGTGTTAAAAAATGTTGTGTTCCATTTTCTCTTGTTAGGGTTTGTCCACACAATCCAGAGGCACAGCATGTTGGACTCAGCGCCTCCGTACCTGCGTGAAGCTGGGGGTGAACGCAGGGAGAACGCAGCCTTGCTGTGCCCATGATCGGTGCAGGGTGGCTTCTCCCTGCATTCACCCACTGCAGATCGCTTCTGACTCCACAGCAATAAATTAACCTGCTGTGAAGATGCGCAAGCGTGACAACCTGCACCACAGCTGAAATAACGCTGCGGAGGGGAGAAGCATAGTGTCTATGAGGTTTCTAGAAATCCACTGTGCTTGTACTGTACAATGCAGCATTTTGCACACAGTAGGAATACGCTGTCTCCACAACGCTGCTATTCCGGATCGTGTTTACGCAGTTTTACATTTATGAAAATTAAAAATCTGGGCCTTCAGCATCATTTTCGTTGAAACAAAACGCAATATTTAATTTTCACGGCCCAATATTATAAGATTCTGTGAAGCACAAATGGGTCATTTCAAATCTGATGGGATCCCAAAAAAAAGGTTTTAAAATTGTGTTGGAAAAATGAGAAACTTGTAAATCTTTAACCCTTCTAACTTCCTAAGAAAAAATAATGTTCCAAGATGGTACTGATATAAAGTAGACATGTAGTAAATGCTATTTATTAACTATTTTGTGTAGTAAACCAATAGCATAGAAAAACTGAGAGGTTAAAACTTAACTTTTACTGTCTCTATATTAAAAAGACATAGTTGTCTAGACCAAACAAAACAAAAAAGTGTGCATACGTGACTGTGCAAGTCAGTGTAGTGCTAAACTGAACCCCTCTTAATACCAGGGTTCACAGGTACCTAAGCTAGGTCCCGTCCAAATACCCTAGGGACGCTGGCAGGTGCCTGCTTTTTCGGTTTTGAGTTTCCCCCAGGATGTAGTCATCAGAGCAAACAATCCCATTAGGTAAATCCAGCCACATGCATTAGTGAAGAAACAGCTTGTATACTCCTATAGGGAGCGATCTCACCCAGCTGCGTCCACCTGTACACATGTATACGAGTCCATATAGCTCCGGATAACCTTCTGCTAGTGTTTTCCAGGCTGCTCAGGGCCCAGTGAATGTCATATAGCCACCATGTCATCTGATACGCTCCCTCCCGACGCGTTTCAGATCCCTCTTTTTCAGGGGAGTCATAGTACACATATAGAGATTAGAGTTCAAAGATACACATCCCTGTGCAGATGATGGCGATGGTGTCTGTAATAGACAGTGATTATCAGTTGCAGTACCATCATTATCCACAGTAACCTATGTGCAGCTCTGATGCTGCATGGTCTAGTACCTAATCAGGGACCCAATTAGGGTCTTCACTTACCCAGTCTGGCCCCCTCAAGGTAGTGAAGCCGGATCACGCCGCCGCCGCATGGAAATGCTGGTTTTATCATTCCCGGGCGGTCACATGGCGTGTCACGTGACCGGAAGTGACATCACAACGTGTCACTTCCTGTTCCTGTAACCTGTGGAATGCAAGCTTGTGTTCCACCGATCACTTCCTGCCTAGCACTGAGTCACGTGACCCGAAGTGACAAATGATACATCACCACACCTATTCGCATAGAGGGGTGTAGGGCCTTATTAAAGCAAATGCCCCAATGTAAGAGAGTAGTTATGATATCACACACTATAAAGGTAAATCAGTAGAGACGCACAGAGGAGGTGATCACCTTGTAATGTGCTCAACCCGCCCCCCTAAAAAGTATAGAGTGTATAAGCATTTACTGAAAATTGTTATGGAAATTTAAAAAAACTGCTATAGTTCTCCTCCCATCCTCCATGACTTTTCCTGGGTTCACCCGCACTGCTTGTTTGCTAGTGTAACTGCTTGCTACAGCTTGGTGGTCTGCCTTATTGGCCTCCCCGCCACACGCATGCGCTGTGCTTGTAAATAGTACAACCCAGCGTTGCATCGCAACGCCTGTAAATAGAGAGCAGAGTGAGAACGCATGACTTTGTAGTATGTAGAAAGTGAAGAGAAATGTACTGAGTCGGAATATACGATTTCTTATTTGGTGTATAAGATGTAACTGAAGTCACAGTTTTTTGTTTTGTTGTTTCTTTGCCTAATTTAGTTGTTAATATGAGCACTTATCTCACTGAACAGGCATAGACGTATAGGTTCCCCTCCTATTTAGGACGTGGATCCGACGTCACATGCCGAGACCCAACCAGAAAAGGCGGCATCCCGCCGCGAAACGGTGCCCATCTGCACTTCACACTCCCTCACCATGTTATGCCTGTAACCTGGCTGGACCAATAAACTGAAGATCTGTCTACCGGTGAGTGCCGCTTATTTTTTCTTCGTATGGACTATGCTTGATGAACTTTATCTATAGCGTGCAACACCGGTCAGGAGTGTCTGCACCTGGTCCACATTTGAAGTGTTAACCGCAGTGCCCAGTGCCTCCCTCTACCTTTGAGAGATTTTTATTTTTATTTTATATTAAGTGTAATATCCGGGCAGATGAGCGCTCCCACAAGCAGAACCAAATTGGCTTCAATTTATTTTCGCTTTCTTCTTCGGATTTATTCATAAAATTCACATATAGAAGTAAAACGCGTTTCGGCCACAAGTCTAAAATAAACAGGCCTTCATCAGGTGTACAAACATGCAAATGATTCCAGTATTTATACATAGTATGTGCATGCACATCTGATTACTCTAATTGGCTTAATCCCAATTAGTCAGTTGGGTATAACAACATTATTTGCTCACTCAATTTCCATACTCTTGTGAGCAAAACATAAGTGTGTCAATTCATTATTCACTATCACTTGTTACACACACACACACACACACACACACACACACACACACACACACACACACACACACACACACACACACACATCGTAGATATACATATACAGAGGAATCAAACTATAAAATCCAATCAGAAATTCTCAAAAGGAGATTTAAAGAAAAGTAATATCCTAGTAAAATTGTAAATGAAGCTTATTTGGCTAATCTTAAACCTCAGAATGATTTATCTCCTTACCAGTCTCATGACAATGTTGATACTTGTCAGAATAAAAATAGAAACCCTACTATCTTGGGAAAGGAACAAACGAATAAATACCTTTGTAACTGCATATAATAAGGGTAACCAACAGATCAGAGAAATTCTCTCAAAATACTGGTATATATATTTTTTTCTCCTCCCATCCTCCATGACAGCACTACAGGAGGTTGCCTCTTGGCCCCAATAGGGGCAGGAAACAGAGGTTAAATAGCCCCTCCTACCACCAGTGTTTCCTGTCCCTTTGGGGAGCACAGAAGCTCTGTTGAGTGCTGCTGGCCGGCAGGCAGTTCTCTCCTCACCTAGGGCCAGGCGGTGAGGCGATCGGGCGCTGCTCCATCCTCTCTGCCGCTCCAGCTCCTGGGGGAGCGGGACCTCCCACTCTCAGACACCTGATGGCCAAGCTGAGCGAGCTTTTCAGGGCTGGCGTCTCCTGCAGTCCTGGCTTCCTCCCCTCCGACCGCGGTGACTGCACTCGGGTTTGGCACCCGGAAGTGACGTTAGGTGCCTTTTGCGCGTCATTTCTGGGGGTGCTACCGCAGTGGCTGTCCATTGCCAAACAGCCGGGAGTGACGGGGCAACGTCACTTCAAGGGGGCGCGGTTGCAGTGGAACGTGGTGGGCCGCAGCGTGTTTCCGGGCCTCCCTGCTGCGCTCACTGGCTGCAGCGTCGACAGCAGGTGAGGGGGGATGGACACAGGTGCTGGTGCTTACATCACGGTTCCTGGAAATAAGGACCCCTGGTGACGACACAGGATCAGGAAGGACTATTGTGGCATTATGTCTCAGGCTGCCCCTGATGGTGTGTCTGTGGCTGCAGATGCAGAGCCCAGCGCCCCCTCTGGCCCTGTGAGTTGGACTAAGGTACGAGGTGTTTTTCCATACAGGGCTCCGTCCTCATTCCTTCTCTCCCTGTTTGTTTCAGGGAGGCAAGGAACAGGCACTGAAGACAAAATCCTCTTCCTCCAGACGCTGTGGGGTCTGTAACAAGAAGCTGTCCCCCTCCCATACAAACCGGTTATGCCCCGCCTGTTCCGAGAAGGTCGTGGGAGAAGAAAAGCCGTCGCTCATGGAGGAGCTTAAAACTCTCATTCAGAGGGAAATTCGGAAGTCTTTGGGTTCTGTGGCTGGGCCTCCAGCTTCTGGCCCCCCATCCCATCGCCTAAGAGGCAGAAGATGAAGGATCCCACACCGAAAGGGTCTCTGACATTTCTGATTCTGAGGAAGGCCTGGCGGATGAGTCTGATACACCCCAGGGCAGTGACTGTCTCCGTTGATATTATTTTTCCTCGGAAGATATCTCTAAGCTGTTCTCGGCTGTCCGGACCACCATGGGATTGGTGAAGGAGGAAGCTTCACACTATTCAGGATATCATGTTCAGGGGATTGCGGTCGAAAACAACGGCCGTGTTTCCAGTGCATGGTAGCTTGAGGGATAAGGTCCTGGATGAGTGGAGGCTTCTTGAGAAGCGATACATGATCTCAGGAGGGATGAAATGTAGTTTCCCTATGGATTTGTCAGTGTCCAAACTCTGGATGGAGGTGCCATGTGTGGATGTGCAGATAGCTAAAGTAGCCAACAAAACCACATTGCCCTTTGAAGACTCCTAGCAGTTAAAAGACCAAATGGATCGTAAGGCCAATGGCTTACTGAAGAAATCCTGGGAGTCCTAATCCTTTTTGTTAACATCTAATGTCGCTTCGACTTGTGTGGCTCGGTCCATGTTCCAGTGGCTGGACCAGTTGCAGTCCCATGTGGGGGGCAGAACACCAAGAGAAATTTTGCTGGCTTCCATACCCCTCCTGCTGAAGGCCGCTAGTTTCCTTGCCGATGCGTTGGCTGAGTCCATAAGGGCTGCAGCCAGGAATATGGTCCTCTACAATACTGCTAGAAGAGCCGTCTGGCTGAGCTCTTGGTCAGGGGATATGGCATCTAAGAGTAAGCTCTGCTCTATTCCCTTTCATGGGGAGTACGTGTTCGGCCAGGTCCTGGACCAGCTTTTGGAGAAGGTCTCCAATGAAAAGGGCTTGCCAGAGCCTAAGGTGAAGATGAAGTCCTTTCAGCCACAGCATTCTTTTCGGTCCCACTATCAGGCGCATTCCCAGCCCCAGAAGGATAAGGGGAAGAGTGGCTGATGGAGTTATCCGAAAGGGGGGAAGGGAAAGAGCATCTTTCCCTCTTGTGCCCAGGATAGTAAGTGATGCCATTCCGCTGGGGGGTGGGGGAAAGCTTTCCCACTTCCTCCCAGTGGCAGCAGATTACAGCTTGCCCAGTCATCCTCCAGATCATCAGGCAGGGGATACGAATTCAGGTCTCCTCACTTTCCCCCACCCCCCTAATCATTACTCTGTGACCACTCTGTCCTCTCCAAAGTTGAACCTCCTTCCAAAGTGTAGATTGCAGAATCTGCTTCATTCCAGTTCCCACAGGGGAGGTAATAGAGAGCCACTATTTGCGCCTCTTTCTGGTTCTGAAACCATGGGGTTCTTACCGCATCATTATCAATCTCCGGTCGCTGAACTCTCAGGTGGTTTATTCCTATTTCAAGATGGAATCTCTCAGATCTACAGTTCCACTGATCAGGAAGGATTTAGTGATGGCAACCGTGGACCTGCAAAATGCTTAATATCACATTCCCATCCTTCCTGCAGATCAACGGTTTCTCCAGTTTGCAGTCTGGTTCCAGGGACAGGTGCATCATTTCCAATTTCGGGTGCTGCCATTCTGCCATAACCTTTGTGAACATGCAAGGGGCAGAGGACAGGCCGAAGTCATGGCCTTTGTCAGGAAGAAGAACATCGTGATAGTGCCCTACTTAGACGACTTCCTGATCACGGCTTCCTCCAAGAGTCTTCTACGGATGCAAACCCAGGAGCTGCTCCACATCTTTCGTTCCCTGGGCTGGCTGGTGAATCTTCCATCATAATCAAGCCTGTCATCTTCTCGGAGGAATGTGTTCCTCGGGTGTCTTCTGGACTCGGCCAGACAGATGAGTTTTCTTCCCTCAGACAAGCGTATTTTTCTTCAGGACAAGCTTCGCTCTACTTCGCTGTTGCAGAGTCTCTATTCGCACTGCAATGTCTTCCTTGGGGTGCATGACGGCCTGCATTCCCATGGTTCCATGGGCTCACTTGAGGGTGCTTTAGTCACACATCATCGCCCGCTGGAATGGTCTTCTGTCAGGCCTCGATGCCAAGTTCCTGTTGCCTCCGGTGGTTCTTCTGTCCCTCCAGTGGTGGTTGGATCCATTGATCCTACGGAAAGGAATTTCGTGGCTCCAGGTTCCCCTGGTGACCGTCTATACCGATGCCAGCCAAAGGGGTTGCGGGCTATGGTCTCCCATTCCTCTTTTCAAGGACGCTAGTCCAGTCAGGTCAGCAAGCGGTCTTCCAACTTACAAGAGCTCTGTGCAGTGGAGGAGGTGCTCTGAGCAGGTCAGGACTTGCTTCAGGGGGAAACATGTCAAGATCTTTTCAGACAATGTCACAACGGTAGCACATCTACAACACCAAGGGGGTACCCGCTTTTGCAGTCTGCTAGAGGTCTCCGTTTGAATCTTCTCCTGGGCAGAGCGCCATCTTCTTTCCAGCTTGGCATTTCATCTGAAAGGGCCCAAAAATGTGGAGGCGGATTTCTTGAGTCGTCAGGACATCCTATCGGGTGAATGGAGTCTCCATCCGGATGTTCTTCAGGAATTGACCAGGATATCTGGGGGTGTCCAGAGGTGGATCTTTTTGCCAGTCAGAACGCACAGGTGGTGCAATATTTTTCTCTACACCAGGATGGGACCTGTTTGGTGGTGGACGCTCTTGCTCACCCTTGGCGGTTCAACCTAGTTTACGCTTTTCCTCCAGTCCCTCTATTGCCGCCAGTGCTCCAGAAGATCAGGACAGAGCAGGTTCCTGCAATTCTCCTCACTCCCTACTGGCCTCGGCGGAGCTGGTTTGCATTGCTCAATCAAATGTCAACAGCTGCACCAGTTCATCTTCCCCTCCAGTGGGACCTTCTACATCAGGGACCCATCATCCGGACGGAGCTGGCCCATCTCCGCCTGACGGCCTGGCTTCTGAATGCGAGCTTCAGAGACGTCGGGGTCTTTCGGAGAAGGTGATTGCTAGCCTGAGGGGTAGTAGAAAGCCAGTTACTAATGCCATCTACGCCAAGGTGTGGAAAGTGTATAATTCCTGTTGCGGGGCGTCCCTCCGGATCCCTTCCAACCTAACATTGCCTCCATTCTGGATTTCCTGCAGGATGGCCTGCATAAGGGTTTGCCCCTAGTACCCTCAAGGTCCAAATGTCAGCCCTTAGTACCTTTTTCGACCAATCCTTGGCTGAACATCCATGGTTCCAGCGGTTTATGAGAGCAGCGGCCCATCTTCGTCCACGAAGATTCAACTCTTGTCCTCCGTGGGACCTCAATATAGTGTTGACTGGACTGGCGGGTTCTTAGTTTGAGCCATTATCATCCCTGTCCTTGTGCAAGCTGTCCTGGAAAACGGCATTTTTGGAAGCCATTACGTTTGCAAGACGAGTTGGGGAACTCCAGGCCCTGGCCATTACTGAACCTTATCTCAGGGTCCTGGACGATTGCCTGATCCTCAGGCTCGATACTTCCTTCCTCCCGTAAGTCTCCTCAGATTTCCATCATTCACAGGAAATAGTGTTGCCTTCGTTCTGTCAGAACCCAGCTAATGACCGGGAACAGGAGTTTCATATATTGGATGTTCATCGTGCAGTGTTGTCTTATCTTTAGCTGACGCATCCTTGGCATTTAGACAATGCCCTGTTCATTCAATACAGGGGTCACTATAAGGGAAAGAAGGCTTTGAGGAGTACCATAGCAACATGGTTTAAACGTGCTATCACTGAAGCATATTCATGTCAGGATCTGGTTCCTCCCCCCATCTGAAGGCACATTCCACCCGGGCGGTGTCTGTCTCCTGGGCCGAGAAGGCGGATGCTTCCATCGAGCAAATCTGCAAAGCCTCACACCTGGGCATCTATTCATAACTTTACCAAGCATTATCGTCTGGATGTCCTGAGATGTGCGGATCTGGGCTTCGGAAGATAGGTTCCTTAAGTTGTAGTCCCACCCTAGTCATTTTTTCTTTTGTATTACTCCTGTAGTGCTGTCATGGAAGATGGGATTAGAAAATGGAATTAGACTTACCGGTAATTCTCTTTCGGGGAATCCTCCACGACAGCACGAGTAATTCCCTCCCAATTTTTTACGATTTTTTCTCTTCCTACTGGTGCAAGTATGGCTGGTTTCACGTTGCGTTTTTGTTAAATCCGATGCTGTCAGATAAAAATCTGACAGCATCGGATGCACAAAATCAGATGCCATCAGTCCGATTTTCTAACGGATCTTCTAGATCGGATCCGATAGAAAATCGGACTGATGGCATCAGATTTTCTATCCGATTTAAAGGGCTCTACACCCACTGAGGGTCTCGATATTTACAGTGTCCACTACATTCATACAACCTCTCTCTTGTGGAAATGGCTTCATCACATGAAGAGTTTTGCAGGTACCTGGATCTCGCATTTGATGCTGCCAGTGCTTTTGCGGTAGCCTGTGATGTGGAGCAAAGACGACGCATACGTCAACGCCGTCGTTTGTGGCAACACCCAATTAATTTTCACCGGGAGACTCATGGAGTTTTTGCCCTATTATACTCCGAACTGTGTCAAGATCCTCACAAGTTCCATAATTATATGTGAATGTCATCTGCTAGCTTTGATGAGTTGGTGGATGGAGTACGAGGTTACATCTTTAGATGGAACAGCACTTTCCGGCGTGCAATTGCTACAGAAGAGCGTCTGATGGTAACCCTTCGGTATGTGTATATCTTTGATTTCACTGTCTTTTAATCTGCAAAATATATGAATTTGATTTTTGAGGGGGCATTTTTATCTACCTTCTATGTGATCTTGTCTGAATACTTCATAACTTTTTTGAACTATTATCCTCATGTGTAGAGATGAGCCACCACCCTGGTGTTCGAATTTGATTTGTCGAATGGGAGGTGTGTTCGTCGAATGTTCGTCGATCACCCTAGAACACACTAAAACACTAGGGTGGTGGTCAATTTCAGTTCCACAATGTATATACATACATTGCGAAACTGAAATGAAGTAAAATCAAGGGTTTAAAGTAAAAAAAAAGAAAAAAGAAAGATAGTCACCTCTATAATCCATCCAGCGACGCTTCCAGAACTGCCTATCTGTCGGAGATGTGATCCCGGCAGCGTTTCCTAGTGAAATGACAAGTTCTCATGAGAACTCGTCATGTGACGGGAAACCGCTGCCAGGATTATGACGTCACCGCAGGTCCTACAGATCCTCACTACCATTCACTACTAGTGAGGGCCTGTAGGACCTGCAGTGACATCATAATCTCGGCAGCGATTTCCGGTTACAAGATGAGTTATTGCGAGAACTAGCATGTATGTAGTATGTAGCATGTATGTAGCATGTAAGTAGCATGTATGTATGTAGTATGTATGTAGATAGTATGTAGCATGTATGTAGTATGTAGTATGTATGTAGCATGTAGTATGTGTGTATGTAGCATGTAAGTAGTATGTAGCATGTAAGTAGCATGCAGTATGTATGCAGCATGTATGTAGTATGTATGTAGCATGTATGTAGTATGTAGCATGTATGTATGTAGTATGTAGCATGTATGTATGTAGTATGTATGTAGCATGTAGTATGTATGTAGCATGTATGTATGTAGTACGTAGCATGTATGTAGCATGTATGTATGTAGCATGTATGTAATATGTAGCAAGTATGTAGCATGTATGTATATAGCATGTATGTAGCATGTATTTAGCATTTATGCAGCATGTAGCATGATTGTATGCAGCATGTATGTAGCATGTATGTAGCATGCATGTAGCATGTATGTAGCATCTATGTAGCATCTATATAGCATGTATGTATGTAGCATGTATGTATGTAGCATGTAGGTATGTAGCATGTATGTATCATGTATGTAGCATGCATGTATGTAGTATGTATGTAGCATGAAGTATGTGTATGTATTTAGTATGTAGCATGTATGTAGAATGTATGTAGTATGTATGAAGCATGTATATATATAGTATGCAGCATGTATGTAGTATGTAGCATGCAGTATGTATGTAGCATGTATGTAGCATGTATGTATGTAGTATGCATGTAGCATGTATGTAGTATGTATGTAGTATGTATGCAGCATGTATGTATGTAGTATGTATGTAGCATGCATGTAGCATGCATGTATGTATGTAGCATGTATGTAGCATGAATGTAGCATGTATTAGCATGTATGTATGTAGCATGTATATGCACGTATGTAGTATGTATGCATCATGTATGTAGCATTCATGTAGTATGTATGTAGCATGTATGTTTCATGTATATAGCATGTATGAAGCATGTATGAAGTATGTATGTAGCATGTATGTATGTAGCATGTATGTAGTATGCATGTAGCATTTATGTAGCATGTATGTAGCATGCATGTAGCATGTATGTAGCATCTATGTAGCATCTATATAGCATGTATGTATGTAGCATGTATGTATGCAGCATGTATGTATGCAGCATGTATGTAGTATGTAGCATGTATATAGCATGTATGTAGCATGTATTTAGCATGTATGTAGCATGTATGTATAAAGTATGTATGTAGCATGTATGTGCTATGTATGTAGCATGTATATAGCATGTATGTATGTAGCATGTATTTAGCATGTATGTAGTATGTATTTAGCATGTATGTAGTATGTATGTAACATGTATGTATAGGCATGTACGTATGTAATATGTATGTAACATGTATGCAGTATGTGTGCAGCATGTATGTAGCATGTATGCATGTAGTATGAATTAGCATGTATGTAGTATGTATGTAGCATGTATGTAGCATGTATGTATGTAACATGTATGTAACATGTATGTAGCATGTATGTAAAATGTATGTTGCATGTATGCATGTAGTATGTATGTAGCATGTATGTAGTATGTATGCAGCATGTATATAGCATGTATGTATGTAGCATGTATTTAGCATGTGTGAGTATGTATGTAGCATGTATGTATGTTGCATGTATGTAGCATGTATGCATGTTGTATGTATGTAGCATGTATGTAACATGTATGTAAGTAGTATGTATGTAGCATGTATGTAGTATGTATGTAGCATGTATGTACCATGTATGTATGTAGCATGTATGTAGCATGTATTTAGCATGTATGTAAAATGTATGTAGCATGTATGCATGTAGTATGTATGTAGCATGTATGTAGTATGTATGCAGCATGTATATAGCATGTAATGTACATGATTTAAGCATGTAATAAACATGTACTTTAGATGTAGTAGTATGTATGTAGCATGTATGTAACATGTATGTAAGTAGTATGTATGTGGCATGTATGTAGTATGTATGTAGCATGTATTTAGCATGTATGTACCATATATAAATGTAGCATGTATTTAGCATGTATGTAACATGTATGTAACATGTATGTAGCATGTATGTAGTATGTATGTAGCATGTATGTAGCATGTATGTAGTATGTATGCAGCATGTATGTATGTAGCATGTATTTAGCATGTATATAACATGTATCTATGTAGCATGTATGTATCATGTATGTATCATGTATGTAGTATGTATGTAGCATGTATTAACATGTATATAACATGTATGTAGTATGTATGTAGCATGTATGTAGTATGTATTTAGCATGTATGTAACATGTATGTATGTAGTATGTATGTAGCATGTATGTATGTGGCATGTATGTAGCATGCATGTGGCATGTATGCATGTAGTATGTATGTAGCATGTATGTAACATGTATGTATGTAGTATGTAGCATGTATGTAGCATGTATGTATGTAACATTTATGTAGCATGCATGTATGTAGCATGTATGTAGCATGTATGCATGTAGTATGCATGTAGCATGTATGTAGCATGTATGTAACACGTATGTATGTAATATGTATGTAGCATGTATGTAGTATATATGTAGCATGTATGTATGCAGCATGTATGTCGCATGTATTTAGCATGTATGTAGCATGTATGTATCGAGCATGTATTTAGCATGTATATAGCATGTATGTATGTAGCATGTATGTAGCATGTATGTAGCATGTATGTATGTAGTATGTATGTAGCATGTATTTAGCATGTATGTAGCATGTATGTACGTAGTATGTATGTAGTATGTACCATGTTTGTAGCTTGTATGTAGCATGTATTTAGCATGTATGTAGCATGTATGTAGCATGTATGTATGTAGTATGTATGTAGCATGTATGTAGCATGTATTTAGCATGCATGTAACATGTATGTAAGTATATGTATGTAGCATGTATGTATGTAGTATGTATGTAGCATGTATGTAACATGTATGTAGTATGTATGTAGCATGCTTGTATGTAGCATGTATGTAGTATGTATTTAGCATGTATGTAACATGTATGGATGTAGTATGTATGTATGTTGCATGTATGTATGTAGCATCTATGTAGCATGCATGTAGCATGTATGTAGCATGTATATAACATGTATGTAGCATGTATCATGCATGTAGTTTGTATGTAGCATGTATGTAGTATGTATGTGTGTAGCATGTATGTATGTAGCTTGTATGTAGTATGTAGCATGTATGTACCATGTATGTATAAAGTATGTATGTAGCATGTATGTGCTATGATGTTTTAGGGATGGTTTGCTGCCTCTGGCACTGGACTGCTTGACCGTGTGCATGGCATTATGAACTCTGAAGACTACCAACAAATTTTGCAGCATAATGTTGGGCCCAGTGTGAGAAAGCTGGGTCTCTCTCAGAGGTCATGGGTCTTCCAGCAGGACAATGACCCAAAACACACTTCAAAAAGCACTAGAAAATGGTTTGAGAGAAAGCACTGGAGACTTCTAAGGAGGCCAGCAATGAGTGCAGACCTGAATCCCATAGAACACCTGTGGAGAGATCTTAACATTGCAGTTTGGAGAAGACACCCTTCAAATATCAGGGACCTGGAGCAGTTTGCCAAAGAAGAATGGTCTACAATTCCAGCAGAGCATTGTAAGAAACTAATTGATGGTTACCGGAAGCGGTTGATCGCAGTTATTTTGGCTAAAGGTTGTGCAACCAAGTATTAGGCTGAGGGTGCCAATACTTTTGTCCGGCCCATTTTTGGAGTTTTGTGTGAAATAATCAATGTTTTGCTTTTTGCTTCATTTTCTTTTGTGTTTTTTCATTGAAGACAAATTAAATGAAGATAATAATACCAAAGAATTTGTGATTGCAATTATTTTCAGGAAGAAACTGAGTATTGTCTGACAGAATTGCAGGGGTGTCAATACTTTTGGCCATGCACTGTATGTATGTAGCATGTATCTATGTAGCATGTATCTATGTAGTATGTATGTAGGATGTATGTATGTAGCATGCATGTAGCATGTATGTAGTATGTATGTAGTATGTATATAGCATGTATGTAGCATGTATGTTTGTAGCATGTATGTAGTATGTAGCATGTATGTATGTAGCATATATGTAGCATTTATGTATGTAGCATGTATGTAGCATGTATGTAGCATGCATGTAGCATGTATATAGCATGTATGTATGTAGCATGTATTTAGCATGTATGTACCATGTATGTAGTATGTATGTAGCATGTATGTAGACTGTATGTAGCATGTATGTATGTTGTATGTAGCATGTATGTAGCATGTAAGTAGCATGTGTTAACTGGAGGCGGGGGCCTTTGTCTCATTGGTTGAAGCATTTTGTTGAGGTGTGACTAGGTTGTGAACATTCTGGGTGGTTGGATTTAAAAGCAGGTGGCCTGTGTAGTCCAACACAACTCAGAAGCAGTACTCCACTGATCCTGAAAGGCAATTCTAAAGGCAATTCTAAGCTTTAAAATAGTAAGTATAACTTATTTAATTAATATTGTTGTCATTTGCTGTATTATGTTTTATTATTGCATTGGCTATTAGCTGTATGTTCCTTTAGATTCTAATAATTACTAACACGACATAATATCATTTGTGCCCTTATATTCTTACTAGATATTTAATACAATAATTAATCGTTGTTAAATAATACAAATGGTCTATAAAATTATCATATAGTATATAAATGTTTCCAAGTAGCTTATTTAATTAACAATTACTAACAGCGCGTAATAATATTCGTACCCTTATATTCTAACCTGATAATATTTAATCACTGCTAATTTTATCATATAGTATATAAATGTTTTCCAAGATGCTTATTTAATTAATAATTACTAACATGGCATAATATTATTCATCCCCTTATATGCTGACCCTGATATTTAATATAATATTTAATCATGGTTAATTTTATCATATAGTATATAAATGTTTTCCTAGCCATAGATTTAGATTGTGATATTATATTATAGGCCTTCCAAGGAAAAGATGTAGTTAATAATTTCGTTTTAGTTAAGATGGAAGAATCCTACGATTATACCCCAACTGAACCAATCTTCACGCCCTCGCAATGTATTCACATAAGTATGTATTATATTATTATAAGTATTAGTTCTGATTAAAGAGTTGATTTTATATATATTATTATTTAATTCTTTTTAAGACGAGTGTGTGGGTGATCTTGTGGAGAAGGAGAATTTGGCGGATGACGTGCTGGTGACTGTGGATTTCAGTGCAATAAATCCGGCAGTCCCATTTAACACTGGAGAAGCATGCAACGCAATTTCTCAACATTCAATCACTGGTAAGTTGCTTATTTGTATATATTAATCGCTTTAACCATATGTAGACATGAAACTAAATACATTTTCTCATACAGATTCTGAGATGATGCAAGTGGGCAATAAGCCAGAACACGAACAAGCTTCTGAAGAGCCTATAAATCTGGCAGCCACATTCATATAAAAAAGGTAAGAACATAGGGGTAAAGTAACATCTCTTTGAATTGAGCCCGTATGTATGCAGGTATGAAATTAAGCTCAATTTCTTATACAGGTAACCAACACTTGAATGTCTGCAATAACGATGATGGAACCACGGTTTCTAATAGGCTTAATAAGTTAAAGAAACCACGAAACACAGTGCATAGGAGTAGCGCTCCCGAGGCTTCTGGGAAACCGAAGTACTTCAAGGAACTGATGGAAAGAAATAACCCAGACTGTTTTGAACCCCCGAAGCAAAAAGGTAATGGGTCACTGAAAAACAATATGTATTTAACATGTATGTAGCATGTATGTAGCATGTATGTAGCATGAATACAGGTAGTATGTATGTAGCATGTATGCAGCATGTATGTAGCATGTATGTAGCATGTATGTAGCATGTATGTAGCATGTATGTAACATGTATGTATGTATGTAGCATGTATGTGGCATGTATGTATGGAACACATATGTAGCATGTATGTAGCATGCATGCATGTAGTATGTATGTATGTATGTAGCATATATGTAGCATGTAGCATGTATGTAGCATGTATGTATGTAACATGTATGTAGCATGTATGTAACATGTATGTAACATGTATGTATGTAGTATGTATATAGCATGTATGTAGCATGTATGTATGTAGCATGTATGTAGCATGTATGTAGCATGTAGGCAGCATGTATGTAACATGCATGTAGCATGTAGGTAGCATGTATGTATGTAACATGTATGTAGCATGTATGTAACATGTATGTAACATGTATGTATGTAGTATGTATATAGCATGTATGTAGCATGTATGTATGTAACATGTATGTAACATGTATGTAGCATGTATGTAGCATGTAAGTCACATGAATGTAGCATGTATGCATGTAGAATGCATGTAGCATGTATGCAGCATGTATGTATGTAACATGTATGTATGTAACATGTATGTAGCATGTATGTATGTAACACATATGTGGCATGTATGTAGCATGTATGTAGTATGTATGTAGTATGTATGTAGCATGTATGTAACATGTATTTGCATGCATTTATGTAGCATGTATGCATGTAGTATGTAGCATGTATGTAACATGTATGTAGCATGTATGTAGCATGTATGTATGTAGCATGTATGTAGCATGTATGTATGTGGCATGTATGTAGCATGTATATAGAATGTAAGTATGTAGCATGGATGTAGCATGTATTTAGGATGTAACACTGTATGTAGTATGTATGTATGTATGTATTAGCATGTATGTATGTAACATGTATGTAGCATGTATGTATGCAACATGTATGTTGCATGCATGTATGTAGCATGTATGTATGTAACATGTATGTAGCATGTATGTAGCATGTATATAGCATGTATGTATGTATCATGTATTTAGCATGTATGTAGTAATGTATTTAGCATGTATGTAGTATGTATGTAACATGTATGTATGTAGCATGTGTGTAGTATGTAGCATGTATGTAGTATGTATGTAGCATGTACGTATGTAATATGTATGCAGTATGTGTGCAGCATGTATGTAGCATGTATGTAGCATGTATGCATGTAGTATGTATGTAGTATATATGTAGCATGTATGTATGTAGCATGTATGTCGCATGTATTTAGCATTTATGTATCGAGCATGTATTTAGCATGTATATAGCATGTATGTATGTAGCATGTATGTAGCATGTATGTAGCATGTATGTATGTAGTATGTATGTAGCATGTATTTAGCATGTATGTACGTAGTATGTATGTAGGATGTACCATGTATGTATGTACTTGTATGTAGCATGTATTTAGCATGTATGTAGCATGTATGTAGCATGCATTTAGCATGTATTTAGCATGTATGTAGCATGTTTGTACCATGTATGTATGTAGCATGAATTTAGCATGTATGTAGCATGTATGTATGTAGCATGTATGTAGCATGCATTTAGCATGTATGTATGTAGCATATATGTAGCATGTATTTGGCATGTATGTAGTATGTATGTAGCATGCATTTAGCATGTATGTAACATGTATATAGTATGTATGTAGCATGTATTTAGCATATATGTAACATGTATGTATGTAGTATGTATGTAACATGTATGTATCATGTATGTAGCATGTATGTAGCATGCATGTAGCATGTATGCATGTAGTATGCATGTAGCATGTGTGTAGCATGTATGCATGTAGTATGTATGTAGCATGTATGTAGCATGTTTGTAAGTAGCATGTATGTAGTATGTATGTAACATGTATGTACCATGTATGTATGTAACACATATGTAGCATGTATGTAACATGTATGTATGTAGTATGTATGTAGCATGTATGGATGTAGTATGTGTGTAGCATGTATGTAGCATGTATGTATGTAGCATGTATGTAGCATGTTTGTAGCATGTATGTAGCATGTATGTATGTAACATGTATGTAACATGTATGTAACATGTATGTAATATGTAGTATGTATGTAGCATGTTTGTAGTATGTATGTGACATGTAGCATGTATGTAGCATGTATGTAACATGTATGTACCATGTATGTAACATGTATGTAGTATGTATGTAGCATGTATGTAACATGTAGCATGTATGCAGCATGTATGTAACATGTATGTAACATGTATGTAGTATGTATTTAGCATGTATGAAGCATGTATGTATGTAGCATGTATGTAGCATGTATGTAGCATGTATATAGCATGTATGTATGTAGCATGTATTTAGCATGTATGTAGTATGTATTTAGCATGTATGTAGTATGTATGTAACATGTATGTATGTAGCATGTGTGTAGTATGTAGCATGTATGTAGTATGTATATAGCATGTACGTATGTAATATGTATGCAGTATGTGTGCAGCATGTATGTAGCATGTATGTAGCATGTATGCATGTAGTATGTATGTAGTATATATGTAGCATGTATGTATGTAGCATGTATGTCGCATGTATTTAGCATTTATGTATCGAGCATGTATTTAGCATGTATATAGCATGTATGTATGTAGCATGTATGTAGCATGTATGTAGCATGTATGTATGTAGTATGTATGTAGCATGTATTTAGCATGTATGTACGTAGTATGTATGTAGGATGTACCATGTATGTATGTACTTGTATGTAGCATGTATTTAGCATGTATGTAGCATGTATGTAGCATGCATTTAGCATGTATTTAGCATGTATGTAGCATGTTTGTACCATGTATGTATGTATGTAGCATGTATTTAGCATGTATGTAGCATGTATGTATGTATGTAGCATGTATGTAGCATGCATTTAGCATGTATGTAGCATATATGTAGCATGTATTTGGCATGTATGTAGCATGTATGTATGTATGTATGTAGCATGTATGTAGCATGCATTTAGCATGTATGTATGTAGCATATATGTAGCATGTATTTGGCATGTATGTAGTATGTATGTAGCATGCATTTAGCATGTATGTAACATGTATATAGTATGTATGTAGCATGTATTTAGCATATATGTAACATGTATGTATGTAGTATGTATGTAACATGTATGTATCATGTATGTAGCATGTATGTAGCATGCATGTAGCATGTATGCATGTAGTATGCATGTAGCATGTATGCAGCATGTATGTATGTATGTAGCATGTATGTAGCATGTATTTAGCATTTATGTAGTATGTATGTAGCATGTATGTAGTATGTATGTAGCATGTATGTAGCATGTATTTAGCATGTATGTATGTAGTATGTATGTAACATGTATGTATCATGTATGTATATAGCATGTATGTAGCATGCATTTAGCATGTATGTAACATGTATATAGTATGTATGTAGCATGTATTTAGCATATATGTAACATGTATGTATGTAGTATGTATGTAACATGTATGTATCATGTATGTAGCATGTATGTAGCATGCATGTAGCATGTATGCATGTAGTATGCATGTAGCATGTATGCAGCATGTATGTATGTAGCATGTATGTAGCATGTATTTAGCATTTATGTAGTATGTATGTAGCATGTATGTAGCATGTATGTAGCATGCATTTAGCATGTATATAGCATGTATGTATGTAGCATGTATGTAGCATGTATGTAGTATGTATGTAGCATGTATTTAGCATGTATGTAACATGTATGTATGTAGTATGTATGTAACATGTATGTATCATGTATGTATACAGCATGTATGTAGCATGCATGTAGCATGCATGTAGCATGTATGCATGTTGTATGTATGATGCATGTATGTAACACATATGTAGCATGTATGTAGCATGTATGCATGTAGTAGGTATGTAGCATGTATGTATGTAGCATGTATGTAGCATGTATATAGCATGTAGGTAGCATGTATGTAACTTGCATGTAGCATGTAGGTAGCATGTATGTATGTAACACGTAGCATGTATGTAACATGTATGTAACATGTATGTAGTATGCATGTAGTATGTATGTAACATGCATAAAGCATGTATGTTACATGTATGCAACATGTATGTATGTAGTATGTGTGTATGTAGCATGTATGTATGTAACATGTATTTAGCATGTAACACGTATGTATGTAGTATGTAGCATGCATGTAGCATGTATGTAGCATGTATGTAGCATGTATGTAGCGTGTATGTAGCATGTATGTAGCATGTATGTATGTAACATGTATGTAGCATGTAGCATGTATGTAGCATGAATACAGGTAGTATGTATGTAGCATGTATGTAGAATGTATGTATGTAGCATGTATGTAGCACATATGTAGCATGTATGTAACATGTATGTAGTATGTATGTGGCATGTATGTAGCATGTAAGTAGCATGTAAGTATGTAGCATGGATGTAGCATGTATTTATGATGTAACACGTATGTATGTAGTATGTATGTAGCATGTATGTATGTAACATGTATGTAGCACGTATGTAGCATGTATGTATGTAACATGTATGTAGCATGTAGCATGTATGTAGCATGAATACAGGTAGTATGTATGTAGCATGTATGTAGAATGTATGTATGTAGCATGTATGTAGCACGTATGTTGCATTTATGTAACATGTATGTAGTATGTATGTGGCATGTATGTAGCATGTAAGTAGCATGTATGTATGTAACATGTATGTAGCATTTATGTAGCATGTATGTAACATGTATGTAACATGTATGTAGTATGTGTATGTAGCATGTATGTATGTAGCATGCATGTAGCATGTATGTAGCATGTTTGTAGCATGTATGTGGCATGTATGCAACATGTATGTAGCATGTATGTAGCATGTATGTAACATGTATGTAACATGTATGTAACATGTATGTAGTATGTATGTATGTATTTAGCATGTATGTATGTAGCATGCATGTATGTAGCATGTATATAGAATGTATGTATGCAACACGTATGTAGCATGTATGTAGCATGTATGTAACATGTATGTAACATGTATGTAGTATGTAGTATGTATGTTGCATGTATGTATGTATGTAGCATGTATGTAACATGTAGCATGTATGTAGCATGTATGCAGTATGTATGTAGCATGTATGTAGCATGTGTGTAGCATATAAGCATGTAGTATGTATGTAGCATGTATGTAGCATGTTTGTAAGTAGCATGTATGTAGTATGTATGTAACATGTATGTAGCATGTATGTATGTAACACATATGTAGCATGTATGTAACATGTATGTATGTAGCATGTGTGTAGTATGTATGTAGCATGTATGTAGTATGTATGTAGCATGTACGTATGTAATATGTATGCAGCATGTATGTAGCATGTATGTGGCATGTATGCATGTAGTATGTATGTAGCATGTATGTAGCATGTATGTAACATGGATGTAACATGTATGCAGCATGTATGTAGCATGTATTTAGCATGCATTTAACATGTATGTAGTATGTATGTAGTATGTATGTAGCATGTATGTAGCATGTATGGAACATGTAATATTAAGTAGTATGTATGTGCATATATGTAGTATGTATGTAGCATGTATTTAGCATGTATGTAGCATGTATATATGTAGCATGTATTTAGCATGTATATAACATGTATGTAGCATGTATGTAGTAATGTATGCAGCATGTATGTATGTATCATGTATTTAGCATGTATATAACATGTAATCTATGTAGCATGTATGTAGCATGTATGTAGCATGTATGTATCATATACGTAGTATGTATGTAGCATGTATTAAGCATGTATATAACATGTATGTAGTATGTATGTAGTATGTATTTAGCATGTATGTAACATGTATGTACGTAGTATGTATGTAGCATGCATGTGCATGTATGCATGTAGTATGTATGTAGCATGTATGTAGAATGTATGTATGTAGTATGTAGCATGCATGTAGCATGTATGTATGTAACATGTATGTAGCATTTATGTATGTAGCATGTATGTAGTATGTATGTAGCATGCATGTAGCATGTATATAGCATGTAGGTATGTAGCATGTATGTAGCATGTATGTATGTAACATGTATGTAGCATGCATGTATGTAGCATGTATGTAGCATGTATGTAGCATGTATGTATGTAGTATGCATGTAGCATGTATATAGCATGTATGTATGTAGTATGTATATAGCATGTATGTACCATGCATGTAGCATGTATTTAGCATGTATGTAGCATGTATGTACCATGTATGTATGTATGTATGTATGTAGCATGTATGTAGCATGTATTTAGCATGTATGTAGCATGTATGTAGCATGTATTTAGCATGTATGTAACATGTATGTATGTGGTATGTTTGTAGCATGTATGTAGTATGTATGTAGCATGTATGTAGTATATATGTAGCATGTATGTATGTAGCATGTATGTCGCATGTATTTAGCATGTATGTATCGAGCATGTATTTAGCATGTATATAGCATGTATGTATGTAGCATGTATGTAGCATGTATGTATGTAGTATGTATGTAGCATGTATTTAGCATGTATGTACGTAGTATGTATGTAGGATGTACCATGTATGTATGTACTTGTATGTAGCATGTATTTAGCATGTATGTAGCATGTATGTAGCATGTATTTAGCATGTATGTAGCATGTTTGTACCATGTATGTATGTATGTAGCATGTATTTAGGATGTATGTAGCATGTATGTATGTAGCATGTATGTAGCATGCATTTAGCATGTATATAGCATGTATGTATGTAGCATGTATTTAGCATATATGTAACATGTATGTATGTAGTATGTATGTAACATGTATGTATCATGTATGTATGTAGCATGTATGTAGCATGCATGTAGCATGCATGTAGCATGTATGCATGTAATATGTATGTAGCATGTATGCAGCATGTATGTATGTAGCATGTATGTAGCATGTATTTAGCATTCATGTAGTATGTATGTAGCATGTATGTAGTATGTATGTAGCATGTATGTAGCATGTATTTAGCATGTATGTAGTATGTATGTAGTATGTATTTAGCATGTATGTAACATGTATGTATGTAGCACGTATGTATGTAGCATGCATTTAGCATGTATATAGCATGTATGTATGTAGTATGTATTTAGCATGTATGTAACATGTATATGTAGCACGTATGTATGTAGCATGTATGTAGCATGCATTTAGCATGTATATAGCATGTATATATGTAGCATGTATGTATGTAGTGCCAATCACATACTGCATTATACAAGGCACACAATATAGCACAACACATACTGCTTCATCCCGGACATCATAATGCCATGTAGTGCCAATCCCATACTGATTTATACAAGGCACACAATATAGCCATATAGCACAACACCTACTGCTTCATCCTGGACATCATACTGCCATGTAGTGCCAATCCCATACTGCTTTATACAAGGCACACAATATAGCCATATAGCACAACACCTACTGCTTCATCCCGGACATCATAATGCCATGTGGTGCCCATCACATACTGCTTTATACAAGGCACACAATATAGCACAACACCTACTGCTTCATCCCGGACATCATAATGCCATGTAGTGCCCATCACATACTGCTTTATACAAGGCACACAATATAGCCATATAGCACACCACATACTGCTTCATCCCGGACATCATAATGCCATGTATAGCCCTCTAGCATAACAACATCCTACTCCATCAAGGAAACCACAATGCCATATAGTGCCAATGACATACTGCTTATACCAAGCACACGATACAGTGCAACTCAAATACCGCTTCCTCCAGGATATATACTGAGTACTGCTCACATGTCTTATATACTGATATATACCATTCTGTATACACATCACTGCCCGATATCTACTGTATGCTGCTCACACAACCTATATACTGAGATATGCCGCCCTGCATACCTATCACTGCCCAATATACGGTATACCATATACTGCTCACATCTCCTATATACTGATATATATACACATCATTGGCTATGTATACTGAATACTAGTCACATATCCTATATACTGTTATAACCTATCCTCCATTCACATGGCCCATATACCATAACTTGGTCACTTGTCAGATATACCGATATATACCATCCTGTGTACACATCCCTGGCCGACATATACTGTGTCATGGTCTCGTGCCATATATAATGCCATATATACACATCACTCCCCTGTATATACTGTATAATGGGCACATGTCCTCCACATTAACATATACAGTCCTGTATACACATCGCTGCCCTATATATATTGTATTCTGCCCACATGTCCGCCGCACTGACATATACCTTCCCGCATACAAGTCACTGAACAATATATACCGTATACTGCTCAAATGTCCGGCCTACTGATATATACCATCCCACATACAAGTTATTGCCCTATATATGCTGTATCCCAAACACCAGTCCGTGGTAGATATATCTACCCTCTTGTATACACATCACTGCCCCTTATATCCTGTATCCTGCTCACATGTCCGCTACAGTGATATATACAATCCTGTAAACACATCACTGCCCTATATATACTGTATACCATACTGCTCACATGTCCACTATACTAATATATATCATTCTGCATACAGATCACTGTTCTATATGTACTGTATACTGCTCACATGCTGTATATACTGACATACACCACCTATACACATCACTGCCATGTATCTACTACACATTGCTCCCATATCCTATATGCTGATATATACCGTCCTGTCTACACATCACTGCCCCATATACCCTGTAAACTGTTTACATGCTTTATATACCGATATATAACGCCCCGAATACACATTACTGCCCTACATATATTGTATACTGTTCACATGTCCTATATACCGATGTATACAGTCATGAATACACATCTCTGCCCTATATATACTGTATAAAGCTCACCTGCTCTATATTCAGATATATACAGTCCTGAATACCCATCTACATATACTAGCAACAAAATCTAACCCAAGTTCTCTTTTGATTAACCCACACCACCTTTTGGGATACCCCTACCAGTGCCAATGTAAAGGGAACAAAATGTCACCCCAGGCATCCCTGTACCACTGCCCCAAGTGATCTAGAGTTAGAAAGGAAGGGGGGTGGAATAACAAAGCATACTCATACTCACTAGGCCGCACACGGGCCATTATCCCGTCATCCACCGCTGCTCCGGAATCCTGCACATCGGCCTATCCTTCAGAACTGTGGAGCACTCGCTGATGGAAGGGGGTCCCTTCTCTGTTGGTCCCTGGGCCCCTTGGTGGCCGTCCTCCTGAAGATGTCTCCTGTTCTGGGATCTGCGCTGGTCTCCATGAACAGTCTCTCTGGCCGGGTCCTGAGTCATTCTTGAAGACCCATGAAGGCACATGTGCTGCGCAGGGCACTGCTTTCAGTGGGGAAGGGGATTACTGAACTATAGCTTTGATCTCCCAGCTAAACTTAGAGCCTTTTTGTAGTTGTCCTCATGGTGGATCATGTTACTGGAGGAGACATCCTACCACTAAAAGAGCTCCTGCATGAGACCTTATCTATTGCCTTTTACTGCCAGCCTGAGGGGGACAGCTGGCTGCTGCATTGAAGAATCTCATACCATTAAGAGAAGCTGTAAAGGGGGCTGGGTGGCCAGGCCTCAGGTCACTTGTGCTGTCCTGTAGCAGGAGATCTTTTCTGTCCATTGATCCGAGGACAAAGAGGACCCTCAAGCTTGGTCATTCCTATTTATGCTTCCCCCCCACCCCACCCCATGAATCCCCACCTATATCTATGTCATTTCCTCCCTACCTTCAGACCACTACCCTTTGGATCACCTTTCATCCCACTCCCTACTGTCCCCTCTATCTTCCCCCCACTTTCACTCCTCCCTCCCATCGTCATGTCAGGCTCCCACCACCACTCTGTGGAGTGTACACCTGAGACTTGTATGTAGCATGCATTTAGCATGTATATAGCATGTATGTATGTAGCATGTATGTAGCATGTATTTGGCATGTATGTAGTATGTATGTAGCATGTATTTAGCATGTATGTAACATGTATATAGCATGTATGTATGTAGCATGTATTTCGCATATATGTAACATGTATGTATGTAGTATGTATGTAACATGTATGTATCATGTATGTATGTAGCATGTATGTAGCATGCATGTAGCATGCATGTAGTATGTATGCATGTAGTATGTATGTAGCATGTATGTAGCATGTATGTATGTAACACATATGTAGCATGTATGTAGCATGTATGCATGTAGTAGGTATGTAGCATTTATGTATGTAGCATGTATGTAGCATGTATATAGCATGTAGGTAGCATGTATGTAACATACATGTAGCATGTATGTAGCATGTATGTAACACGTATGTAGCATGTATGTAACATGTATGTAACATGTATGTAACATGTATGTATGTAGTATGCATGTAGTATGTATGTAACATGTATGTATGTAGTATGTGTGTATGTAGCATGTATGTATGTAACATGTATTTAGCATGTAACACGTATGTATGTAGTATGTAGTATGTATGTAGCATGCATGTAGCATGTATGTAGCATGTATGTAGCATGTACGTGGCATGTACGTGACATGTATGTATGTAGCATGCATGTAGCATGCATGTAGCATGTATGTAGCATGTATGTATGTAACATGTATGTAGCATGTATGTAACATGCATGTAGCATGTATGTAGCATGTATGTCACATGTATGTATGTAGCATGTGTGTAGCATGTATGTAGCATGTATGTAGCATGTATACATGTAGTATGTATGTAGCATGCATGTAGCATGTATGTAACACGTATGTAGCATGTATGTAGCATGTATTTAACATGTATGTAGTATGTAGTATGTATGTAGCATGCATGTATGTAACATGTATGTAGCATGTATGTATGTAACATGTATGTAGCATGTATGTAGCAAGTATGTAGCATGTATGTATGTAGCATGTAGCATGTATGTAGCAAGTATGTAGCATGTATGTAGCATGTATGTGGCATGTGTGTCACATGTGTGTATGTAGCATGTATGTAGCATGTATGTAGCATGTGTGTAGCATGTATGCATGTAGTATGTATGTAGTATGTATGTAGCATGTATGTAGCATGTTTGTATGTAGCATGTATGTTGCATGTATGTAGCATGTATGCATGTAGTATGTGTGTAGCATGTATGTAGCATGTATGTATGTAGCATGTATGTAGCATGTATGCATGTAGCATGTATGTAGCATGTATGTATGTAGCATGTATGTAACATGTCTGTATGTAGTATGTATGTAGTATGTATGTATGAAGCATGGTAGCATGTATGTATGTAACATGCATTTAGCATGTAACACGTATGTATGTAGTATGTATGTAGCATGTATGTAGCATGTATGTATTTAACATGTATGTAGCATGTATGTAGCATGTATGTAGCATGTAGTATGCATGTAGCATGTATGTAGCATATATGTAGCATGTATGTAACATGTATGTAACATGTATGTAGCATGTATGTAGCATGTATGAAGCATGTATGTAACATGTATGTAGCATGTATGCATGTAGTATGTACGTAGCATGTATGTACCATGTATGTATGTAACATGCATGTGGCATGTATGTAGCATGTATGAAGCATGTATGTAACATGTCTGTATGTAGTATGTATGTAGTATGTATGTATGAAGCATGGTAGCATGTATGTATGTAACATGCATTTAGCATGTAACACGTATGTATGTAGTATGTATGTAGCATGTATGTAGCATGTATGTATTTAACATGTATGTAGCATGTATGTAGCATGTATGTAGCATGTATGCATGTAGTATGCATGTAGCATGTATGTAGCATATATGTAGCATGTATGTAACATGTATGTAACATGTATGTAGCATGTATGTAGCATGTATGAAGCATGTATGTAACATGTATGTAGCATGTCTGCATGTAGTATGTACGTAGCATGTATGTACCATGTATGTATGTAACATGCATGTAGTATGTATGTAGCATGTATGTAGCATGTATGCATGTAGTATGTATCATGTATGTGGCATGTATGTATGTAACATGTATGTAGCATGTATGTAGCATGTATGTAACACGTATGTAGCATGTATGTAGCATGTATGTATGTAACATGCATGTAGCATGTATGTAGCATGTATGTATGTAACACATATGTGGCATGTATGTAGCATGTATGTAACATGTATGTACGTAGTATGTATGTAGTATGTATGTAGCATGTATGTATGTAACATGTATGTGCATGCATGTATTTAGCATGTATGCATGTAGTATGTAGCATGTATGTAACATGTATGTATGTAGCATGTATGTAGCATGTATGTATGTAGCATGTATGTAGCATGTATGTATGTAGCATGTATGTAGCATGTATATAGAATGTATGTAGCATGTATGTATGTATGTAGCATGTATGTAGCATGTATATAGAATGTAAGTATGTAGCATGCATGTAGCATGTATTTAGCATGTAACACGTATGTATGTAGTATGTATGTAGCATGTATGTAACATGTATGTAGCACGTATGTAGCATGTATGTAGCATGTATGTATGTAACATGTATGTAGCACGTATGTAGCATGTATGTAGCATGTATGTATGTAACATGTATGTAGCATGTAGCATATATGTAGCATGAATACAGGTAGTATGTATGTAGCATGTATGTATCTAACATGTATGTAGCACGTATGTAGCTCCTGTACCATAGAGTGCGCAGGAACAGAGTCGGTGGAGCGGTCCTCACTGTACCGCTGCCGGCTCTATTGTATCGGGAGGACTGGAGAGCAGACCTAGCACCGGGCTGCAGGCACAGAGACCGGGCTACAGCCCAGAGATCCTGGCTCCAAGCACAGAGACCGGGCTGCAGCCCAAAGACCCGGGCTCCATGCACAGACGCCGGGCTGCAGCCCAGAGACCCGGGCTCCATGCACAGACGTCGGAACTGCAGAGTGTGGACCCGGCTCCAGGCACAGAGCCCACAGACAGGGTGAGCAGCACACTCTTCCAGCGGTCTCTCCCGCATTGTTACACTGTACCGAATCTCCTTCACAGCTGACGATTCGTACAGTGTGTGACTGCAGTGGGGACAATGGGGGTGGGTGGTGACATTAGGGGCTGGGATGGCCGGGCATAGTGAGAGTGGGGAGGGGGCGGGCCTGAAATATCCTGGGGGTGGCTGGCCATACTGGGAATAGGGGAGGGGGTGTGATTGTAGGAGACTGGGAGGAAATGACCAGTTCTCCATTTCCATGCGTAATCACACCCCCTAGACGTTCCCTGCCAGCCACAAATATGTGTTATGTAGGAAACCCTGCAAAATGTTGACAGGATGTAAATTACAAACTGTCAGCATTTTGCAGCCTAGATACATATTACATACATATTAATTATTGCAAAAGCCCGGACAACCCCTTTAATCAGGTTAATTTTCTTTTGATCTAAAACCATGTAAGTTTACCCTCATGGCAACTATGTTACAGAGCAATATTCTACTCTTACACGACAAAGCCTCCATTATGGATCTCTGACAACCCCATGTTTCTCCATGTTGGATTCCAGATTTGTAATAGGTAATTATGGTGTCACCAATCTCTCTATTCCACATTTACCGAACAATATATGAGATTATAGATGATCAACTAGAAGCCATACATCTCGTATATTCATCCTATACTTGTAGACTTATCACTTTCTTATTTATTAGTAAATCATATTTAAATCCATGATTATAACATCCTTGGGGGCACTAAAGAGGAAAAAGCCCAACCTGATATGTTTTGTACTGTCTACTTAATCATAGGCATTTTGACCAAGGCTTATTAGATGTCGGTAACACCAGATCCAAATCTGTGTTGGACCATTGGTTTAGCATGGCTGGCACCCATGTGCTGATTTTTCACAACACAGACCAAGCCATTAAAATGTTTGAGTTGGACTACTGTTGTTCCTGCAGACCATCCATCCACAGGAATCGGTTCTATAATGTGTCCTTGTACATTATATACATTTTATACTAAAATAAGAAAAAACACACAGCATATGTATGTGAAAATGATGGGTATATGGGGCCTACGTGTTAAAGTGTTTAACTTGCTATCTGTTAAGTCTTTAGAGCAGAGATCTCAAACTCCAGGCCTCAAGGGCTGCAAACAATGCAGGTTTTCAGGATTTCTTTAGCATTGTTTAGGTGATAATTGAATCACCTGCAATGGTAATGATTCCAAACCTTGTACAATGCTAAAGAAATCCTGAAAATATGCACTGACTGCAGCCCTTGTGGCTTGAAGTTTGACATCCTTGCTTTAGAGATCAAAAAGATATTGGTATGATAAGATAAACATATGTGGCTTTCACCGTAGTCAATTCCTGGTTCACATGCTTTCTGTAATCGTATTCTGGCATCAATTTCATCCACTGAAGGCGACCACTGAAGATGTGATTCCTCTTAGGTTCCTTACAGCAACACAACAGATGTGGATATTCTCCATTCTGTGAGCTAAAAGGACAGATGGAAACTTCAATTGACAGAAGTTGTCCCCAACTCTACCCCATTTGTGTTTTCTCTGACCTATTGAGCTCAATAGGAAAGGTTAAGATCAGACTGACTTAATACATCTACTAATAAATGAGTCTAAATCACATGGATTACACAAAATTATTAAGATTTTCCATCTGCTATCATTGTTTTATTTCATTTATTTTATGAGCCTAATAAGAGGCCCATGCTTCTCTGACTTTTTGGTACTTGAGCCACTTCTTGGCTGCCATCTTATTTATTATGTATATGTGTGCGCCCCACTGGTCGGGATGCCACAGAGGGGTACTGCACCCATAAAAGAGTGTGTAGTATTCCTGAGACTGAGGAATTGGGATGCTGCACAAAGGACCCACAACACATCCATACACACCCTAGGTAGGGGACCATGGGTGGACCTGCTGTAGGGGGGACTCAGTCTCATGAGAGGTGTGACGGTAGGAAAGTGTGTGGGTGGGAGGAGAGTTAGGCCAGTGAGGCAGAAGAGGTGAAAGAGTTCCGTTGGAGAGCGAGGAGTAGAAGACGGCGTGGAAGCCGCCAGGACAGAAAGGGACCCTAGGGGCACAAGGTGTTGGGATGCGCCCGAATACGGACTTGGTACAACCACCAACCGGACCAGAGAATTTCAATCCTGGAATGGAGGAACAGCTCAGAGCGCGGTGCAGGTGTTCACCCCCAAGCCGCCAAACCGGATGCCAAGCTTCTCTAGGAAGTCGGGCCGAACACCTGGCGCATCCAGAAAAAGGCACTGTATAGGGTCTAGGAGGGACCCGGAAAGAGTCCTCTGCCGAGGGATCCGTGGGAGCTAGCTTCAGGCTGTGCGCGCAGGAGCGCTGAGGGAGACAGGAGAGAGAGCGCAGGAGAGGACCAGACAGGAACAGCAGGCATACCATTGAGGGTCCTGAATAAAGCATCCTTAGTCCCAGTGACTACCCAGACTAGGCAGACCCAAGAGGACTGTATAATTGATGATCTGCCAGTAAACTTGTACAGATTAAAAAGGCTGTGTGGCATCCTTTAATATCTCCACCTGAGGAGCCGCCGACCACATTACGAGGTGACAAGGCCTGGTGTAGCTGCGTCCCTGTGTAAATAAGACTGTCCTACAACTCCCAACATCCACTAATGCCCCGGGGATTCCATTCTACCTACGGGGGAGCGTAACCATCTTGCTGCTCCACCATCACCCTGGAGGTCTATCCCGCAGCGCTGGTAACATTACTGGAACCGTAGGTGGCATCACAAAACACTTTTTATTTTATTTCTATAGACTCATTTCCCCTTTTCAGCGACCACCAGAGCCACGGGACCGGGCAACAGGCCCCGTGACATCCCCCGTGAACTACAACGCCCGGAACTGGGTAACCCACGGCCCTGGGGTGGATTATATACGAGCAGTTTAACCCTTTGTCTTTTTGTTTGGGGTTACAGCTGCATTAATTACTTTGCATACATTCAAGTGCAGTTATATAGATATTTTAAAATCTAAATATTTAAAAGCTATCATCATATGTTCTCTATGGAGACATGCATTAAATTGTAAAAATTAATATATATTTTACATAAGTAAAACAACTATTTTTTAAAAGTTATTTTTGCTGCTTTTATGAATCATTTTTTCTGAAGATTAAAGTGAATGTATACAACCAATTAGAGAGGTTGTTTTTTAGTACTAATGATGAATGACCAAAATCTAACCTATATTTGTAATATTTTCACAAGAATCTGCATAACCTATCATATGCTAAATAGCTGCAAGTCAAATTTATGTATGTGATAGCCAAGATGATTGTCTATAAAATGAGGGTCGTCTCTGGCTCAAAGCTGTAGTGGATGGCGAAATATGGAGCCTTATAGTCAAAAGTTCAAAACACTGTCACCCTTATTCTTGTCACTGTATATATGCTAAACAAACAAGTGATTGTCAAATATTTGTTTCCCTAAAATACTTTTTTTTTGCCTAGAAGACCCTGCCTCATGCATCCAGGCTGCACCATTATTCTTTTTTATTTTTTGCAGGTCAATTGATGTCACTTATTTTGTGTCTGGTCCTAACTTTCTGAAATGTGGAGATCCTTCTTGGGGTGTCTTTGTTGCGTGTTTTGTGAATTTAGCGGGGCTTTCTGAGCACCATGCCTACACCTGTCACTGAACCACTTATGAAGCTGGTATACTCATCTGTTGGATTTTTCCTTGACAGTTGCTTGACAAATTGGGATCGGATGTGTATGTACTACAGATTCACTATGAAAGAGCTCAATAGCAAACTGTGGCAATAGCAGCCAAATAGCAAATTGTTGTAATAGTAGCCATTACCTCGAACATCATTCGTCAGTAAACTGTGTCATTGTTCCTGCAAATAAATGCCAGTGGTGGAATATCTTTGCAGTGTCCCTGACAACGGGCAACAACTCAAAATACGTGTCTGCAAATTGATATTCTGGTTTGGCTTTTATTCTAAGTAATATGGCAAGGCTTATTAAAGGGTTGATATTCACTTTTAGACTCATTATTTCCAATAGGTGACACTAAAGTACAAGTCCTCTTCCTCTCTGAAGAATTTGCATATTTAATTTCCCGGCATGGCTTATAGTGTCCTACATTGGATTGTTTGGCATGTCACTCTTTATGAGGAGAGACATTACCTCTTAGAAGCCTGGTTTGTCCACAGAAAATAAAATGTCTTTCATCCTAAATAACCTAGTGGTGGTTTGCCTATACTCCTGCCTCTTATATTACTGATGTGAAACATAAAGGAGTTGTATAATACCAGCAACTGCTCATGCACTTTTTGGTGAATGTGATGTTAATGACTTTTTTTATCGAATGGGTAAAGTATAGTAAGGTCACACCTGTCACCTTCATAATTCCTAATTATATAAAATAAATAATTAAATATTTCATAATTGTATTATATTATTATATTTCTGTAATTGCTGAATTCAATTGTTTCAAGGAAGTAAAACTTCCTGTGGTGGTTTATACTGCTCTACTGCTATCTCAAGGATTGTCTCATTCTGATAAATTACTGAAGATAGTAGGCTTCCTTCTAATGAGGTTACTTGGAGAATCAAAGGGTTAACTTCTGTATGATGTGTATAGCATGACCATGACTTGGACTCAAGTAATGCAAAAGGAGAAGACCTAATACACTGAGCACACAAGACTGCACAAATCTGCTCCCTGTACAGCCTAGAACGACCGGAACACACAGCTATCAAGGAGAGAGAAAGGTGTGCAGGAAAATACAAAAACCCAGAGTCAAAGAATGAAAACACAATATAAGGCGAAAGGAATAGATGTTGGGAAGGAAAACGAACCAACTCCAAGCAGGAACTCAACTGATATTTACCCAAAGGGAAACCCCAAGTCCACCTAGAGGTATAGCCAGCAAGGAAGTGCAGTGAACATTTATAACCCAATCCAGAACATTTATATTTAGATAGGACTCAGCGCTACTAGTAATGGCACATGTTAGTAAAGAGTTCTCTGACAGGATGTAAAATTAAAAAATATATATATTTTTCAGTGGTGCAATTTAACAAAAAAAACTATTTTAAAAGTAATAAGGGACAAGGTAGATGGAAATTAAAATAAAAATAAAACTTAAAATACAATATAGTAGAAAATAATTATCTAAAAACAAGGTTTAAACAGGAAAGGGGGGGAAATGGAGGTATAATGGAATAACAGGGATGTTCTTGGATGTTGATTCCTCAATTCCTTTTCAACTTGACGTGTTAGGCCCCTTTCACATCAGCGGTATTAGAAAAATGCGGCAGTTGCGGTGAAAAAAAACGCATCTGCCGCATTTACCGCATAACGGCCGCACTTGCGGTTCACTTGTGGCAAACCCCATGAAATGTCTATGGGGCTTGCAGCAGGTGTGGCAGGTGCTGTATAGTTGCGGTTTCGGCACTTGCGACATATGTGGCCACGAAAAAAACACAGTTTAGCCACACAACTAATAACACCACCTACTGAAGGAACAGAAGGGAGGCCGGAACACGCAGCTATCAAGGAGAGAGAAAGGTGTGCAGGAAAATACAAAAACCCAGAGTCAAAGAATGAAAACACAATATAAGGTGAAGGGAATAGATGTTGGGAAGGAAAACGAACCAACTCCAAGCAGGAACTCAACTGATATTTACCCAAAGGGAAACCCCAAGTCCACCTAGAGGTATAGCCAGCAAGGAAGTGCAGTGAACATTTATAACCCAATCCAGAACATTTATATTTAGATAGGACTCAGCGCTACTAGTAATGGCACATGTTAGTAAAGAGTTCTCTGACAGGATGTAAAATTAAAAAATATATATATTTTTCAGTGGTGCAATTTAACAAAAAAAACTATTTTAAAAGTAATAAGGGACAAGGTAGATGGAAATTAAAATAAAAATAAAACTTAAAATACAATATAGTAGAAAATAATTATCTAAAAACAAGGTTTAAACAGGAAAGGGGGGGAAATGGAGGTATAATGGAATAATAGGGATGTTCTTGGATGTTGATTCCTCAATTCCTTTTCAACTTGACGTGTTAGGCCCCTTTCACATCAGCGGTATTAGAAAAATGCGGCAGTTGCGGTGAAAAAAACGCATCTGCCGCATTTACCGCATAACGGCCGCACTTGCGGTTCACTTGCGGCAAACCCCATGAAATGTCTATGGGGCTTGCAGCAGGTGTGGCAGGTGCGGTATAGTTGCGGTTTCGGCACTTGCGGCATATGTGGCCACGAAAAAAACACAGTCAGCTGCGTTTTTTTCGCAGCAGTATCTGCCGAAACCGCACCTGCCGCACCTGCCGCACACTTACTTAGCCACATAGATAATGCATGGGGCTTGCGGCAAGTGAACCTCAAGTGCGGCCGTTATGTGGTAAATGCGGCAGATGTGTTTTTTTTCACCGCAGCTGCCGCATTTTTCTAATACCGCTGATATGAAAGGGGCCTTAGATGTTTTTTTTTTAACATCTTTCTCTTGCACAGGGATTCTATTTCCAGGATATGCTGATTGTAGCTTTCTAATTAATTATATTAATATGGTGTATTGTCTTTAAATATAAATATTCTATTTAGATGCATTTGTTGATAGAGTTGCTGTGAGCGTCAAGATAGATATGCTTACACACACGTACCTTCTAGTTTTGGTGCTGGTGATATCAATATAGGGAATGGTTCACTTAGGAGGCTTATACTGTTGTCCAATGATTGCATTAAACCTTATGCTGTTGTACCTTGTTGGTTGCATCAAAATAGAAGGATTGTTGTTTTTCTAGGTCTTGATATGCTGGATGTTGTGGCAATGTCTGGGTGCTGGGGAGAGTCCTCAGGTCGGATGTGTCCCTCTGTTTGCAGTGCGGTGCTTGTTTCAGCCGGTGTTTTACACACGCCGTGATGTGTGGCGGTGTTTCCGGGTCCTGGCTGAATCACTAGTCATGTGATGCGCCACATCAGTTCGTCGTCACGGTCACGTGATTCGGGTGGGCGGGGAGCCTAGGGAGGGAATAGCGGATGTAGGCTGAAATCGGTTTGGCAGTCAGTGTCACTCAATCGACTCGTTTCGAAGGGGTACGCCCTTCTTTATCAAGTTGAAAAGGAATTGAGGAATCAACATACAAGAACAACCCCTGTTATTCTATTATACCTCCATTTTCCCCCTTTCCTGTTTAAACCTTGTTTTTAAAGAATTATTTTGTAGTATATTATATTTTAAGTTTTATTTTTATTTTCATTTCCATCTACCCTGTCCCTTATTACTTAAAAAAAACTGTTTTTATTGTTAAATTGCACCATTGAAAAATAATTTATACTAACAGGGGCCACTACTAGTAGCGCTGGGTCCTATCTAAATATAAATATTCCTATAATACTAACATTGAAGGGTCATTACACGGAACCCGTCAAGGACCTCCAAGCAGCAACAAGGGCATAAACAGAGTTCCCCTCAATAGCCCAAGTAACAGCCAGCTCCAGTGTTCCCACATTAAGTATATATTCAATCCAGAACATAATAGGGCAGACCAAAACGGGAAAATGAGAAACACTTGGAGAGGAGTGAACCAAGAAGTCAGAGCAAAGACAATAGGAACCATCAGCATTTGGACATGATAAAGAAAGGCAATAGCCACACAGACAGAGAAACTGATCACCCAAGAATACGTCACCGGATTGAATCCTCAAACTGCGTCATGATAGTGTGGATCAAAATTTAGCAAATGTGAGGTCCTCACTTTGACCCCTTGAGGAAAGTAACATTAACCTAACCTCTGCAAAGAGGACTAATGAGCTTCATGTTGTGGCTTATTCATAAACGTCTATTGTGTTCAGAAAAGGTCATACTAGATGTTCCACTACTTTTTAACCAAAACGTTTCCTTCCTTCATCAATGTTGATCATCGGCGTCCTTTTTTTCCATTTCTGAAGCCAGACATTTTGCCTGAAGATCATTTTCAATTGAGTTCTCTTGATACGACAATGGCAGTACCCTTTAGAGAAGAATGAATACTTTAGTGTTTGGGCCCAGTTCAATTCGCTGAACAATCGGATGTTTGCTGAACCCAAACCGTATTGAAATCAATGGCAGGTAACATGAAACACATAGAAAACATCTTTAAAGAGGCCCCAAAGCTGCCAAACTACTTATATTAGTGGCAGACACCAGGAAAGCTGACAACAATCGACCCAGGCTACAACTGGCATCATGACGTAGCATTGGTGCATGAGACATGGTCTGTGTCATCCTGCACACTCTTCAAAATCACTTAAAAACTGGAGGTGGCTCACATTCACTTAAGTTTCAGATGTAGCACGCAGCAAGGAGAACCCAACATGAGTCCCCACTTTTCCAAAAATTTAGTGTCAGATCACAACAAAGTGGCATGTATTGTATACATTTTGTATTGGGCCAAAATGGCAGCAAGGCAGGAGGCCTGGGCCCAACATTTCAAGGTCCAATATTCAGAAAAAGGTGCAGGAGTGTAAGGAGTAGGTACTATGCTCAGAAAGCCCTGCTAAAGAAAAAGACCCCAAGTAGAATGTTCACAGTTCAAAACATTAGTGCCAGATATCACAAAAGTATCATCAATTGACCCAGAATAAAATTTGCAGAATGGCCCTGCTTGCATGCATGGCACAGGGTCTGGAACTGGGTGTGGTCTAGCATTTCAAGGTTATACATTGATCAGGAACAGGTGGATGAGTGACAGGTGTAGGACTGTTGGGCAGGTTGCCCTCAAAGCTCATGCAAACGCTGCAATACATTTTATGCTCCACAACACTCAGGTGGCACATGTATTAGTTTTACAGAATATTACAGTAAAAATTATCCAGGGGGTCAGTGACCTGAATAGGTCTGGTTGGCAAGAGGCCCTTAAACCTCCTGCAACCGCTTCAGTCAATTTTTTGCTCTACCTGACTCAGGTACAGTAAATGTTATATACATGGGTTATTGACCTGTTTTGGTGTATTGGCCAAGATGCCCTCAAATCTGATGCAACCTCTCCATTAAATTTTGTGACCTAATTTAGTAATTATACAGGTGGGTCAGTGACCTGTTTAAGTCTAGTGGACAGGGAAGATTTAGCAAACACTGCTTTTAGGCCAGGTCCCATCATATTTTGGCTTCCATTAGGACGGATGTGCTTAACAGCAGCGTTAATGCATTGTGACGCTCGCGTTTGCTTGCATTAACACTGTCATAGAGATGCATTGGTGAGTGCATCCAAATGCAAGTCAAAATGTGCTTGCGTTTGAAAGTATGCGTTTTTTACATGCATAGGTGAATGCCGCACTCTGCGTTATTCTGTGCATTTAAAAAAATGCATACTTTTAAATGCAAGCACATTGTGGCTTGCATTTGGATGCATTCACCAATGCATCACTATGACAGTGTTAATGCAGGCAAACACACGCCTTATAATGCGTTAACGCTGCTGTCCAGACGTAAGCCATAACGCGTTGTGGATCTGGCCTTAGGCCAAAAAAAAGCTGTGGATGTGAGTACAGCAGATTTGGCATACCCTGGCTCTATGCTCAAAAAGAGTTCACGGCAATATTTAGGGAGATTTAGCAAACTCTGATTTTAAGCCAAAAATGGGCTATTTTAGGAAGGAGTCACTAAACCTACTATCTATCTATCTACCTATCTATCTATCTATCTATCTATCTATCTATCTATCTATCTATCTATCTAGAAACCCAAAAAAGTTGAACAGCATTCAAGGTCTAGTCTGAACTGGTGCAAGCTGCAATGCTGAATAATATACAGAAAAAAGGTCACAGCAGCACACAGTCACTGCTAATCGTGTGTATATATGTACATATAGATAGATAGAGGTAAAACACCTATGCATTTGAGAAAAATATAAAAACAAGTCCTTGGATCTAGTGATGGGCGAACCCACCAATGTTCGGTTTTGGCGGACTCGCCCAGCCTTTTTTTAAAGTCTGAGTTCAGGGCCAGACGTGACTTCAACTTGAGTCCAAACCCCAAACCCAGAATTTAAAGCTATTACATGGGGTGGTGGTGGGGAGCTTAAAAATAAAGCAGATAGTGATGTAACAGCATCATTAAACTTACCGGCATTCTGCCGCTTGTACTTTTTGGCCGCTCATTAACTTACTGGATATTCATTGCGAGTGAGAGAGTAAGCACATGTGATTGGTTGTTGGAGTAACCTGGAAACTGCCCATACATTCTAGTTTCTAGAATGTATGGTCAGTTTTCAGGTTACGCCAACAGCCAATCACAGATGCTCATTCTCTGTGACAGCATATGTGATTGGTTGTTGGGACTCTCATCCATTGATTAACATCATAGTACTGTAAAAGTAAATAATTGAAAAAAAATGACATAGCGTTTCGCTGTATTTTTGATTCTCAGTGAAGATAAATCGGACAGCTACATGCACAGCTGCCTGGCTTTACTTTCTTTTATTTATTTAAATAAAAAATATAAAAAAATTGTTTGGGCTCCTGCCATATTTTGATGGCCAGCCAGGTAAAGCAAGGCTGATGGGTTGGAATCCTCAGCAGAGGGTGCCCAAGCGATCTGGGTCCCCCTACGTAGAAATCTGCAGCCCGCTGCCGCCCCTGAAAATGGTGCATTTTTTCTTAGCATCATTTCCAGGTGCATTACCCGGCTCATACAGGGCCCTGATGGCGATGGCACACTGGGTAATAATACAAAGCTTGCCCTACCCCCATTATCAGCTGGCACCAAACCCGAAATTCAAGGAGTGACGCCAAATTAGACATGGCCACCATGAATTTCTAGTAAACAGAAAAAACAGAACAGAGTGAAAAAAATATTTTATTGCAAATAAAACAGAAGCCATTTAGGACTCCATCTTTATTACCCCAAAAAAAACCTCCAACATAGTCTGCTACATCTGTGCGAAGAGACACAGGTCTGCTCACACAGACGAGGTGTCATAAACTCAGCTGAGAGCAGTCAGAGGCTTCACCCGAGTGCACATCTGCGGCCGTTCACCTGTGCCTCCAGGTTACCTCCACTGGCTTTGCTGCAACACTGGCGGAAAGTGAGCACTTGTTGGAAGTGAAAGCGGTGACATCAGTTGTGCCCCTATGTAACCTGACATCACTGCAACACTGCTGTAATGTGAGTGGTTGTCGGTAGGGATGGCAAACCGGAACTGTAAAGTTCTGGACCCGTACCGAACTATGGGCAAAAAGCGCAACTGCATTCACACTGCGCATTTTTGGCTGCGCTTTTCCTAAGCCCATTTTATAATGTCAGCTATGGGAAAAGCAGGCTGATAAATGCCCAAATAATTGACATGGTTACTCTTTTTTTGCAGATGTGCTTTGCAGTGAAGGCGCGTCCATGAAAATACAGATCTTGTGAATGCATTTCAGCCAAAGTCATTGCTTTTGATGGGATTTGTTATGCTACTGGATTTCACTGCATTTATGCTAGCGCTAAATAGCGCATTTCATGCATTTATGTATTGCTATGTGTGAACGCAGCAGACTAGGTTCACATTGCCGTCAGGTGTGCGTTTGGATGGATCCGCCATAGACTAGCATTAAAGCAATGTAATGCTGCGTTAACGCTGCCATAGAGTTAGGGACTTTTCACATCACATTTTTTCTGCGTTTGCATGCAATGCATTTTTTTAGGTGCATTAACGCATTTCAAACACAATGCAAAACTCAGTTGAATTTGAATGCATGTGTTTTTACCTAGCGCACAGGAAACATTGCTTAAAATGTTCCTGTGTGCTGGGGTAAAAACGCATGCATTCAAACGCAAACGAGTTTTGCATTGTGTTTGAAATGCGTTTGCATATGTTTCTATGCGTTAATGCACCTGAAAAATGCATTGCATGCAAACGCAGAATAAATGTGATGTGAAAAGGCCCTAACTCTATGGCAGCGTTAACGCAGCATTACATTGCTTTAATGCTAGTCTATGGCGGACCCGCCCATACGCACACCTGACGGCAATGTGAACCTAGTCTAACCCACTAGATTATTATAATCACTGCTTTAAGTCATGTTGGGTTTTGCCAGCAAATTGGGATCTCCTACGCCATTAAGTACTAAGCTGTCAAGGAGCGCAATCTTCTGACACCTCAGTATGTATTTGGCGTAAGGAGCACGATCTGCGTCATTGTAACCCGGGGAGACAATGGGGTCCTTACGATGCTGAGTGCTCCGGCCTCTACTTGAGGTCGAGGGATTAATAAAAATGCAGTCCCTAAATTTACTTTTTTTTGTTTTTTAATGAACTATTAAAAAGAAAATTTCTGTGGGCATCGCCATATTTTTGTATGCCAGCCAGGTACAGCAGACAGGTAAGGGCTGCCCCCAACCCCCAGCTGCCTATTTGTATATAATAATTAATATAGGGAAGCCTTTTTTTTAATTATTTCATGAATTAATAATAATTTTAAAAAATTGACGTGCGCTTCACCATATCTTTGGGTACATCCAGGTACAACTAGGCAGCTGGGGGCTGGAATCCACAGTGCAGGGTGACCCAAGCTTTCTGGCCCCCCCCCTGCTGTGAATTGCAGTCCGCAGCCACCCCAGAAAATGATGCATTCACAGAAGCGCCATCTTCTGATGCTGTGACCAACTCATCCAGAGCCCTGGTGCGGGTGGCTCACTGGGTAATAATGGGGCTAGGGCCAGCTTTGTATTATCACCCTACCCTAAGCCTGAAATTCATGGGGTCACGCCAATAGTAGTCATGACCACCATGAATTTCTAGTAAAGTGTCAAGAAAAATTTTCTGTTTTTAATAAAAATAAAACAAAAAAAATTTAGAGACCATCTTTATTATAAAAAAAACAATCCTCAGTCCGACGTAGTCCAATAGAGCAATCTATGCAGAACGTGAACAGGTTGAGACAGTCAGTGACAGTCAGAGTTCACCTGAGGTCATAGCTCGAGCCACGACCATGGGTGAACCCTAACGTCCCGCCCGAACACTGCTGACACTGGCCGGAAAAAGCCAAAGACTGCCGACGCTGGCCGGAAATTGCTGAGTGCTGTCAGTGCAGTAAATACCACGGAAGTTAATGAGCGGCCCCGGAAGCAGAAGCAGCCGGGACAGTGAGGTGGAAGGACGTGTCGCTGGAAAGGGAAGTATAATTATGTTTTTTATTTTATTATTTTACAGCCCCCAGACCTGAACTGGACCCAAACTGTAACACAGGTTTCCCATGGAAACCAGAGTTCTGGACCTTGTGACCGAAAAGAATGAATTTGGTACGGGTCCAGAACTTTACAGTTCGTGCTCGCCCATCCCTAGCCATAACCCTAACAGGATAATTAAGGTCTAAAAGATGGTGACAGCTATCTGAGCGCACAGATCTCCAGGGCTGTGATAAGTTTTGCATTGGCTCATTTTTTTTTTGTAATGCTGAAGATGAAAATATTTTTTTTTTCCTTTCCTAAAATACTTGGAAATGTGTCATCTTTAACTTCATGCCTTTTGCAGATTATTTCATCATCAACTTGCTCAGCAGTTCACAATACCACTAATTTAGACCAGGGGTGTTCAAACTTTTACATACCTCTGCATCTCAGACAGACATACAAACGAATTCTAATTACATTAAGCAGAAACAATACCTGCATCCAATCCACCTCCCCCCCACAGTAAACACTAAAATAGTGTACACATTTTATTGAAGAAATCATATATATAAAAGCCGAATCCACTTCCGTCTAAAAGGGACAAAAATGACGTCACACAACGGAAGTGGCATGGGCACTACACCCGCTCAGGGTGATCCAAGATGGCGGCGAGCGGTGGCGCTTTAGCGCCCACTGCAAGCCGCCATCCCGACACCACACCACACCGCCAACATCCTGCCAACCTTCGGCCCTGCGTCCTCCACGCAGCCTCTCCACTCCTCCTTCTTCCCCCCCGCTCCTCATGCCCCGCCCGCGCTTTCCCCCACTCCTTCTGCCCCACTCGCACTCCCCCCTGCTCCTTCTGACCTGCCCGCGCTCCTCCCCACTTGCACTCCCCCACTCCTGTCTCATCTCTTATATTTACCCTCCGCCGAGCGCTTGCTGATGGGAGTAGTAGCAGGCATTGTGGTGATAGGACCTGGCATGATGTCAGAATGACATCTGTGTTCTGCGCTGTGATTGGCCCGCTTGCGGTCATGTGATATGTGACGTACTTATCACATGACCGCGAGCGGCCCAATCACAGCGCCGAGCGCAGATGTCATTCTGACATCATGCAAGGTCCTATCACCACAATGCCTGCTACTACTCCCAGCACAGAGCGCTTGGCTGAGGGTAGGTATAAGAATATCACAGCCTCCTCCATCCCCTCAGCCTCCTCCATCCCCTCAGCCTCCCCATCCTTACAGCCTCCTCCACCCCCTCAGCCTCCTCCATCCTCACAGCCTCCTCCATCCCCTCAGCCTCCTCCATCCCCTCAGTCTTCTCCATCCCCTCAGTCTTCTCCATCCCCTCAGCCTCCCCATCCTCACAGTCTCCCCATCCTCACAGCCTCCTCCATCCTCACAGCCTCCCCATCCTCACAGCCTCCTCCATCCCCTCAGCCTCCTCCATCCCCTCAGCCTCCTCCATCCCCTCAGCCTCCTCCATCCTCACAGCCTTCCCATCCCCACAGCCTCCTCCATCCCCTCAGCCTCCTCCATCCCCTCAGCCTCCTCCATCCTTACAGCCTCCTCCACCCCCTCAGCCTCCTCCATCCTCACAGCCTCCTCCATCCCCTCAGCCTCCTCCATCCCCTCAGTCTTCTCCATCCCCTCAGTCTTCTCCATCCCCTCAGCCTCCCCATCCTCACAGTCTCCCTATCTTCACAGCCTCCTCCATGCTCACAGCCTCCTCCATCCCCTCTGCCTCCTCCATCCCCTCTGCCTCCTCCATCCCCTCAGCCTCCTCCATCCTCTCAGCCTCACTAGCTGACACAGCTGCCATCCTGCCAACAGTCGGCCCCGCGTCATCGCGACCGGCCTCGCGGCCTCCGCGAGGTCGACGCTGCCCGGATGCCGGCGGTGGCTGCCGCCCCTCGCCGCTCTCTCACCGCTGGGGCCTCAGTGTCGCCATGCTGGTGAAGTAGCGGTATAGGGGCTGTGGCCAGGTGCCGGGAGCCAGTGACGTCGTCCTGTGGGCCGTGGCGGCCAATGGGAATGAGCCCAGCGTGTCAGGCTGCATTGGCCGCCGCCACTCCTGCAAGCGGATTGCCCGCTCTGTAGTACACACAGGACGCCCATCCCATTGCCCAGGAATCAGTGTCCTGGACCAATCGCATGGCCGTCCTGGGTTTACCACACACCGCCCAATCCGCTCCTTCCCCTCAGGTCACACATGTGACTGATCCCTCTCTGCAGCCCCCACCCCGCCGCAGAGGACAATGGCATGTGACTGGAGCTGCGATCGGCCCCAGCACGCAGCCACGTCCTGCCGCCGAGCGGTCATGTCGCCGCTCCAGCCGCATCTCTCCTCACCCCTCCAGCCGGACCTCTCCTCACCCCTCCAGTGCCACCTCTCCTCACCCCTCCAGCGCCACCTCTCCTCACCCCTCCAGCCGGACCTCTCTTCACCCCTCCAGCCGGACCTCTCTTCACCCCTCCAGCCGGACCTCTCTTCACCCCTCCAGCCGGACCTCTCCTCACCCCTCCAGCCGGACCTCTCCGCACCCCTCCAGCCGGACCTCTCCTCACCCCTCCAGCGCCACCTCTCCTCACCTCTCCTTTAGAATCGGGCCACCATCTAGTTATATATATAATATAATATCTTCAATAAACTGAATAGTTCTGTGTGCAGAATTATTAGGCCAATGAGTGTTTTGATCACATGATCCTTTTTATACATGTTGTCCTACTCAAAGCTGTATAGGCGAAATTTAAGTAAATTAAGTAAATCAGGTGATGTGCATCTCTGTAATGAAGAGGGGTGTGGTGGAATGACATCAACACCCTATATAAGGTGTGCTTAATTATTAGGCAAATACCTTTCCTTAGGCAAAATGGGTCAGAAGAGAAGAGAGATTTGACGGGCTCTGAAAAGTCCAAAATTGTGAGATGTCTTGCAGATGGATTCAGCAGTCTGGAAATTGCCATGAAACGCTTGACTGTTTGGTGATCACGCTTCAAAAGTTTGGCAAATAGCCAACAGGGTCGCAAGAAGCGTGTTGGGTAAAAAAAGGTGCAAAATAACTGCTCATGAATTGAGAAAAATCAAGCATCAAGATGCCATTTGCCACCCTTTTTGCCGTATTTCAGAGCTGCAACGTTACTGGAGTATCAAAAATCACAAGGTGTGCTATACTCAGGGACATGGCCAAGGTAAGGAAGGCTGAAAAACAACCACCTTTGAACAAGAAACATAAGATAAAACATCAAGACTGGGCCAAGAAATATCTTAAGACTGATTTTTCAAAGGTTTTATGGACTGATGCAATGAGAGTGACTCAGGATGGGCCAGATGGATGGGCCAGAGGCTGGATCAGTAAAGGGCAGAGAGCTCCACTACGACTCAGACACCAGCAAGGTGGAGGTGGGGTACTGGTATGGGCTGGTATCATCAAAGATGAACTTGTGGGACCTATTCAGGTTGAGGATGGAGTGAAGGTCAACTCCAGGACCTACTGCCAGTTTCTGGGAGACAACTTCTTCAAGCAGTGGTACAGGAAGAAGTCGGTATCGTTCAAGAAAAACATGATTTTCATGCAGGACAATGCTCCATCACATGCATCCAACTACTCCACAGCGTGGCTGCCAGTAAAGGTCTAAAAGAAGAAAAAATAATGACATGGCCCCCTTGTTCTATCAGATCAATCAAGATTACCAACTTAGTTCAATTAAAATCTTTACTTTTATTAATACAAAAGTTAAAAAGTCATTGACCCACAGATTAACAGACAATAGGACAACATATTCATACTATAGGGAACACACTTTTTTGTCACCGATATGGAAATCCTAAATGACCCTTCTTCTTACTCATACCTAGCAGTGGAGATTATAGCATCCTAAACATATGATGCCCCCACTCACCGATGGCTTGCCCTAAAAGAATCCTTTCACTAAGGGGTAGGAGACAAGGGTTATTGGAATAGAGAAGTCCCGTTTTTGAAACTTAGCTTGAGTTCCAAGAGTATTTTCAAGGATTCTTTTAACGGGCTCCTTCCAGTCGGTTTCTAGTGGTTCCCAGGTTTTTAAAAGACAAATCCTCCACGTTGACGCGTTTCGTTACCTTACTTTTTCCACTCAGTCAAATGATTAGAGTAAATCGAATTGTAAGTGATGAGGAAGGAAGAAACTTTTAGATAGACAATTGATTGAAAAGAGGGTACCCAAATGTGATTTTGAAACAACAGAAAAAGAAACTAACATGTAGAAACATTAAAAATGAAACAGAGAAAAAAAGAATTCCATTAATTTTAACATATGGGGAAGAAACAAAAGGCATAGTCAACATTGTTCAGAAACACTGGGGAATGCTGAAAAAATCTTCACCCCAAGTTGAGGAGTATAAACACCCACCCTTAGTTTCTACCTTGTTGCTGTGTACAAATGGAATAATCTCTCCATGATTTTACTGCAACCAGTAAATTACCTGTAGCCACCCTAGAAATGTAGCCGCGTGTAAAGGTACCCTTAGTGTCATATAGGAAAGGGAGAAACTTGAAAGATTTGTTGGTCAGGTCAGACATTGGTACAATGAAAGTAAAAAAGGCAAATCACACTGACAGGCGAAAAAAGGACGGGATGTTATCCCTGCGTTAATTGCATCAATTGTTCATCTAATATATAAAGCTGAATGTGTGTATGTGTGTGTATATCCGGGATTGGCATCTACACTATCGCAACTACAGCTACAAAATTTTTCACAGTCACACGTCTGGACCCCGGGAGCGTCACAGGCTATGTTGTGGGGCGAAATTTTAACCCTGCGCATTCCAGTTCACCAAACAATTTTGCCCCTATCTACATAATGGGGAAACAGTGACAGTTACCAGTTGACAGTTGTGAATGAGAGGGGCTTAATGATAGCGCCAAAGACTAACAGCACATACCAGCATATAGTCACTAAGGTGGGGCACCAACATGAGCTATTCACCACACACAGGGACATGTATACACACCACACGCACACAAAGAGTAACAGCAAGTGAATAGTCGCTAAAGTGCAGCCCCAACATTGGATACTCACCACGCACCTGAACAAACACACACCACAAAGAGACACACACAACACAGAGACACACACACACCCCCAAGGGGACACACACACACTCTATACCGACACATGCACTCACCCCACAGGGACACACACACACCACAAAGAGACACACATAACACAGACACACACCACACGGACCCCCCCCCACAGGGACACACACAGAGCCACCCTATAGGGACACATGCACTCACCCCACAGGGACACACACACACCACAAAGAGACACACACAACACAGACACACACACCCCACACAGACACCCCCCCCCCCCCCCACAGGGACACACACACCCTATAGGGACACATGCACTCACCCCACAGGGACACACACACACCACAAAGAGACACACACAACACAGATACACACACACATACCATACAGACCCCCCCACAGGGACACACACACATACACACCCTATAGGGACACATGCACTCACCCCACAGGGACACACACACCACAAAGAAACACACAACAGAGACACACACCACACAGACCCCCCCCACAGGGACACACACATACACACCCTATAGGGGCACATGCACCCAACCCACAGGGACACACACACCACAAAGAGACACACACAACAGAGACACACACCACACAGACCCCCCCACAGGGACACACACATACACACCCCAGGGACACACACACCACACAGACCCCCCCCCACAGGAACACACACATACACACCCCAGGGACACACACACCACACAGACAGACATAGATGTGCACAAATCACCTCACACAACTCGCCTCATACGTGTGCTATCTTTAATTTCCAAACATAAGCATCTGATTAAAAACAGCCAATGTGCAACACATGTGCCATATAGGGAATTAAGGCAGATGTCAGTCACATGAGCTGTCTATTATGTGTATGTGTGAGGTAACATATACTGCCCGGCCAGGGGGGGGTTTACTGTTGGCTGGAGATATATTAGGCTGCCTATAGCAACCAATCACAGCTCAGCTTCTATTTTCCTACAGGTCATTAATATGACATATTCAAATTCTATTTTGTTATAGCTAACAGCAGTTATTTATTAACCCGGGCGTAGCCGGGTACTACAGCTAGTTCATGATAAAAGGCAACAAATTCAGCCATCCAAGAACAGGCGTAGAATATAAAATCAAACATTTCTTGACTTGTAATTCAGATTACGTTATTTGCCTCCTTGAATGCCCTTGTCATTTATGGTACGTAGGGGAAACCACCCTTGACTTTAAAGTAAGAATTAGCCATCATCGTTACACCATTCGCAAAAAAATTCTGACTCTACCCGTGTCTAAACATTTCACGGAAGCAAATCACAAAGAAAAAGATCTAAAATTTAGATTAATTGACACCGTACCAATGCCCAGGAGGGGTGGGGATAGAATTGGATTGTTGAAAACCAAAGAACTAGAATGGATTCACAGGTTACAAACCCTAAAACCTGAGGGACTCAATGTAGATTTTAAATTACATACAGCCCTTTAAAGAATGGGTCTCATTTTGAAAACTGTGTATTTTAGTCACTATAATTGCACTAACATTAATGAGATAATGATATTGTTATGACATGCATTGTAATAACATTATTTGTAATGTACATCTATTTTTCACTTTGTATAGGAAGAAAATATGAAGAGTGGGACACTTGCACATTGGGTGCCTGCGAACTAATCTGCATCCATAGATGAATTGTAGAGACTATGCACAGTGTATTTAAAAAAATGAATTCCTTTTTTTCCCTAAAAGAATTTTTTTTGAAAAATTTTTTCATAAAAAAATTTGCACCATTTATGCACTTAATCGATAAAGCACTAAAAAAGCACTTTATGATATATAAAAATAAAAAAAATAAATATTATTAAAAGAAACTACTTTCTCTCATTTGCCTTATTGATAAAATAATGGATTGCATTATAAATACGGTTATACACTGATGGCTATTGTTACAGAAACATATAAGGGCTCCATTGTTTTCCTTGGGCAGGTGGTGCAAAGGGAAAGTGTATCCCCCTAGGCACCGTACTGACAGGGGAGTGTTACAACCCAGGAATGGGAGGCACTCTAACTAGGAACCCGATGTATTAAATAAAGTTTATGGTGTATACATGTATAAATACTTCTTCTAGAACCACTACAAGTGTTTATTAATATAGAAGAAAGCAATCCATGTATGAAGAAATAATCCCTTTCCACGTTTTTCCTGTATAGGATGTAATAAGGCAAGAGGTTAAAGGCAGTATAACCACACTGTCACTTTAAACATGATGTTTTTAGTTGAATCACTTATTGCACAATAAAACACTATTTATAAGATACATATGAAGGGTTAGAGTCATAATAATAAGATTTGCCACCCTATAAATGATATTTGAACAAGTTTTTAATAAGTAGATATATGAAGGAAGGGAACCATTATAACTTTACACCGCCAGGCGCTGGAGTAGTAGTGCGCATGCGCGGGATTCCTAACATGGCGCTGCAAGTGCTTCCTGTAATACTAGGTATCCAGGGACGCGTAATCCACACGCGCATGCGCAGTAAGATATAAACAACGCCGTCGTGGCAGCGCGCAGCCTAGGAAAGGCTGCACATGGCACAATACACACTGTGCACGTCTACAATGATAATTAAATTAAATTAAGCAGGCACCTGAGCTGCAATTGACCCACTCAACATGATTTACAGTAAGTAAAGAGACCAATACTGTTACAATGTGATTAGAAAAAGTGTATATATATGTAGCAGTCACAGTGTAACATATGACACTAATGTAAAAGTTTTAAGCACTTAAAAACTGTTTGTAAAAAGATTATTGGATAATGATGATTGTTATTGGAGGATGTATAAAATCCCCAGCCTTTGCCACAAGTGACTGCTGGAAGAAGGTCACAAGCTGACCGAAACGTCGCTGTACCGTTGCCTGAAGGCCATTAAAGGCTAGAAACATCCTTAATCTTGAGTAATATTATAGCATAATATATATAATGTGTGTGTGTATCTTATATATAATCGCCGTAGCTCACTTCCGTCATATTCGGCAGTACTTCTGTCGTCGAAGACGTGGCTGCCCTGCAGCCACGCGACTCACGAAGCATTGGCCGCGAAGCGGCCATTGCGAGTCGCTGGCCGAAAATCGAACCAGAGGCTCGGCCATAAATTTAGCGAGATACCGCTAATGTATGGCGAGCAATGGCCGCGGGGCCATTGCGAGTCGCTGCCTGAGGCGCGATTCTGATTGGTCGGCGGCAGCGAGTCGCCGGCACAGCGACCAATCAGAATCGCGCGAGCAATGGCCGCGAGGCCATTGCGAGTCGCTGCCTGAGGCAAGCCACAGCATGGGGCTGTAGTGTACACCGCTATGGTATACTACAGTCCCATGCACATACGCCTGTCCGCCCCGCTCCTAAGCCCCTACCCCCTAAGTTCGCCGCCCCTAAGCCCCTACCCCCTAAGCCCCGCCGCATCCTAAGCCCCCACCGATACCCCCTAAGCCCCGCCGCCTACCCCCTAAGTCCGCTGCACCTAAGCCCCTACCCCCTAAGCCCCGCCGCATCCTAAGCCCCCACCGATACCCCTAAGCCCCGCCGCCTACCCCCTAAGTCCGCCGCACCTAAGCCCCTACCCCCTAAGTCAGCCACCCCTAAGCCCCTACCCCCTAAGCCCGCCGCATCCTAAGCCCCCACCGATACCCCCTAAGCCACGCCGCCTACCCCCTAAGTCCGCCGCCCCTAAGCCCCTACCCCCTAAGCCCCGCCGCATCCTAATGCCACCGATACCCCCTAAGCCCCGCCGCCTAACCCCTAAGTCCGCCGCACCTAAGCCCCTACCCTCTAAGTCCGCCGCCCCTAAGCCCCTACCTCCTAAGCCCCGCCGCATCCTAATCCCCCACCGATACCCCCTTAGCCCCGCCGCCTACCCCCTAAGTCCGCCGCCCCTAAGCCTGCGCGGGCATTGCGAGTCTCAGCCACAGGGCGAAGCATTGCCCGCGAACCCTTTTTGGGTGTAATTTGTATTATCTTTGCTACTTATTAAAAACAGTCTATCTGTCTATCTATCTATCTATCTATCTATCTATCTATCTATCTATCTTTCTATCAATCTCTATCTAATTTGAATTTTTTACCTCAGACGTCATTCCTGCTTTGACGATTCCTGTCACAGTGACGTCGGGAAGCAACTCCTGTACATTATCGACAGAAATTCCGATAAGATAACTTTTTTGGTACAAAATTATTATTACTATATATATTTTACTACTTATAGTACCAATATTAATACTTTATAAACCTTTTTGGGTGTAATTTCTATTATCTTTGCTACTTATTAAAAACAGCCTATCTATCTATCTATGTATCTATCTATGTATCTATCTATCTACATCTATCTATATCTATCTATCTATATCTATATCTCTATCTAATTTGAATTTTTTACCTCAGACGTCATTCCTGCTTTGACGATTCCTGTCACAGTGACGTTGGGAAGCAACTCCTGTACATTTTTGACAGAAAATCAGATAAGATATCTTTTTTGGTCAAAAATTAATATTAATGTATATATTGTACTACTTATAGGACCAATATTAACCCTTTATAGTCATTTTTGGGTGTAATTTCTATTATTTTTGCTACTTATTAAAAACAGCCTATCTATCTATCTATGTATCTATCTATCTATCTATCTATATTTATTCATCTATTTATCTATTTATCTATATATCTATCTCTCTATCTATCTATCTATTTATCTATCTATCTATATCTATTAATCTATTTATCTATCTATCTATATATCTATCTCTCTATCTATCTATCTATGTATATCTATTCATTTATTTTTCTATTTATCTATCTATCTCTCTATCTATCTATCTATCTCTATCTATGTATCTATGTATCTATGTATCTATCTATCTATCTATCTATCTATATCTATCTATATCTATCTCTATCTATCTACATCTATTTATATCTATCTATATCTATATCTATCTATGGCGAAGCGGTCATCGAGAGTCGTTGCAAGGCCTCCTGCCCCGGTGACGACCGTCGAGAGCCGAGTGCCGTGGCCCTAAATAGAACCAAGGGCCTGCCCATGCATAGCTTTAAAGACCGCTATGTATCTCAATGTGAAGTTAGGCGCTATGCTTATTGGTCGGTGCCAGGACATAGCGACAAATGAGCATAGCGGTCATTACCAGTCATTACCGGCTCAGCAGCAGGACAGGTGGTATTCATTCCACGTATTGATTTATGTCCATCAGAGACTGCATTACCATTCAGATTAAGAAGACGACAATTTCCCATCAAGGCAGCGTTTGCAATGACCATCAATAAATCGCAAGGGCAAACTCTCAATCGAGTTGGGATATATCTCCCGGAACCACCTTTTGCCCATGGTCAACTGTATGTGGCCTTTTCAAGAGTCAAGCAACGCTGTAATGTCAAGGTCAAAGTCCTCAATTCACCACTCCAAGGACAATTACTGCCTGATTCTCCTAAGGTCTTTACACACAATATCGTGTACAAAAATGTTTTACGTTAAGATTTTTCTTTTTTTTTTTAATACTGTTCTGATACTTTTTTTTACAAAAAAAAACAAAATCTACAAAAAAATTAGTTTAGTCATATTTTTAAAGATATTAATTACATGGTTATTATATAGCCATGTTATATATATAGTTATTTTTGGGGAGGTTAAATCCCTTTTGTACAGAATTTATCATATATATATATATATATATATATATATAGATAGATATTTATCATATGTATATATATATATATATATATATATATATATATAGATATACAGATGAACACACATTTAGTTTGAGATCATAGATGTGTATCATCCAAATTTTATAATTTGGTGATAGAAACCATCATATTATGTTCCAGCACTACAAGTGCTGAGAATTTTGCTATATTTTTTTTACAGGGAGAGGTTTTTGTGAACAGCTAAGAGACGGGTGGGATGGCTGTTCACACACATCTCCATCTCAAGGTGTGTTCACTATATATAGATAGAGAGGGACATATCTAAATTGAGATTTACCTTTGACTCCAGCATTTTTTAGCTATTTGTGGATGTTTTTTTTTTTTTAAATTTAACATTTCTACATTTGCTGCCTTAGGGCTCACCTACAGCACACTTGCCGTAATTTTCATGCAATGTGTATGGAATTTGTAGTTTACTTGCAGTGGATGCAGATAACGTGGTTGCGGCTGTTTCAGCCACAATAACTGCAGTGACCTGTGGTTTGTTAGTGGCTGTATTTCCCGCATCTGCCATAGCCATGTTTGCTCCATTTACCGCAAGTTTACTGCAAATTCCTTAGTTGTGCTATGGAAATTGCTGCAAGTCTGTTGACGGTAACTCCTTAGGTGTCAGGTGTGGAAATTTTATTTTTTACATCCACATCCTTTTTAAATAGATGAAAAATGCTGCTGTTAAATAAATCAAAATATTCATAATTCGGAATTAGTTAGATTAGGACCCACCAGACGTAAGGGCATCTTGATGCGATTGGTGGGCTGACACAAACTGGCTAATACGCAGAATATCAATATTCATTTGTCAAATCAAGCTATTGACACATTAACAAGTATTGTTACTTTGTGTTCCAAGACCCTTACATCATAATAGTTCAATTTTCCAAAAATGATATCAACCATACAATTATATGTAGTTGATGGAAAGATATCATGGAATTATTGGATTATTAGTTAAAACTATTTTAAAATAAAGGAAATACAGATTCTAGACTCCCGATTCTTTAGAATCGGGCTCACAGCTAGTATATATATATATATATATATATATATATATATATATATATATATATACACATATATAGTATTAAAATCTCCCAGGGGAAGACAATTGGGGCTAGGCGAAGGATAAGAGGAGACCTCCTCCATCGTTATTATCACATACAGAGGATGGTGGCGCTACCAAAGGGGACACTAGAATCTGTTCTGGTCCACAAAATTATATGAGGATTATGGATAAAAATTATTCTAATCAGTGGTGGCTAGACAACGTGTTTTATCTTACAATAAAAACAAGCCTCCGTCAGGTCGATCACATACAAACAATTATAACATACATAAGTGCATTTTTTAATAGGCCTGATGAAGGCTTATTTAATTTGAATCAGTGGTTTTGTCTTAAAATATAATTAAATTTTTCTAATAGACACAAGACCGAATACTGTGAGGACCCCATGCACATCTGATAATGGTCAGCTGAGCGATCGGAGATAGATATAATATAAGACACAGAGAGAGGAGACAAGTCAGATAGAAAGGTATAACAATAACTAGAGGCAGCACAGCAAAATAAATGGAAAAAATGAATTTAAAAGCTTGTTGTATAGTGTGAACCTTTCACAAGCCGTCAGTCAAGTGCCTTCTATTTTAAGGTGCATCAATCATAATCCGGATTATCCATTATTATGATTATATAATATAGCATACCAGAGATCAATCCAATCCCCCACAATAAAAAATAGTAATTTATAGAAATATGCATTTTATTAAAGATAAACTACTGCATCTCAATGAATTAGAATATCATCAAAGTTAAATTATTTTCAGTAATTCATTACATAAAGTGAAACACATATATTATATAGAGTAATTACAAACAGAGTGATCTACTTCAAGTGTTTGTTTCTGTTAATGTTGATGATTATGACTTACAGCCAATAAAAACCCAAAGGGCGTTAGCTCAGAAAATGAAACTAGGGAAGATGAAGTGTTAAAACCCCACGCTGCCATATTCCACAAGACATCAATGGGTGAAAATAATATTGATTTATTAGTCAACACATTTCAGGGCTCCCAGAAACATGGCAATATGATATTGATCTTTGATGATATTCTAATTAATTGAGAAGCTCTAGTATGTGAAAAAAAATATCTGTGGAAAACCATTGAGTACAGTTGAAAGATATAATTAGTCATCATTCATTATAAATATTTTGTGCAGTTCATAGGTGATCTGTAAGTAAAAGTAAAATATAATTTCAACACACCTGAGTATCACCATATAAAGCAGCGGTTTTGTTTGACTTTGTATCTTTATTCAATTCCATATGTCACAATAAAGAGCTGACAGAGGTTAGAAGTACATTATACAATAGAATATATACATCTAAAAGCATTGATTTTATGATGAATCTGCTGTAAATTATGTTTAGGACAAATTACTTTCATTTTGGGGATAATTATTATATCTAGCAGTGTGGGACCGCCATGGGCACCAACATGACGCCTGCACAAGCAAATATAGTTATGATGTCCATGGAGGAGGATCTTTTCTATGTATCCCAACACTTTCAAAACATACGGAGGTATTGCAGGTACATAGACGACATCATCTTCCTTTGGACTAGTACCTTAACTGAACGACATGAGTTTATTCATCTTTTTGTCAACTTTATATGGATATAAAATTTACACCGGTTATGTAAAATTAAATTGAACTTTTGAATGTTTTAATTTCACAAAACAAACAAGTCACTCCCATATATACTGTAAAACCAACCAAGAAGAACACTTTGCATGATGATTGTAACATTAGATAATGTTTCTTAAATCTTAAACAGTATCTGAGGGCTAAAAAGATAGCGAGTGAGAATAAAGATTTAAAAATGTTTGTGAAATGGATGACTGACACATTTATAGATAGATTATCCTGAAACATTACTAATTTAAAAAAAAAAGTTGCAAGCATTGACTGTTCTAATCTCTTAATATTAAACCAACTAAATAAATATGAAAAGAATCCCATTAATTTCTACCAATTGTGAGGAAAGCAATGAGATTTCCGAAAGTTATAAACGACCCTGGTTGGTGTTGTGTAGATGCTGAACTGACGCCGATGAGGTTAATATTTTTGTTTTTTATATATGATCAAAAGTGGGAAAAAACATATTGATAGACCGGTTCATTCTGATATTGGATCTTTTAAATCCTGGACTACTCCTTCCCAGACAGGTAGATCATGGTAGGGTCAGATTACATTAAATCTTCTTACATGCTTAAAGGCAAAACGTTCCCACATCCGATCACTCGGGAAACCATTTTTTCTTAATCAATCTTACATATATACCAGAATATATACACAGTACTGTCACACTAATGGGTTAGAAAGTACAACATAAAAGAATATATAAATGAGTAAATAAATGAATAGAGCAAAAAAGGCAGAATTAGGAATACGATCAGAGGGATTTCTTTTCCATAGACTGAGCTCTCAATGAGAGGAAGGAAGAACACAATAAACCTTGATGTAGAATCCGGTTATAGATGTAATAAGGGCTGGAATTAATGAAGGTAAAAATAACTGTGTAGATTTAAAATCCCTAGGTAATAACATGTATTGCTGGTGTATAAAGACCTTAAAGGGGGTGTCACACGCGTCAATGTCGTCAGCGATCTGATCGCTGACGACATTGACGGCTGATCGCTGGTGAGCTGTCACACAGACAGACTCACCAGCGATCAATTGACCAGTGACATCATGGAAACGATTTAAATATCGTTTCCACGATGTCCTGCTCCCGCTGCCAGCCTGCTGGAAGCGGGAGCAGCCTGGTCTCCAAGGTACACTGCGGGTAACTAGGCAGCGCGCGCTGCCTAGATACCCGACTGTGTACCTTAGTTACCAGCCTCCTCCGCTCACCCGGTGAGCAGAGGAGGCTGGTAACTAAGGTACACTGCGGGTAACTAGGCAGCGCGCGCTGCCTAGATACCCGACGTGTACCTTAGTTACCAGCCTCCTCCGCTCACCCGGTGAGCGGAGGAGGCTGGTAACTAAGGTACACTGCGGGTAACTAGGCAGCACGCGCTGCCTAGATACCCGACGTGTACCTTAGTTACCAGCCTCCTCCGCTCACCGGGTGAGCGGAGGAGGCTGGTAACTAAGGTACACAGTCGGGTATCTAGGCAGCGCGCGCTGCCTAGTTACCCGCAGTGTACCTTGGAGACCAGCTCCCAGCGCTTGTGACAGGCGCTGGGAGCTGGAATATCGCTAGTCCCGGTGTCACACGCAGCGATGCTGCGTGTCCACCGGGCGACAATCGCCAGGTTTCAGAGCTGGTTCTGAAACCTGGCGATCATCAACCAGCGATTTATCGCTGGTTGATGCAGTATGTCACACGCGTCAATATCGCTGCAACGTCACGTGCAGCCGATATCGTGCAGGCGATATTGACGCGTGTGACACCCCCTTAATAGATCACAGTTCTCCAGGTGATTTGTTATCTATTGGAGTTGATCCACAATAACTGGAAAGGTCACAGTTGGTTCCAGCTCCACCCTTAACAAAACAGTGGATCCCTGACAAAGGAGTGAAAGGGTTAATCCCACTAAATCACATTATAATGCACAGTATCTGCAGAGTGAGGGGGTAGAAGACTCTGCATGGTTTACAAATGGATTTAATGTAAACACTTATACGAGATTAGTAAACCTGTTTCTTATGGTGCTGTCACACCTGGCGACGTCGCTAGCGACATCACCGAAAAAGTGATGTATCAGCGATGTCGCTAGCGACGTCGCGCTGTGTAAACGAGCGGCGCGACCGCGTTTTATCGCTGGTCGCAGGTTGTCAGGTTTTCGGGAAGAACCGTAAACCTGTCAACCGGCGACCTGCAATAAGGCTGGATCGCGCCGTGTGACATCGCCAGAGCGATGTCGGCGGCGATCCAGCCTATACTGAGCCCAGCCCAGCGAGCGATGTCACCGCCCGCATCGCTGCGGCATCGCCGGCCGCAGCGATGCTGTGTGACAGCTGGCCAGCGATGTCAGAAGCGAGCGGGCACCCGCGCATCGCTTCCGACATCGCTGGCCAGATCGTGCTGTGTGACGGCACCATTACACCATAAATGTGTCTAAGTATGTGTGACCTGGTAATGAGATGCTAATCCCATACATACAATCTGTAGTGTTTCTCTCCTCATAGTCCCTGTATTCTGATAAGATTTGCAAAGTGTGGAGTCCCCTATTAATGCCCTTAGGGTGCTTTCACATTACGTGTTTTTCCTGTCTGTGGGATCCTACTTTTTGTAGGACTCCACGGACAGGAACGGACATCACAGGAGGTGATCTTTTCTGTGTCTGGGTCCGTGATTTTCACGGGTCCGGACACAGAAAGACCTGTGCAGGATAATTTCACTTCCACAATGTATATACATTGTGGAAGTGAAATGTAGTAAAAGAAAGGGTTAAAAATAAAAAATCTCTATGCTCACCTGTCCGGCGATCCACAGACGCCTGCAGCAGCTCTCGATGCTTACAGGACCTGCTGTGATGTCACAACCCGACCGCGTCATCTGGTCACATGACTGCAGTTGTGACATCACGCCAGGTCCTACAGGCAACCAGAGCTGCTGCAGGCGTCAGTGGATCCCGGACAGGTGAGTATAGAGATTTTATTTTTAACCCTTGCTTATACTTAATTTAAGTGAAATTAGACGATTAGGAGCAATGTTAGTGTACTAAAATCGGGTCCGAGGGATGAGCAGCTGTTTCTTCGGACCCGTTCTCCATAGGTCCCATGTTATTTGGCGCGGATCATATCGGATCTGATTCGGTCCGATGTGATCCGCTGTGGCCAAAATCGGAGCAGTCTCCGATTAAAGGTACAGCTAAAAATCGGATAGAATCAGATCCTACACAAATCAGATGGCAATAAGGTCAAATCTGATGTGATCCATGGCCCATAGCGATACATGGGAGCTAAATCGGATCCATGGCTGTCCATTTTTACAACGGACAGCCACGAATCCAAGAAAAACGTAATGTAAAAGCACCCTTAGCTGTTGTTAACCCCTTCACCCCCAGCCTGCGGTGACTCAAATGACCAGACCATTGTTTGTAATTCTAACTCGTGTGACTTTGAGGTTATAACTCTGGAGCTCCAGTGGATGAAAGTGATTGTGAGATTGGTTTTACGTGACATATTAGGCTTCATGGATAATATTTTTATCTTGATGTTATTTGTGAAAAAAAAATTGGAAATTTGGCAAATTTGTTATTTTCGGACTTTGAATTTTTATACCATTAAACCAGAGTGTTATATCACACAACATAGTTAATAAATAACATATCCCACATGTCTGTATATTTTACTCTTTATGTTTAATGTAAAATGCTCTGTGGACTTTTTTTGGTGATAATGAGGTATTGGTTTGTAAATTATCCAAAATTGTAAATTAAAAAAATTCCACTTGAAGATTTTGGATAAAATACTATAAGCTCGCAACCCGCGTCAAGGGTCCTCATTGTATTGCGAGTCCCTAACTATCTGAAAAAAAGATCTAACTATCTAGAAAGTTAAACTGAGCTGAACAATCCCTTTCAGGTCCACTAGATGTGTCAGCATCTCCTTGTGGAATTTTTCAGATCATCTTAGAGACAGAGCAGGGTCCATTAATAGGGAACATTACTACAAGAACGGACCAGAATGGTGACATTACTGCAATCTGGGGACCAGAATGGTAACATTACGGCAATATGGTGACCTGGATGGGGGATATTACCACGAGGAGGAGGATCAGGATTGGGTCATTACTACAGGATGAGGACATTACTACAATATATGGACCAGGATTGGTGAAATTACTGCAAGATGTTGACCAAAATTATTATATAATGCTAACTGTAAGACAATATTACATGAAGGGATAACATTTGATAAAAAAAATTTCAAAGAATCCCTGATTTTTTTTATTTTTAATGAAGATGTTTATATATAAAACTTAAAGAAATTCTGCCTGTTTGTTATCGCCACGTCTATAACAAGTCAAGCTATTAAAAATGATACAATAACCCAAACAATAAATGTCATTTAATAAAATAAAATAACTGAGCACAAAAATGTTAAAGTGATTAAAACATGAATAGAAAACAATCTATAAAACTAGCTTACATTTCCTAGTAATACCAAAGAATGCAGCCCTCCAAATTCCATTATTTTCTATGGGCTGTCCATATACCCGGCCAAGTGTGACACCCCCGGGGGAGATGATATGAGGAGCATTTTCGCAGTAATCAAATACACAATAAACAGAAGCATAACAAACAATAATATCTTCTCCAGATTCTGCCCCATATATGATATTCCCATACTCCAGAAGGGATCACAGATAGATACAATACAAGAGATCTACTAAAAGAATACTGGATTTATTTCACATGGGGAGTATTGGACCTGTGATCTCAGTCTGAACCAGGGGCAGACCGTCAACCCCGGGGGCCCTGGTGCAGGTTAGGACCAGGGGGGGTTTACGGGGGCTCCCGCACTCTCCTACCTGGTGCTGCTGGAGGAGCCGCGCTCTCCTTCCTGGTGCTGCTGGGAGAGCCGCGCCGGATGCTTGTAGGAGCCGGAGGGGAGGGGCGGGATCAGGCAAGGGGAGCAGGAAGCTCTCTGCTTCCCTTGCCTGACCCTCCTCTCCTTTGACGGCGGCTTGCGGGGGTTGGCTGGGGGCCCCCTCCAGGCTTTGAGGGGCCCCCTAGCCGCTCGGGGCCCTGGTGCAGCTGCACCAGCTGCACCACGGTTAGTTCCGCCCCTGGTCTGAACGGTAGAATGTCAATAGGAAAATGATGACTATAGTGTTATGTGATTGGAGAATATCAATCATTTATTTACAGAAATGTTACTTACAGGTTTCCTTATAATTACAAAAAAATTCTTAATCCTGTTGTCCTCCATCGGCCTGCTGCATTATACACATTTATTATAAATTTGTGGATGGACTTTCGTAGTTTAATGTAAAATATTAGGACTTCTAAAAAAACATTCATTATATTAAAAATGTACATGTTTCATATAATAATCACACTTGCTGATGCTTCTTCTACTTACCAAAGTTGTGGACCACAGAGTTTTGACCATAGGAGCTGGTAACAATGGTCGCCCCACCATGTGCCCCCATGAAATCATCGGTCGCTGTTGAGCTTTCTGCATGGATCAATAACACTGGATTGCAAGATTCTGCTATAAGACATAATGTGTTCCTTACCTGTTCCGGTATACTCAACCTTCTAGCTGTCCCCCACAACGTCTATTTCCTCTTCCTCATCTGCCACGTGGGTGCTGTTGTTTGAAACAATCGCTTTCCATGGAAAGTTGAGAAAGTTGAAGACGGAGAGAATTGGATGCCGACAACAGGGACATTGAGCGAAAAGATTGTTCAACATGTTCATGCCGTCTCTCGATAACCTTTTCCAAGACCCAGGTGGAGGAGTAAAGAATGGCCTCAGCTTCCAGCTCATGTAGGTTCGGTACATTATATCCGCTTCCAGTGCTTCAATCCAGGGCAAATAACCTGTCAAAATAACAAAGAGAAGAACACCAAAAGCCCAGGTGTCTATACTGGGGCACAAGATTAAACATTCTTTCTCTGTCAACTTACACAGCTCCGGAGACATATATGGGATAATGTGGGACATCGATGACACACAGGTTCCCACCTGTTGGGTTAAGCCAAAGTCGCTCAGCTTGATGGAGCGACAGTCTCTATCCATTAGCAACACATTGTCCGGCTTCAGGTCTCTGTGCACCAATCCCCTCTGTGCATGTAATTAAGAGCACACGATATCTGGGTTGCGCACCTCTTCGCGGCATCCTCAGGAATTCCAACCTGCAGAAAACAAATCAGTATCAGCAGATTTTCTAGTGTAGCGCCTTATCTAAAGAAAAATACTAATCTCTGAAGATTTGTCTGGTGTTGGGACAGCGGATGCTTCAGTAGATAAAACTGCTGCTGTGATCATCATGTGGCATCAAACACTACATTATAATGTAACCCTCCTCCACCCATAGAAATGATCTAATGTGTGCGAGGGTCATTGGAAATGCATAGTCATGCAAATGGCTACTAATTCAAGGAGCATCTAGATTCTCTCCCCGACTTTTGATGTCCATCTCTAACCTTTTGTATTGAACAATAAAATATTTTTGTATTGTATGAGAACATATAGAGCCATCGTTTCTTACCTCACTTTGGATGATCTCATGCAAAGTGCCCGCTGTCGCCAACTCCTGCGTCATTATATAATGGTCCCGTGCTCCAATAAAGATTGGAAAGGTGGTAATGATGTATGGGTGGTCAGCAAGGGCGATGGAGAAACTCAGCTCCCTCAGAAAGGATTCCAGGTGAGTTCGGTCCTTCCTCACCAGTTTCACGGCCACTGGTTCTCCTAAAAGAAAATCAATAAATAATATAATCTCCCAAGATCTCACATAGAAACCTTATTTGTATATAATAAACCCCTTCCCATCATCACTAGACGTCCCCTGATATCTTTTGTCCAGACGTCAGATACTAGTGCATCTCAATGAATTAGAATATCATCGAAAGGTTAATTTATTTTAGTAATTCAATGCAAAAAGTAGAATGCATAAATTATACAGAGCCATTACACACAGAGTGATCTATTTCAAGTGTTTATTTCTGTAAATGTTGATGATTATAGTTTACAGCCAATGAAAACCCAAAGGTCATTATCTCACAAAAATAAAGTAGGGAGGATGAAGAGTTAAAAATTGAGCTGCCGTATTCTACAAGACATCAAAGGGTGAGTATAATATTGATTTATCAGTCAATGTATTTCAAGGCTCCTAGAGAGGCCCTGAAACATGGCAATATTACATTGAGTTTTGATGATAGTCTAATTCATTGAGATGCTCTAGTATGTTTGACATGAGGGTAATCTTGGCATCACACATGGATATTTATCTACAGACCATTGGCAGATGCAGCTGAATGTGGTGAGAACTGATGACATTTGGATCCTCATAAGAAATAAGGTCCCCAGACAGTATCAGAAGCTAATGACCCAACACTTGTTTGGCCAATATCTATTCCTCCAAACCGCCCCGAATACATCTGAACCTCTTAAAGCTGAAATCCTGTGTCTGGGTGTATCAGGAGTCTCCTATACCCCTAACATGGGGATTTTGAAAGTATGGATGACTTGGCTCCTTTGTATATGGGCATTTTTACAACAAATAAGCATCTCATTGGTGTGGCAAGTTAAGCTCATTAACTTATATTTATTTTATATACATTGTATAACTTGTACCCATATATTATACATAATTTATCCCATACACCGTATTATCTGTCTACATCAATCACATCTATGTTTTGGCATTTTTCACATACCTGATGATTTGTTCTGTGCCAGTAGAACTTTCCCGTACGACCCCTGGCCCAGCTCCTTGATGATGTTGTAGCAGTCAGAAATCTCCTGAACCTCCAAGGTTTGGTTGACGGCTGCCATTGTTGATTGTAAATCGGTGATCCTTTGTGCTAAGCAACAGAAACTCCGTAGGACGAGGACGCTATAGGAAAATATAAGAAATATGTTTAATACAACATCATGTAGTGATCACAATCCTGGGCTCTCTGGGAATTATCCTTTATAATTCTGCTCCATCATAAACAGAAAGATGTGCCAGTCCGGGAAAGGATGATTGACCTCCCCTGAAAATGGATATTGACTGTCATCAACTTCTCCATGGTCACATTATGGTCACAGAAAGAATCGGAATTGGGATTAATTTTAAATTGCTCAATAAAAATCCAGAAGTTTTGTATCTAGAGATAATTACCAAAAATATAAAAATAAAGACAAGAAAACTAGAATCTGCTTGGCGACATGCAGGAGTCACAAACAGAGCCCCTGGGGCAATAATGTGCTGACAACAGGTTCCATGGACAGACAATGTGACCACACCGCTGTCCGCACTATATTCCAGGCGCTGCGCAGAGATAAGCTCTCAATAGCCGCAATCGGCCAATCAGACGCCAGTAACTGACATCGACATATGATGGCAGCTTGCTTTGGTATCGCTGAGTTTATCTCTGGCCCTGCGTGGCACCGGTATAATAAAGCAAGGAAGGACCTCCGTGTCATCAACAAGATGTCCATAGTGCCTGAGGGCAGCAGAAAAGATGGCGCATGGGGAATGGAAGACAGGTGAGAGTCTGTGTGTGTAAAATGGCACAACAAGGCACATTACTGCAAAACGAGCAAGATGGTCATATTACTACATTATGGGGACCAGGATAGGTACATTTTTACAAGAGAGATACCAAGATCAGCACATTACTGCAAGAGGGAAACCAGAGTGGGGATAACACTACAAGGAGGGGTCCAGGATGGGGACATTACTACAAGAAGGGGACAGGATAAGGAAATTACTACAAGATGGGACCAGGATAGAGGACATTACTACACTATGAGGACTAGAATTTGGATATCAATACAACAAGAAGACCGGGATGATGAAATTATGTGAGAAGGAAACAAGGATGGGGACATTACACCTAGAAGGGGAGCAAGATGAGGATATTACTACAAGGAGACCAGGAGGAAGACAGTCCTACAAGATGGGGTCACAACTACTACAATAAGGAGACCAGGATGTAGCATTACTACAAGAAGAGGTCCAGGATGGGGGCATTACTGCAAAAAAGTGAGCAGAATTGTGACAATATTAGCATATGGGGACCAAGAGGGAGACCAGGATAGAGGACGTTATGACAATGTGGGATCAGAGTAGGAAGATTACTACAAGAGGGAGACTAGGATGTTACTACAATAGGAGGACTAGGATGAGGACATTACTACAAGGAGACACCAGGATGAGGACATTAGTACAAGAAGGGGATCAAGATGGAGACATTACTACAGGAGGGAGACCAGGGTAGGGGACATTACTACAATAGAAGGACATAATGGGAGGTTTACTGCAATATGGGGACCAGGATAATGGACATTAATAAAATATGGTGACCAGGGTACTACAACAGAAGAACTCAGGAAGGGGAAATTACTACAAAAAGGGAACAAGGATGGGAACATTACTACAATATTTGCACCAGGATGTGGACATTACTTCAAGAGAAAGACTAGGATGAGGGCATTAATAAAAGAGTGGAACCAGGATTGGGTCATTACTCCAAGAAAGGGACCAGAATGGGGCATTACTACAAGAGGGAGAAGAGTATCCAGGACCTTACTGCAATATGAGGACCAGGATGGAGACATTAACACAAGAGAGAGACCAGGTTCAGGACATTACAACAAGAGTTGGACCAGGATGGAAACATTACTACAAGAGGAAGACTAGGCAAGGGGACATTACTTCAATATGGGGATAAGGATGGGGACATTACTATATGGACACCAGGATGGGGACATTACTACAGGAGGGAGACCAGGATAGGAGACATTACCATAATATGGTGACCAGGACAAGGACATTACTACAAATAGGGAACAAGATAGGGACATTACTACAATAATGGGATCAAGATGGGGACATTACTACAAGAAGGTGATCAGAAAGGAGACATTAATACAAGAGGGGGGCTGGATTGGGACATTATTACAAGAGGATCATAAAGGGTACATTACTAAAAGAAAAGGACCAGTATATAGACATAACAACATGGAGATCAGGATGGAGACATTACTGCAATATGGGGACCAGGATGGGGACATTACCATGAGAGGGAACCATGATGGGGACATTACTATGAGAGGGAACCAGGATGGGGACATTACTACAAGAAAGGGACAATGATAAGGAAATTGCAACAGTAGGAGGACCAGAATGGGGACATTACTACTATATGGGCACATTATTATAAAATGGGGACCAGGATTGTGACATTACTATAAGAGGGAGACTAGGATAGGGACATTACTTTAAAAGGAGGATGAGGCTGGAGAGATTACTTCATGGAGACCAGGATGGGAATATTACTACAAGAGAATCAGCAGGTTAGGGGACAATTCTACAAGAAAGGAACAATTATGGGGACATAACTACAATATGAGAACTAGAATGGAGAAATTACTGCTATATGGTGACATTGCTACAAGAGGGAGACCGGGATGAGGACATTGCTACAAATGGGGAGCAGGATATGGGCCATTAATACAATATAGAGACCAGGATGAGGATATTATATGGATGAGCGAGTATACTCACTACTATTCAGAACTAGCTGAATAGTAGCGGTATTCGGGTACTCGCTACTCTCCGAGTATCTTACGAGTACTCGGGAGTAGCGAGCAGTTCAATTACTTTCGCAGTGTATCTATAGATACACTGCGAAAGTACCCTAAAAGTGAATAAAAGTTGTTAAATATAATAAAATTACATACTCATCTGTCTGACGCCTGCACCAGGACCGTCCCAGAAGACTTGCGATCACCGTACAAGGACCTGTGAGTTCCAGCCAATCAGATGGCTGGTAGCAATCTGGCCAATCCGATGGCAACACGTCACAACCACGTGATCGCTAGCGGCCACCTGATTGGCCAGATTGCAAGGTCCTGGCAGTACACCTAGGACCTTGCAATCTGGCCAATCAGGTGGCCGCTAGCGATCACGTGGTTGTGACGTGTCGCTATCTAATTGGCCAGATCGCTACCAGCCATCTGATTGGCTGTAACTCACAGATCCTTGTCCGGTGATCGCAGGTCTTCTGGGACGGTCCCGGTGCAGGCGTCGGACAGGTGAGTATGTAATTTTATTATTTGGAACAACTTTCATTCACTTTTAGGGTACTTAGGGTCCGAAAGTAATAGGACTCACTATACTTGCAATGAGTACCGAGTCCCAGGACCTACTCGTTGCGAGTATAACGAGTCCGAATATTTCGGTACTTGCTCATCTCTAGGATATTACTACAAGGGTGCAGGATGGGGACATTATTACAAGGTATCCATAAAAGGGACATTACTAAATAAAGGGACCAGTATATGGACATTGCTACAAGGGGATCAGGATGAAAAAATTACTACAAGATGGAGACATTACTGCAAGAAAAGGAGCAGGATGGGGAATTTACTACAAGAGGGGAACCAGGATGTGACATTACGATAATTTGGGGATCATGATCTGGCATTACTACAAGAAGTGCACCAGGATCTGGACATTAATACAAAAAAGCGACCATAATTTTGCATTACTACAAAAGGGGTCCATGATGAGGACATTACTACAAAAGGGGACCAAGATGATGACATTACTACAAGAGAGAGACCATGATACAGGACATTACTGCAATATGAGGACCATGATGGGGACATTGCTATAAGAAGGGAACCAGGATGTCGCATTACTAAAGAAGAGGACCAGGATCTGACATTACTACTAGAAAGGGACCCTGATCTTGCATTACTACAAGAAGGGGGACAAGGACGGGGACATTACTACAAAAGGGGGACCAGGATGGGGACATTACTATAAGAGGGGTGGCTGGATGAGGACATTACTGCAAGAGGGGACCAAGATGATGACATTACTACAAGAGAGACCAGGATACAGGACATTACTGCAATATGAGGACCATGATGGGGACATTGCTATAAGAAGGGAACCAGGATGGGGACTTTTATAAAGAAGGCAACAGGGATGAGAGCATTACTTTAAAAAGAGTATCAGGATGGGGACATTACTACAAGAAGGTGATCACAATAGGGGACATTTCTACAAGAAAAGGACCAGTATAGGGACATTATTACAAGGGACCTTAATGGAGTCATTACTAAAGAAAGAAAGCAGTATATGGACAATACTACAAGGGGATCAGAATGGAGATATTACTACAAGATGGAGACCAGGATTTGGATAGTAGTACAAGAAGAGGATCAGGATGGGGAATTTACTACAAGAAGTGGACCAGGATGTGGCATAACGACAACTTGAGGACCATGATCTGGCATTATTACAAGAAGGGGGACAAGGATGGGGACATTACTACAAAAGGGGGGCTAAGATGGGGCCATTAGTATAAGAAGGGAGACCAGGATGATGACATTACTACAAGAGAAAGACCAGGATACAGGACATTACTGCAATATGAACACCTGGATGGGAACATTAATACAAGAAGAGGATCAGGATGAGGACATTACTACAAGAGGGGGACCAGGATGATTATATTACTACAAGAGGGGGACCAGGATGAGGACATTACTACGAGAAAGATCAGGATACAGGACATTACTGCAATATGAAGACCTGGATGGGAACATTAATACAAGGAGAGGATCAGGATAAGGACATTAGTACAAGAGGGGGACCAGGATGATTATGTTACTACAAGAGGGGGACCAGGATGATTATGTTACTACAAGAGGGGAACCAGGATGATTATATTACTACAAGAGGGGAACCAGGATGAGGACATTACTACAAGAGGGGACCAGGATGATTATATTACTACAAGAAGGGGACCAGGATGATTATATTACTACAAGAGGGGTCAAATACAGAATTTCCATCAGACCAGAAGTAAGCAACCCACATCAGGTTCCCTCTTCAGAGCTACTCAATCACAGAATTATGCAGAGAAAAATAGAGTAAACGCTCTAAATTGCAAACATGTACTTTATTATTGCACAACAAGGTAGACCAGGGAAGGATGGTGTTAAGTGCCACACATTTGGTATCCACATTTAAATCATGGCATAGTTATACATCCATAGGAATCAATTATAAACATTTTCAGGTATATCAAGAACCCATCGATATCTATTGCACTATCCCAGTTATCATTATGTATCACCAACGTTACATCACAGTACATAATCCATAAACCCATTCAGGTCCACAAGTACAGTACAATGATTGGTTTTCACATGGGAGGTGACCCTCAAGGGGTTAAAGCAGATTACCCAAATTTGTAGTTGACAACGCAGGGAGGCACACAACAGGGGAGGACCGGGCAGAGGACCCCGACGCATTTTGTGACCTGGTCACCGGGACCTGTGGTCACTTCCTCACATTTTTCACTTTTATTAACCTCCCATGTGAAAAGCAAGCATTGTACTGTACATGTGGACCTGAATGGGCTTATGGATTTATGGATTATGTACTGTGATATCACTGAAAATGTTTATAATTGATTCCTATGGATGTATAACTATGCCATGATTTAAATGTGGATACCAAATGGGTGGCACTTAACACCATCCTTCCCTTGTTGTGCGATAGTAAAATACATGTTTGCAATTTAGAGCGTTTACTCTATTATTCTCGTCATAATACTACAAGAGGGGACTAGCATGAGGACGTAAGTACAAGAGTGGCATCAGGATGAGGACATTAGTACAGGAGGGGGACAAGGATGAAGACATTATTACAAGAAGGGGAATATTTCTGCAAGATTGGTAGGTTACTACAAGAGGACCAGGATGGAGACATTACTACAAGATGAGGATCAGGATAGAGACATTACTGCAAGATATTGGCCAAAATTACTATATTCATCTAATTGTAAGACAACGTTACAAGAAAAATTAAAATGTGAAAACAAAAATATTCAAAGTCATGACTTTTTTTACCACTAAAAATGCTTGTTATATATAAACTAAAAGAATCAAAAAACTTCCTTTCTTGTTATTGTCCCATCCATAACAATCCAAGCTATAACAGAATGTACCATAACCCAAACAATAAAGGCCGTGTAAGAAAATAAACTAATGAAGCAAAAAATGTGATCCAAAGGTTTATAGTAAAACATGCTACAACTAAAATGTAATGTTCTACAAAGAATGAGGCCCTGCAAATTCAATTTTTTTCTATGTGCGGCCCAATATACCCGGCCGAGTGTGAGATCTCTGGGGGAATGTAACTAGAACGGGGATGGATTGTTATATGGTCATTTAGCAAGAAGATCCTAAACCCATTATTAACATCAGTTGATATTTACCAATAAAGAGTCATCTTACCTGGGTTGGGTTTTGGTGAAGTTGATAAGTTGGGTTCTGCTCCAATAAGTCGAGTGATGTCTCTTTGTTCTGGTTCGGTCTCAGAGGTCCTATCTCCACAGAGCAGATCTCAGGAATGAGTCCACAAGACCCATGGACTATCCTAGCTTTTATAGAGCAGCCGATATTGGATGTCCAAAGTCTATTGGATGTCCAAAGTCTCCATTGATTTACAAGTGAATGTGTATACTAGAACATGGACATTCATGTAAACCCTATTGTCATTTAATTACCTGTAAATAGACTGACTAATGTCAGGTGTCCCCCACTGGTATCAGGCAGACACACGTCTTTAGTATTGTTTGAATTGTTGATTAATTGTTGAAATAACTTTAGATCTTGTTACATTAACTCCTAAAGTCTCCTCTCCCCTTCCCGACCTCCTACTGTTATCACCAATAGAGAATCTCACTCAGTTTATGTAAATCTACATTTCTCATGTGAGGATGTTGTATCCAGTGTTTATGGCCATTACTGAGCCAAATCTTGTAGAATTAAATTGTCACAACAAACATTAACTTTACATGGAAATAACACAATTGTATGTTTGTCCTATAGTAAAGCTGCTCAACAACTAAGGGTAAAGCCCCATACACATCAGGTGAGAATGGGGCAATGGACAATAGTTTGTAGATGCTTCAAACACATCATAGACGACATCTAGACTCCAACATGAGATGTTTTATGGTATGAGATGTGTTAATGTCTAGAGCCAGACCCTGGAATCTCTCATGGTGGGTTTACACACACCAATCATTGTATCCAATATCTGAACAGATCTCTGGTTGCAGTGAAATCATGGACAGATTGCTCCATGTTGTACACAGCCACAAAATGGAACTATGTGTCCATGATTTCACTGCAACCAGAGATCTGTTCAGAGATTGGATACAATGATTGGTGTGTGTAAACCCACCATCAATGTTACATTGATTTGGTGATGGACCCGGGGGTTCGTCATTTCTCCATAACGTCCAGGAGTCATTGTTCATCACATTAACGCCCGGCTGCACATTGTTCATCCACCGTGAGCAGCTCGTGTGTATCGTATAGAATCTTTTTTCTTTCTTTCTTTCTTTCGTTTTTTCTCTTTCTTTCTTTCTTTCTTTCTTTTCTTTCTTTCTTTCTTCTTTCTTCTTTCATTATCTTCTTCTTTCTTCTATCATATTTCTTTTTTCTTTCTTTCTTTTCTTTCTTTTTTTCATTCTTTCTTTTTCTTTCTTTCTTTGTTCCATTTTATTTCTTCTTTCTTTCTTTCTTTTCTTTCTTTCTTTCTTTTCTTTCTTTCTTTCTTTCTTCTATCATATCTTCTTTCTTTCTTCTTTTTCTCTTTGTTATCCCTATTTTTATTATCTTCTTTCTTTTATCTTTCTTTCTTTTCATCATTCTTTCTTTCTTTCTTCTTTCTATCATCTTTCTTTCTTTCTTTCTTTCTTCTTCTTTCTATTATTCTTCTTCTTTTTCTTATCATATTTCTTTCTTCTTTCATGTCTTTTTCTTTCTTCTTTTATCATCTTTCTTTCTTTCTTTCTTTCTTCATTTTCGTATATCTTCTTCTTTCTTCTTCATTTTTTCGTTCTTTCTTCTTTCTCTTTCTTTCATTTTTTTCTTTCTTATTTTTCTTTCTTTCTTTTTTCTTTTTATCTCTTTTTTATTTCTTCTTTCTTTTTCTTTCTTTCTTTCATCATATTTCTTTCTTTCTTTTTCTTTTATCTTTATATATCTTATTCTTCTTCTTTCTTCTTCATCTTTTTCTTTCTTTTTCTTTATTTCTCTTTCTTCTTTTTTTCTTTCTTCTTTTTTTTTCTTTCTTCTTTCACTCTTTCTTTCTTTTATCATATTTCTTTCTTTCTTTTTTCTTTTTATCTATTATATATCTTATTTCTCTTTCTTTCTTTCTTACTTTCTTTCTTTCTTTCTTTCTTCCTTTCTTTCTTCATCTATCTTTCTATCTTTCTATTATATATCTTCTTTCTTTCTCTTTCTTTCTCTTTCTTTCTCTCTTTCTTTCTTTCTTTCTTTCTTCCTATTTCTTTCTTTCTTTCTGTTTTCTTTTTATCTATTATATATCTTATTTCTTTCTTTTTCTTTCTTTCTTTCTTTCATCATCTGTTTTTCTTTCTTCTTATCTATCATATATCTTCGTTCTTTCTCTCTTTCTCTTTCTTTCTTTCATCATCTGTTTTTCTTTCTTCTTATCTATCATATATCTTCTTTCTTTTTCTTTCTTTCTTTTCTTTCTTTCTTTCTTTCTTCTATCATCTTTCTTTCTTCTTTTTATCTATTTTATATCTTATTTCTTTTTCTTTCTTTCTTTCTCTTTCTTTCTTTCTTTCTTCATCTGTTTTTCTTTCTTCTTATCTATCATATATCTTCTTTCTTTCTTTTTCTTTCTTTCTTCTATCATCTTTCTTTCTTTTTATCTATTATATATCTTATTTCTTTTTCTTTCTTTCTTTCCTTCTTTCTTTCTTTCTTTCTTTCTTTCTTTCTTGCTTTCTCTCTTTCTTTCTTTCTCTCTTTCTTTCATCATCTGGCTTTCTTTCTTTTTATCGTATCTCATCTTTCTTTGTTTCTTTCTTTCTCTCTTTCTTTCTTTCTTTCTTTCTTTCTTTCTTTCTTTCTTTCTTTCTTTCTTTCTTCATCTTTCATATTTCCTTCTTTCTTCTATCATATTTCTTTCATTCTTTCTGTCTTTTCTTTCTTGATTTTATCATGTCTTTCTTTTTTCTTTCTTTTTATCTATTATATATCTTCTTTCTTTCTTTCTTTCTTCATCTTTCATATATCTTCTTTCTTTCTTCTATCATATTTCTTTCGTTCTTTCTTTCATTTCTTTCTTTAATTTATCATGTCTTTCTTTTTTCTTTCTTTTTATCTATTATCTTAATATATCTTCTTTCTTTCTTCTTTTCTTTCATCATCTGTTTTTCTTTCTTCTTATCTATCATATATCTTTCTTTCTCTTTCTTTCTTTTCTTTCTTTCTTTCTTTCTTTCTTTCTTTCTTTCTTTCTTTCTTTCTTTCTTTCTTTCTTTCTTTTCTTCCTTCTTTCTTTCTTTCTTTCTTTCCTCTGAAGTGCCTTCTATTTTAAGGTGCATCAAAGTTTACATTCTTTGACCGATTTATTATAAAAACAGATTTCCTAAGACAAAATCCAAACACCTGGCCCCAAAATAATGACTTCTAAGAAGGATTGAAAATTGTCAAAACATTAAAAGTAGTTAATGATATGGCTGTGCGTGGTGTTAAATTAATAACCGACTTTAATGACCTTTTGACAAAAGATGAAGAACAAAAGCAATATGTCCTGCAAGTTGTAAGCAAATGCCGAGCATTATATTCTGACGTTTCAAAAACTAATTTAACAAAAGCTCTAGAATAGATTAGATAACTATGTAAAATTATCAACTCATGTAGGTACTAACGTCTGTATCTTTCCTGTGTCTGTTTTGTATGTATTATATACCTCATTTTTAAATTTTAAAATAAAAAATGTCATTAGACTTATCAGTATTACTTGTTTTTTTTATTATATTTCTACTTTAAACTCAAAAATATACCAAAAAAAACAAATGTATCACTTAATAACAAAATATACGAAGTTTGCTCCTAGTGGTACCAGGTCACGTTCTTGGGGCTAAAAGCTGTTGTAACTCAGTTTGACTTAAAATAACAACAATTATGTATAACATATAAATTTTGAAGAACAACATTAGCTTTCTTTTGAGATATTAAGCGTGTTTTTATTATTTACCATTCTGGAGTTATGGCTCCATATGTCAGCTTTTTGGGCAAAAATTTGGATTTTTTCAAACTTTGAGCGACGAGCGGCACGGGTTAACGTCGTTTGATCAAGCTCAAATTTTGGCTATCTCAACATCCGGAAAGGGGAATCGTTTTGTGGGGTCCAGACGGACAAAATTCCGACATTTCCCCCCCCCCCTATGAGATCCGGTCACTCTAATATATACGCAGTACTGTCACACTAATGGTTTAGAAAGTACAACATAATGGAATATATAAATGAGTAAATAAACAATATTGAAAGCAAAAAGGGCACAATCCTTTCTATCAATCGGGGGAATTTCTTCTCCACAGACTGAGTTTTAAATGAGAGTAAAACACAATAAACCTTGATGTAGAATCCGGTTATAGATGGTAATAAGGTAAAATAACGGTGTACATTTAAATCCACTAGGAAATAAAATGTATTGCTGGTATTGAAACATCATCTTAATAGATCACATATCTCCAGGTGATTTCTCTATAAAGGTACCTTTACACGCCGCTACGACAGGATGGATACAACCCGCTACTTCACGTGCACGAGCACGGCCAAACGGTTACAAACGGGAAATGCACCACCTTTACACGCCGCCACAAGGTGCGCTACGCTACGCTACATCTATAGCTAGCTACATCGCCAGGTGTCTCAAGTAGCCATCTGTAGCTCATCGTACCTCATTTACACACCGCTACAACAAGCTAATATGGGCGGACCTGGTGCAGCAGGGACAGCACATAGGCGTGCCACAATTGTGGATTACAAGACGTCCGTACGCTGATAGGACAACGCAAGAACATCATGATTGGGCAGGCATCGCAGGAGGCTGATTAATACAGCACGCTCGAGCGATTGTGTAGTGTGACTGGTCAGCTCCTTAAATATGCCGCCCTATGCAGCGACTACCAATCGCAACGCAGGAGCTTCCTCCAATGATCGCTGAAGGGGCGCGGTATCCCGGAGGCTGTGTCACGCCCCAGCTACATACCAGGTACATCGCCTGGTGTATAGACATCCCTTCTGTAGCCTCTTTACACGCCGATACAGGTCGCTACAATCGGCTTTGTAGCCATCTGTTTTCGAGCAGTGCTCGGAAACAGATGTATCTGTTGCCGGCTGTCACGTCCCGTCTTCACACGCCGCTACTACGGGCTATATTGGCGCTACAAGCTACATTTGTAGCCTGTAGCGGATTGTATCCATCCTGTTGTAGCGGCGTGTAAAGGTACCTTAAGGGTACCTTTACACGCCGCGACGGCAGGCTGGATACATCGCGCTACTTCACGTGCACGAGCACGCCCGAACGGCTACAAACGGTCAACGCACTCTCTTTACACGCCGCCATAAGGTGCGCTACGCCACGCTACATCTATAGCTAGCTACATCGCCGGGTGTCTCAAGTAGCCAGCTGTAGCGTAGCGTACCATGTTTACACACCGCTCCAACAAGCTACTATGGGCGGACCCGGTGCAGCAGGGATAGCACATAGGCGTGCAACAATCTTGGATTACGAGCCGTCCGTACGATGATAGGACAGCGCAATATCATCAGGATTGGCCAGGCATCGCAGTAGGCTGATTAATACAGCACGCTCGAGTAATTGTGTAGTGTGACTGGTCAGCTCCTTAAATATCCCGCCCTATGCTGCGACTACCAATCATAAAGCAGGAGCGACCTCCAATGATCGCAGATGGGGCGCGGTAACATGGCGACTGTGTCACGCCTTAGATACATGGCAGCCACATCGCCGGGTGTCCAGAGTTGCCTTCCGTTGCTTCTTTACACGCCGATACAGCTCGCTACAATCGGCGATGTTGCCTTAAGTTTATGAGCAGAGACCATAAACAGATGTATCTGTCGCCGGCTGTAGCGTCGCCTCTTCAGACGCCGCTACTACAGGCGATATGGACGCTACAAGCTACAATTGTAGCTTGTAGCGCGATGTATCCAGCCTGCCGTCGCGGCGTGTAAAGGTACCCTAAGAGTTGTTCCACAATACTTGGAAAGGTCACAGTTGGTGCCAGCTCCTCCTTTAACAAAACAGTGGATCCCTAACAAAGGAGTGAATGGGTTAATCCCGCTAAATCCCATTATAATGCACAGTATCTACAGAGTTAGAGGGGAGAAGACTCAGCATTAAATCCATTTGTAAACCATGTAAACACTTGTTTGAGATTAGTAAACCTGCTTCTTACACCATAAATGTCTCCAAGTATTTGTGACCTGGTAATGAGATGCTAATCCCATACATACAATCTGTAGTGTTTTTCTCCTCATAGTCCCTGTATTCTGATAAGATTTGCTAAGTGTGGAGTTTCCTATTAATGCTCTTAGGCTGGGTTCAAACTGGCGTTCCCCTTCACAGCGTTCTGTGGAAAGGAACCACCATGTTTGTGCAGCCAGTGCAAGCACCTATCTTTATAATGGGAGCGCACGGTGATGCGCTTGACTGCGCACGACCGTGCGCTCCCATTCACTGTCATATGTGATTTGTATGCAGGCGGACGCCTGCGCACAAGTCACACACTCTCTTCCGCACCAGGAATGCAACATGTCGCGTCCCTGGTGCGGAGGAGAGTGCGTGATTTGTGTGCAGGCGTCCGCCTGCGTACAAATCACATATGGCAGTGAATGGGAGCCCACGGTCATGCGCAGTCAAGCGCAGCACCGTGTGCTCCCATTATAAAGATAGGGGCTTGTTCTGCCTGCGCTAACATGGCGCTTCCCCTCCGCAGAACGCTGCGGAGGGAAACGCCAATGTGAAACCAATCTTAGCTGTTTTTAACCCCTTCACTTCCCAGTCTTATGTGACTCTAATGACCAGGTCATTTTTTGTAATTCTGACCGGTGTCATTTTGACTTTGAGGCTGAAGGCACATGGAGCGTGTTTGATGCACGACAGTGATGCTGGTTTAATGCGTGTTTGTGGGTGTGTGTGGTGCGTGTGGTGAGTGTGGCTGGCTGTATGTATGTGAGTGTGAGGTGTGAGGTGTGAGTGCGTGTGTGCTGCGTGTGATGGAGATGCTGTCCATGGTCCAGAAGAACCTCAGACAGCATTTGTCGGGGAACAGAAACTCTGTGGCTGTCAAAGCCACTTAGTTTGTATTTCCCGCTATGCCTAACAGAAAGCTATCATCTTGTACTGCTGTGACAGCAGCGGTACAAGATGTTTAGCTAATACAATGATGATTGGTGTAAAATAATGTATTCCGGGTTATTTTAGTGATTAACCCCATCAGCATCCTCTGCACCGCATGTGTGCGCAGAGGTTGCTGATGTAACTCAAATCCCAGTGATGAAGGGGTTAATATGATGCTGGTGTAGTGGCACCATGTATGTTGAGAGTGTCCTCACTCTCTGCAAAAATGGTGTGAAGGGGTTAATTGTTCTGTAAAATGGGTTAAAAGAGCTGTCGGCTTTATATTTCCACTGTAAAAGCTGGCGCTCTGTTACTGCCTATGGGGAGCTGTCAACGCTGTGTGGTGCTGAACACTACAGGTGCTGAAGGTGAGACAGGGCTTCAGCACCACACAGCGTGGACAGCTCCCCATAGGCAGTAACAGAGCGCCAGCTTTTAGGCCATGTGCACACGTTCAGTATTTGCTGAGTTTTTTACCTCAGGATTTGGAGACAAAACCAGGAGTGGAGCAATCAAAGGAAAAGTATAATAGAAACACCTGCACCACTTCTGTATTTATCACCCACTCCTGGTTTTGGCTACAAATCCTGAGGTAAAAAACTTATCAAATATTCAGCGTGTGCATGTGGCCTTACAGTGTAAATATAAAGCCGACAGCTCTTTTAACCCATTTTACAGAACAATTAACCCCTTCACACCATTTTTGCAGAGAGGGAGGACACTCTCAACATACATGGTGCCACTACACCAGCATCATATTAACCCCTTCATCACCGGGATTTGAGCCGCATCAGCAACCTCTGCGGAATACATTATTTTACACCAATCATCATTGTATTAGCTAAACATCTTGTACCGCTGCTGTCACAGCAGTACAAGATGATAGCTTGCTGTACCTGCACAGCGGGGGAAATTTAAACACGGGTGCGAATATCGCACCGTGTAGTGTATGGGTGCGAGATTTTCTCGCCCCCATACACTTGCATTGCGCTCACGCATGCCAGAATAGTGTGCAGTCGCAGCATGAGACATTTTTGGCGGCGATATTTCTCGGTGGAATTATCGCCGCCAAATTGCCTCCTTATTGCGGCGTGTATTTCGGGAATTTGGCGGCGATAAGACAAATGTCGCCTGGTTTAGATTTTAGAGCAGTGCTGTAACATTTGTCTTATCGCCGCCAAATTCCCGAAATACACACCGCAATAAGGAGGCAATTTGGCGGCGATAATTCTAGCAAGAAATATCGCTGCCAAAAATGTCTCCCACGGTTGTGGCGTGTAAAGGTACCCTTTTAGGTTTCATGTAGGCTGGTTTCACACTGTGTTTTTTTTCCTGATCAGGTTCGATCAGGTTTGTGTGCCAAAACCGGGAGAGGAACTTGCAGAGAAAAAGTATAATTGAAAGATTGACATCTGTTCTGGGTTTTGGAGTCACTCCTTGTTTTGGCACACAAATCTGATCGAACCTGATCAGGCAAAAAACCTCAGTGTGAAACCACGGTTAAGCCATCTTCACACCACAGCCAGATCCAGATCCGATCCGGGGCTGTCAGGGGTGAACCTGACAGTCCCGGACCGGATTTCGGCACCATAGTATGCTATGGGGCCGGACGGCAGGTATCTGCTATCCGGCTTACATCTATCCGGGAGAATCCGGGAGGAATCCGATTTTTCTCCCAGACACAAAAATGCTGCGTGCAGCATTTTTGTGTCCGGGGGCAAAAAGCTGATCCTCCCGGATGCTTCCGGATCCTCCCGGTCCGGTGTGATTCGGTGTCCCCTAACATGGGGGTCTATGGTGCCGGATCTCACTGGAGCCGCACCTGGGAGCCGGAAGCCGGGCGCTGAAGCAGTTGTTTTCTATGCCCTAGATTTTGCCTCCTATTGATTTCAATGGGGTTTGGAAGCTTGGCAAACTGTTCCTTGAACAATTCGGCAAACATATGCCCGGTGAACCATACCAAATCCGGACTTCAAAACATTTGCTCATCTCTAGTTTTGAGTAGCTTGAGGGTTGCAGTTTTTGGAATGGTGTCACTTTTGGATGTTTTCTGTCATGTAGGCCTCTCAAAGTCCCTTCAAATGTAATTTGGTTCCTAAAAGAAGTCGGTTTGTACATTTTGTTGGAAAAACGAGAAATTGCTGATGAGCTTTCAAGCCTTTTAACTTCCTAACAAAAAAAAATGTTTCCAATTTGTGCCAAAGTAAAGTATACATGTGGGAAATGTCATTTAATAACCATTTTATGTGATTATAACTTTGTGGCTTAATGGTATAAAAGTTTGAAATCTCAAAAGTTGCAAAATTTACTAAATTTTTGCCAAATTTCCAATTTTTCCAAAAATAAACTCAAAATATTCTTATATTTACCACTAAGGCCGGCTTCACACCACGGCCAGATCCGATCCGGGGCTGTCAGGCGTGAACCTGACAGCCCCAGACCGGATCTGGACACAGAACCGGAGGGCCAATTATGCCCTCCGGTCCGATGTGCAGCCGGATGGCTCATTTGCAGCCGCAGCTGCTGATAATTCAGGACTGCGGCTCGTGGGGAGCTAGCTGTCAGCAGGGCACGGCTCCGTGGTGCTGAAGTTCAGCGCCGACCGTTTCTGTGATCCTCTCTTGACCTGTATATTGTGCATGTTTAAAGCCTATTTATTGTACCTGGCGGCCATAAGTGCTGGTAGCATACTGGTAGTATGAAGGGGGCTGGTGATGTTATTATACACATCAGCTTGGCATTATTATAGCTGTTGCTATTTTTAAATGTTTATATAGTGTGTTCATTCGATGTCCCTTTTTTGTATAAGCATTTAACAAAATAAAGAATTGTTATATTTATCATAAAATCTCTGAGTGTTCCCAATTTTGTATATACACCATCTTTCTTGTCTATGCCTCTGGGTGGAGTAACACAGTCCCTTGGCCCGCCCTCCTTGCTCTTGGAGGGCAAAGGGGTGTAGGCCATCTCTCCCACTCTGTGCTGGCCCAGCCCATGATGGGAGAATGCGCACACCTTCCCCAGCCAGCATATGGCCTTAGTCTATTGTGGCTGCCATCACTCCGGCCTTAAAAGTACAGTGTTTTCACTACAGTCCTGAAGGCGCACAAGACCTGGCGACACTGGGTCGGTACATCCTGTTCATGACGCCAAGTTGACACGCCCCATGGGGGCCGAGCGGTACTCAGAACCGGGCTTGATGATGTCGTCAGGGAATGGGATGTCACAGTGACCGTGTCTCCGTGTGGAGTAGACGTGTGTCCGTGTGCTCCACATGGCGACATGTCCATTTTTTACCGGCACCATGGACCGTTTTTGGCCCAAAACATCCTGCATATGGATGTTCTCCGTGTGACATCCGTGTGCACGGACCTAGAGTCAAGAGTTTGAAACTTAAAAATAATACATTTCATACTCCCCTCCCTCCAGCACTTCCTGTTCCTCTCACTCCCAGGGACGCTCATTAGACTCATCTAATATTCACTGCTCTGAGCCAAACAGTGGAATGGAAGTGAAAGGAGAAGCAGCGCTGGAGGAAGGTGAGTATAGAATGACAGGCTGTCTATATGCTATCCATGGATAGCACACCATCAGCATATGAATGTGTCACATGTGTGACACACATACCCATGCCCCCCCACAAAACGGCCTGTCTCACACGTCCATGTGTTGCACGGATGTGTGAAACAGGCCTCACAGACATGTGAAGGGGGGGCCATAGAGAATAATGGGACTCCATATGTCCATGCCTCCGGAATGTATCGGCACGGACCCTACACGTGCCTGAGACATGGATGTGTGAAACTGGCATTAGGCCTGTTTCACACATCTATGGAAACCACAGACGTGTGAGACAAGCTGTATTTGGGGTCACTGCTTCTGTGGCATGACGCCCTGTGTGACATTTGTGTGCTGTCTGTGTGCTATCCATGGATAGGTGTCTGTGTGCTATCCATTCATATCATCAGGTGGGTCTGTGTTCTATCCATTCATATAATTAAATACGCACCTCCCTCCAGCGCCGCTGTTTCTCTCACTTCCGGTCCGCAGTTTAGGCTCAGTGAAATGAATATTCATGAGCTTAATGAGCGGCGCTGGAAGTAAAATGAACTGTTTAGTGTTGGAGGGAGGGGAGTATGAAATTCTATATTTTTACACTTTTAACTTTTGCCCGTGGTCCAAGCACACGGATGTCACATGAATGACATCTGTGAGCATGGACATTTTGGGCAAAAGCAATCCGTGGTGCCCGCAAAAAATGGTCATGATGCTGTGTGGAGCACACGGACACGCATCTGCACCACAAGGTGACACAGTCCATGCCGAATAACGGACGTCTGAAGGAGGCCATAGGGGATCATATGTCCCCGTATTTCCATGCCTCCAGTATGTGTCAACATTGACAGCTGGAGGCACCCATGTGTGAAAGGCCTGTTTCACACATCCGTGGAAACTACGGACATGTGAGATGGGCCAAAGCTTCCGTGTTGTCACGCATTGTGTGACACACGTGTGCTGTCCATGTGCTATCCGTTGATCCGTGGAAATCACATGGACAGCCTATCATTTCATACTCGCCTCCCTGCAGCGCTGCCTGTCCTCTCTCTTCCAGGTCCGCTGCTGCACTCTGTGCAGTGAATATTACATGTGTGTAATGAGCGGCACTGGAAGTGAGAGGAGCAGACAGCACTGGAGGGAGGTGAGTATGAAATTCTTTGTTTTTTAACTTTCAAATCCTGTTTCTGGCTCGTGCACACTAATATCACATGGATAACATCCATGTGTGGGATGTTATTTCACGGATTCGATAACCTTAATGGGTGTAGCACATGGACACGCATCTGCTCCACATGGCGACATGGTCCGTGCTTAAGCACGGACATGTGAAGGAGGCCATAGGGGATCATGTGTCCCCGTATGTCCGTGCCTTCAGCATGTATTGGCATGGACCGCATACATGCTGGAGGCACAGATGCGTGAGGCCTAAGAGGCCTTATATAAACTGGGATTTGTGGTTCCTTCAGCTAGTGAACCTGTGTTTTTCTGATGAGAGCTGATTATCAGATATAATTGGCTCAGTACTTGGAGCCTTGGGTGGAGTCACACAATATTTATATCCCCAGAATCTACTGCAAGTTGAGTCTTGTAGTAGGACTTTGACCATGTAATGAGAGCAGAAAGGAAAATGGCATCCATGAGGCCAAGGATGATGTAATGCTTAAGATTATTATAAGAGATTTGGTGTTGGGCCGTAGCCTGTCAATGGATGCCCAAGCTCTTTTAAATCAGTTCTGCACTGGACTTTCTCATCAAGGCAAGGATTAGTTACACTTCTCTCTTCAGCTTTCAATGTGTCCTCTAAATCCTCAGCATTTCCCTTTGGTCATGCAGCTGCAAAAGTACAAGGGAATGCATGATTGACCTTGTCCCTTCAGTCTAAGTCTTGTGTATGGACTCTATATATTTATTAAAAAATCCAGGCAGCTTGAAGTCACTGCCATCAAACGGCAAGAATTTCCTTCTGTGTAGAGTCTGAACTTTGGAAACATGTCTGCCCAACATGATTGCCACTGAAGAACTCCAGAGACCAGGTGGGTCTGGGGATGCCCAACTGGGCCCACAGGTATTTCCCTAATTATTCTGAACAATTATTGCTTCTGGTTAGTATTTGGTCTCTTGTATAGGGCCAGTAATTCCACAGCGCTTTACAGACATCATCATTGTTGTTGCCCAAGGATGAAGCAACAGTGACACGTGCACCGGGTACCATGAGGTAATATACTTCAAGACTTTATTGTATAAAATCGATATGTATATTGGGATCTACCGAATGTAAGGTTTGATATAAATCTTGGGCTACTTGCATATTCTTGTCCTTGGTGTCTAGCACTTTGCATATAATGTTTTGGAGATATATTTTACTATTGAAATTCAGCCTAGTATAAACTTCTAACTATCCTTACTTACATTTGGATGCATTTAATCCCAAACCTGTTGTTATTTCTGAAAGTTGGATTATCTAAACCTATAACCCCTTATAATCAGGGCCGTATTTGGAGTTCCTGCCGCCCTGGGCACTTTTAGCGGTTGCGCCCCTCCCCCTTCCTGATCAGTCAGACTAAGCGTACTGTATGTGCACACAGCATCCTATTGTCAGGAAGATCCGCTCGATATTCCGCCTGAAAAAGCAACAAAAAAATGCTAAAAGGAATGAACTCCTGCATGGCTTTGTAAAATTGACCTGCTGTTCATAGGTTCATTTTTTTGAGGTTTTCCTTTTTAACTGTGTCCTATCGTTTATCTAAATTCCAGCACTCCGGGCGTTCACAGATGTCAGTGCCTGTAGCCTTCAGATGGTAGTGAAGACCTCCATACACATGAGACTAAAGTTAGCTACACCTGCGAGGACAGTCTAATGTGTATGGGGGCTCTAACTGGTGATTGGTCGAGGGAAATAAGGATCCAGCATGTCCGATTACTGGCTGTAGATCCTTTTGTCCTCTAAGTGATAACTGCAGCCAGAGATGTCGAGCAGCAGCTTCCATACAGTATACAGGAACAATGGAAAGAATGAGCGCTCCTGTATATGGGAGCGCTGAGCAAGATGGCTGCCGGCTGAGTGATCGGACACCTATCTATAGTGCCTAGGGGCTTTAGTCAATTGTTTGGCTGACATTCAGCTGTACTTTTAGTCAAGCACACTTGCCCTATAATGTTTTAGGATCAAGTCTGAAGTAAAGATTACAACATCTACATGACTACATCACCAGACCAGCCAGCAATACAATAATACATCACTATAACCCCCTGTCCGTACATCACCAGAACTACTGGCAATACAATAATACATAAGAACCACTATACATAAATCACCAGAACAGTACATTCCCTATATAAATGTGTATGCAGATTAAATGTCCCATGCTGCTCATCCTCTAACCCCCCCCCCCCCATATGTCTCATGCAGCTCATCCTCCCCCCATCCCCCTCCCATGTTCCATGCAGTCTCCCCCATCCCTAATCCATGTAGCTTCTACTCCCCATTCTTCCATGTACCTTCTCCCCTATCTCCCCCCCCCCCCCCCCCATAAATATAGCTTCTCGCCCATCTCCCCCATCCATTCATCCATGTACCTTCTCCCCCATCCATCCAGCTTCTCCTCTGTTTTCCATGCCACTCCCCCATCCATCTAGCTTCTCCCCCCTTTTCCATGCCGCCTCTCCCATCCATCTTATCCCCCCTTTTTAATACCGCCCCCCCCATCCATCCCATTCTCCCTCCTTTTCCATGCAGCCCCACCCATCCATCTTCTGTCCCCTTTACCAGGCTGCTCCTCCATCCATCCATCTTTTGCCCCTTTTTCCAGGCTGCTCCTCCATCCATCCTTCTGCCCCCTTTACCAGGCCGCCCCCTTTACCAGGCCGCCCCTACATCTTCTGCCCCCTTTTCCATGCAATCCCCTATCCATCCGTCTTCTGCCCCCTTTTCCAAGCTGCCCCTCCATCTATCTTCTGCTCCCTTTTCCATGCCATTCCCCCATCCATCTTCTGTCCCCTTTTCCAGCCTGCCCCCTCCATCCATCCATCCATCTTCTGTCCTCTTTTCCAGGGTGCCTCGTTCATTCATCCATCCATCCATCCATCTTCTGACCCTCAGGCCCCTCCATCCATCCATCCATCTTCTGACCCTCAGGCCCCTCCATCCATCCATCCATCCATCCATCTTCTGACCCTCAGGCCCCTCCATCCATCCATCCATCCATCCATCCACCTTCTGCCCTCTCCATCCATCCATCCATCCCACCATCTTCTGCCCCTCCATCCATCCATCTTCTGCCCCCATCCATCCATCCATCTTCTGCCGCCTCCATCCATCCATCTTCTGCCGCCTCCATCCATCCATCTTCTGCCGCCTCCATCCATCCATCTTCTGCCGCATCCATCCATCCATCTTCTGCCGCATCCATCCATCCATCTTCTGCCGCATCCATCCATCCATCTTCTGCCCATCCATCCATCTTCTGCCGCCATCCATCCATCCCATTCTTCTGCCGCCTCCATCCATCCATCTTCTGCCGCCTCCATCCATCCATCTTCTGCCGCCTCCATCCATCCATCTTCTGCCGCCTCCATCCATCCATCTTCTGCCGCCTCCATCCATCCATCTTCTGCCGCCTCCATCCATCCATCTTCTGCCGCCTCCATCCATTCTTCTGCCGCCTCCATCCATCCATCCATCCATCCATCTTCTGCCGCCTCCATCCATCCATCCATCCATCCATCTTCTGCCGCCTCCATCCATCCATCCATCCATCTTCTGCCGCCTCCATCCATCCATCCATCCATCCATCTTCTGCCGCCTCCCTCCATCCATCCATCCATCCATCCATCCATCTTCTGCCGCCTCCATCCATCCATCCATCCATCTTCTGCCGCCTCCATCCATCCATCCATCCATCCATCTTCTGCCGCCTCCCTCCATCCATCCATCCATCCATCCATCTTCTGCTGCCTCCATCCATCCATCCATCCATCCATCTTCTGCCGCCTCCATCCATCCATCCATCCATGTGTGGCGCCCCTGCGGCTAGGCGCCACAGGGTAGTATTGCACTTTATTATTAAATGTGTTTTCTTTTCCCTGTCAGTTGCTAGTTCAGGGTTAAACCTTATGGAGTCTGTTTTTACACCCATCTAGGACCACACCACTTAGAAAAGGCGGAACTGGTAATTTAGTAGGGCCCAGGAGAGTGGGGGTTGAACCTAGGATAGGGTAGTATGAGGAAAAGCTTAGTTTACCTCAGACAGTGCTGTGAAGGCAGGCAGGAAGGTCAGGCCTGACAGCCCAGCTGACAGGAGGGAGCCCCATATCTAAGTGGGGCCCAGGACAGAAAGCAATGGACCAGGACTGGTTGGATCCGGCTAGTTTCGTTGGTGAAGCATCAGCAGTGCGGATAGCTGAAGTAGTCAGGTGTTTACCACTGGCTATAGACCGACAAGCTGCGGGCCCAACATAACCGGGTTGCCGTACGCACCGCAAGGTACCTCGCCCCTCAGGACCACAATAGATCCAGAACCGGTGGGGTGACGTCACGATTACCGACGTCGGGGGAGTGGATGGTCTCCTCTTAAATCCGGGAAAGGATAACCATGCCTCACTGAAGGAGATCAGGGACTGGCGGAAGAGCTCTGTGAAGGTGGAGAGTAAGGAAGATAAGTTAACCCAGAAAGCCATAGAAGAAAGGACATCTAGAGACTCCATAACAGGGAACCTGGAGCTGGTGACCGACTCCCGGTAAACCGGATTGTACCATACACCATCATCATCTGCTGGTACCTATTAAAGTGGAGTAAACTTTCTCTGGACTCTGTCATCCTTATTGCGGTGCCCGGAGGGCTCAGCATCACCAGCAGATCAGCAGAGGGGTAAGAACTGAAGCACCAACACCTACTACTACTCCCTCATCCACATCATCATCCATAATAACTTTTATTGCTACCTGGAGGAATAACTCCACCTGTGGGGAGTTGTACCACACTTTACTGTCCCCAACCGTCACCTCAGCGGCTGGCTGGCAACACCGGTACCATATTACCGGGAACTGCAGGCTGCGTCACGATCCCCTGTAAATACTCCCTTTATCCCCCATCATCACCATCTACCCAAGATGATTACCAGGGCACGGCACCAGGATTCCGTCCGCCCGTGACTCCCTATTCAGCAGACCCGGTGATCGAGTTCCCCTTCTGCCCCTGGCCATATCACATGCATCTTTTGCCCGCCCCCCCCCCCCTCCATCCATCCATCTTCTGCCCCCTCCATCCTTCCATCTTCTGCCCCCTCAGGACACCCCCTCCATCCATCCATACATCCATCCATCAATCTTCTGCCCCCTCAGGCCGCCAAGCTGCCATCTTTGGCTGTAACATCGCCTTACCTGACTCCATGCTCCTGGATCCCGGCAGATTCTTCCTTCCGCTTGCTGCAGAGCAGTCAGCAGTGGCATAAATTATCAATTTGCCGACCTCTGTCAAGTGAGCGCAGCATGTCGGGGTCAGTAAGCTGAATAAACTCGCCAAAAATCAGCCAGGTCAAATATCCAGTGCACCCAGCAGCAGGTTGCCAGCTCCACTGGGAGGTAACAGATGTCTGAATTCCGGTGCTCAGTCCCCTGCAACCCAAGCATGGGGGCGGTTGTGGCACCTGCAACCAGCCATGCTAACAAGGATATGTATAGACACCAGGTCACCAAAGCTGAATGGAGCTTCCCTGACCCTGGAAGTGCCTGGGTGCTCACACATTCACTTGTAACCGCATCTTAAAGGCACGGTTACAAGTGAATGTGGCGCCCCCTCCCTCCAAAACGACGGATTTTGTGCAGAATTTGGAGGAAGATGTGTTACTTTTTAAAAAAAAAAAAAAAAATCTCGACCTGGTGCGGCCCCCCCCCCCCCCCCCCCCCCTTGGCACGTGCCCTCGCATGCCTAGTGGCAAATACTGCCTTGCTTATAATGCCAGTGTCCATTTTATAATAAGTATTTGTCCTGCTTCTTTGTATATTATCCTCCCCCCCCCCCCCCCCCCCCTTAAAAACTCGCTGACCACATTTTTTTTTCACTGCCGTAACTGCCGAAGCCGCACTTGCCGCGACTGCCACACACTTACTGCAAGCCCCATAGACAATGCATGGGGCTTGCTGTAAGTGTGCCGCAAGTTTGGCCATTATGTGGTAAATGCAGCAGATGGTTTTTTTTTTTTTTTTTCCATAACTGCCGCATTTTTGAAAACACCCCTGTGTGAAAGCAGCCTTAGGCTGGCTTCACACCACGGTAAGATCCGGTCCGGGGCTGTCAGGCATGAACCTGGCAGCCCGGACCGGATCAGCACACAGAACCGGAGGGCCAAATGTGCCCTCCGGTCCTGTGTGTAGCCGAACGCAGCTGCAGCTGCTAATGATTCAGAACCGCTGCTCGCAGGGAGCTAGCCGCGGTCCTGAAAGAACAGCGGCGTGCAGCCGCCAGTGTCAGGTTCCTGGATCCTCCCGGACCGGGGCAATCCAGCCCCATAGGCTCCCATGTTAGGGAGCGCCGGATTGCCCCAGATCCGGGCGAATCCAGGATCCGGCAAATTAGGGAGAGTTTTCTCCCCAGACACACAAATGTTGCAAGCAATATTTTTGTGTCCGGTGAGAATAATCCGAATTCTCCCGGATTCATCCGGAGAGATGGAAACCGGATGGCAGAGAGCTGCCATCCGGCTCCATCCGGCCCCATAGGCCAGTGTTTCCCAACTCCAGTCCTCAAGGCACACCAACAGGTCATGTTTTCAGGATTTCCTTATCATTAGACAGATGATGGAATTATCCCCTGTGCAATCCTAAGGAAATCCTGAAAACATGACCTGTTGGTGTGCCTTGAGGACTGGAGTTGGGAAACACTGCCATAGGCTACTATGGGGCAAAAAAACGGTCCGGGGCTGTCTGGTTTACATCGGACAGCCCTGGACCTGATCTTACCGTGGTGTGAAGCCAGCCTTAGAAAGGTTCAAAGTTCATCAGCACAGTAAAATTACATTACCCCCCCGGCTTTTTGTGAATGGAAGTTGCAGAGCTGACAATGTTCGGCTTCTGCTACCTGAATCATTTAACCCCTGCAGGGCTAATGTAATGGGCCACATGGCTCCAGGGAGTGTGGGCACTCCCTGGGGCCATGTGGCACATTATTATTAACCCCGACAAAACTGCCTTCATAGCTGCTCCTGATTGCTGTGTGCCTACATGTTAACACACAGCTGCAGGAGCGGCTTTTACATGTTAAATCACTACAGACAAATTATTTATTAAAAGTTTTTTTTATACTTCACTGACTGCGGTAGGCATAGAAATCTTTTGAATATCGTTCAAAAGGTTACACACTGAATGATGTGCCACATCGTTCAGTGCTTAATTGAACGACAAACGATGATTTGAGGTCAGGATCTCAAATCTAGGATGAACGATCTAGCGATCTTTTCATCCTAGATCTTATGTTTACACGCAAGGATGCACAAAGAATATCGTTCAAAAGATTTCAATCATGAACGATATCCTGAACGATATCCTTGTGTGTAACACCACTATTACCCGGGGACAGGTATATTGCACTAGGATGTTACAGGGTGTGGTACAATGTTCTTTTAATTAGAAGATCCTATGGATGCACCTGGATGTTGTATTTGAGGTCTGCATAGGATATATAAATGGTTCTATATGTTAGAACCTCCATTTGGGATTTAATTGAAAACATTCGAGTTACTGATGGATGATCTGGTGGGTTCCTCGTACTGTAGAGGGGCTGTGATTTTTCTATTACAAAAATTGTTGCCAGAGGGTCTAAAGAAGATATGTATTTAGTATATGGTGCTTTTATAAATACGTTATTATTACACGTATGGGTGATGTGCTGAGTGTGTCTCACTGATAATGTTCCAGAATAAATTAGGGTGACATTGTTTGCTTAGGTGATGAATTTAATCCTACACAGGATCCATGTCCATGATGGTATAAGGATTTGGCATCTAAATAAACATTAGAACTTTAGCTAATTCCATATGTTGTTAATGCGATAGGGTAAGATACAGTACTTGCATATATATCACGTATGTCCTTATGTGAAGTAGTACATATCAATAGGTTGTAGTCCTCAAGTAAACCAATTTCTTATATCTGTAATTATAAGGAAGCGTATTGTATTCTGTGCACAGCGCCTAGTAACCCGTTGTTAACCAGACATGCTTGGATGGTTTCCAAAACTAAGTTTCACCCCTGTGTATCCTCTCCTTAGTGTTTATAAGGTGGAACAAATAGTTTGTTTTATCTAATGTCTTGAAATCCTAACGGTTTGTATATTACTGTGCAAGACATATAATCCTATATTAGGGAAAATGAGAATCGTGAGACACTACCTCATGTTGTCCATTAGGGATGGGCGAGTCTACTCGCTAGGACTCGTTACTCGGCTAGTAGTAAGGGACTCGCAGGACTCGGTACTCTGCGAGTTTCCCAGCGATTACTCGCACAGTAATGAGTCCAATGCAAGTCAATGGCAATCCTAGTTTTGTCAGAGTCTGACAAAACTAGGATTGCCATTGACTTGCATTGGACTCGTTACTGTGCAAGTAATAGCAGGGAAACTCGCACAGTAAGGAGTCCAGCTGTCTGCTCTGTGCAGGCTGCCGCAGCTCCAGGGTCCTAGAGCCCGCCTGCTCTCCCTGTGCACAGAGATGATGTAGCAGAGCTGAGATTGTTCTCAGTCTGCTCATTCCCTGTGCATAGACATCTATATCTATGCACAGGGATGTAGCAGAGAGGACATCGCGTTTTGGACTACGTCGGACGGAAGAGGATTTTTTTAAATTAAAGATGGAGTCCCTAATGGCTTTTTTTTTTTTTTTTTCTTTTTTTTTTTTTTTTAACCCTTTATTGGAGATTCTTAGTGGCCGGGTCAAACCTGGTCTGACATTAAGAATCTCGGGCTTAATACCAGCTTGTATAACAAATCTGGTATTAACCCCTTTTATTACCCAGCGTGCCACCGCCACCAGGGCCACTGGAAGAGCGGGGTTCAGCGCCAGAGGATGATGCTTCAATGAACGCGCCATCTTCTGGGGCGGCTGCGGGCTGCAATTTGCAGCGGGGCGTGCCCAGAAAGCTTGGGCCTCCCTGCGCTGCGGATTCCAGCCCCCAGCTGATTAGCTGGACCTGGCTAGACATAGAAATTGCGCGGAGCCCCACGCATTTTTTTTTTTTATTTATTTTTTTTTTTTTTATTCATGAAATAATAAAAAAAAGAAAAAAAAAAAAAGGCTCCCCCTATATTCTTGTGTCAGGCCAGGTGCAAATAGACACCTGGGGGTTGGGGGCAGCTCGTCGCTGCCTGCTGGATCCGGCTGGTTCCAGTAATATGGACGTGGGCTTCGCCATATTACTGGAACCAGCCGGACCCAGCAGGCAGCGACGGGCTGCCCCCAACCCCCAGGTGCCTATTTGTACCTGGCCAGACACAAGAATATAAGGGAGCCCTTTTTTTTTTTTTTTTTTATTATTTCATGAATTTCATGAAATAATAAAAAAAAAAAAAAAAAAAAAAAAAAATGCGTGGGGCTCCGCACAATTTCTATGTCTAGCCAGGTACAGCTAATCAGCAGCGCAGGGAGGCCCAAGCTTTCTGGGCACGCCCCGCTGCAAATTGCAGCCCGCAGCCGCCCCAGAAGATGGCGCGTTCATTGAAGCGCCATCCTCTGGCGCTGAACCCCGCTCTTCCAGCGGCCCTGGTGGCGGTGGCACGCTGGGTAATAAAGGGGTTAATACCAGCTTTGTTATACAAGCTGGTATTAAGCCCGAGATTCTTAATGTCAGGCCAGGTTTGACCCGGCCACTAAGAATCTCCAATAAAGGGTTAAAAAAAACACCACACAGAGAAATTATTCATGAAAAATAAAGACACAGACACCATTAGGGACTCCAACTTTATTACCACCACATATCCTTCCAAAGACCCAGGTCTTCTCTCTTCTGTCTTCTGTCTTCCTTCTTCTTATTGCAGCGCCGGTAAGCAGAGTTAACTGTGCTGTGACAGCGGGAGCCTATTAAACATTATTTAGCTATTGTAGCAGATAGAGCCTGAAGCTTACGAGACACATCTGCGATTTGTAAATCGCACATTACTCGCTATTACTCGCTTCCCCATTCATTAACATTGGACTCGCTAGACTCACAACGAGTAGCGAGTCCCGGGCTCGGACTCGCTAGAGTCAAGCGATTCCGAGTAATTTAGGACTCGCCCATCACTACTGTCCATGTCTTCTGCTGAACCTGTTCCTTTCATTTTCTCCTGGAGGAGAACGCTGACAGTGTACACTGAGGTCTGTGGCTGGACTTCGTGGTCTACATCAGTCAGCTGACGTCGTGTCATCATCGCGTCACTGTCATGTGTCAGGTTGGGCGGGTTTAGGGCTAAACTAGACATCAGAGCAGGGAATGTCCAGGGGACACTGGAGGTGTCCCGCTCTTCCATGTCAGCCATTTTGAGTAGTGCTGAGCCTAATACCGTATATACTCGTGTATAAGCCGACCCGTGTATAAGCCGACCCCCCTACTTTTGCCCCCAAAACCTGGGAAAACCTATTGACTCGTGTATAAGCCGAGGGTGGACCCGAGCACAGGTATACAGCCCCCAGCAGTGTGGTATGCAGCAGCAGCCCCAGTGGTAGGATGCAGCAGCAGCCCCAGTGGTAGGATGCAGCAGCAGCCCCAGTGGTAGGATGCAGCAGCAGCCCCAGTGGTAGGTAGGATGCAGCAGCAGCCCCAGTGGTAGGTAGGATGCAGCAGCAGCCCCAGTGGTAGGTAGGATGCAGCAGCAGCCCCAGTGGTAGGTAGGATGCAGCAGCAGCCCCATTGGTAGGTAGGATGCAGCAGCAGCCCCATTGGTAGGTAGGATGCAGCAGCAGCCCCATTGGTAGGTAGGATGCAGCAGCAGCCCCATTGGTAGGTAGGATGCAGCAGCAGCCCCAGTGGTAGGTAGGATGCAGCAGCAGCCCCCCCATATCCGCATACAGGGCCCCCCCCCCCCCCTTGTGTAGCAATCCTGTAAAGGAAGAGATTAGTATACTTATCCCTGCCGCTGTCCCGCCGCCGCTATCGCACTCTTCTGGCTTCATCCAACGTCCTCCGGCTTCCTCCTCTGATGCGCAGACAATGACGTCATTGCCTGCGCCCACTGGAGGAAGCCGGAAGAAGCCGGAAGACGCTTGATGAAGCCGGAGGAGCGCGATAGCGGCGGCGGGACAGTGACAGCGGCAGGGATAAGTATACTAATCTCTTCCTTTATAGGATTGCTACACAAGGGGGGGGCCCTGTATACTGATATGGGGGGGGGACGACTGTATACTGTATACAGTGACTCGCGTATAAGCCGAGGGGGGGACTTTTCAGCCCAATTTTTGGGCTGAAAAACTCTGCTTATAAGCGAGTATATACGGTACATATTTGGACCCTAAAATTTGTTGATCAATTGCTCCTGAGTACATGTGGCACCCCTGGGTCAAACTACCACAGTGTCATCACTGCCCCCAGACGTATAAATTCTAATTTTTTTGGGGAAGAATCAACAAGTAGGATACAATCGTGAAGTGGAATTAAATTTATTGCAGATTTGAAACTTTTTTTTTTTTTTTTTTTAACAAATTAAAAACTGATAAGTGGGGCGTGCAATATTATTCAGCCCCTTTACTTTCAGTGCAGCAAACCCACTCCAGAAGTTCAGTAAGGATCTCTGAATGATCCAATGTTGTCCAAAATGACTGGTAATGATAAATAGAATCCACCTGTGTGTAATCAAGTCTCTGTATAAATGCACCTGCTCTGTGATAGTCTCAGGGTTCTGTTTCAAGTGCAGAGAGCATCATGAAGACCAAGGAACACACCAGGCAGGTCCGAGATACTGTTGTGGCGAAGTTTAAAGCCGGATTTAGATAGAAAAGATTTCCCAAGTTTTAAACCTCTCAAGGAGCACTGTGCAAGAGATCATATTGAAATGGAAGGAGTATCGGACCACTGCAAATCTACCAAGACCAGGCTGTCCCTCTAAACTTTCATCTCGAACAAGAAGACTGATCAGAGATGCAGCCAAAACGCCCATGATCACTCTGGATGAACTGCAGAGATCTACAGCTGAGGTGGGAGAGTCTGTCCATAGGACAACAATCAGTCGTACACTGCACAAATCTGGCCTTTATGGAAGAGTGGCAAGAAGAAAGCCATTTCTCAAAGATATCCATAAAAAGTCTCCTTTTGAAGTTTGCCACAAGCCACCTGGGAGAGCCCAAACATGTGGAATAAGGTGCTCTGGTCAGATGAAACCAAAATCAAACTTTTTGGCCGCAATGCAAAATGATATGTTTGGCGTAAAAGCAACACAGCTCATCACCCTCAAAACACCATCCCCACTGTCACAACATGGTGGTGCCAGCATCATTGTTTGGGGCTGCTTTTCTTCAGCAAGGACAGGGAAGATGGTTAAAATTGATGGGAAGATGGACGGAGCCAAATACAGAACCATTCTGGAAGAAAACCTGCTGGAGTCTGCAAAAGACCTGAGACTGGAATGAAGATTTATCTTCCAACAAGACAATGATCCCAAACATAAAGCAAAATCTTCAATGGAATGGATCAAAAATAAACGTCTCCAGGTGTTAGAATGGCCAAGTCACAGCCAGACCTGAATCCAATGGAGAATCTGTGGAAAGAGCTGAAAACTGCTGTTCACAAACGCCTCCATCCAACCTCACTGAGCTCCAGCTGTTCTGCAAGGAAGAATGGGCAAGAATTTCAGTCTTTCGATGTGCAAAACTGATAGACAAATCCCAAGAGACTGCAGCTGTAATCGCAGCAAAAATGTGGAGATACAAAGTATTAACTAAAGGGGATGAATAATATTGCACGCCCCACGCCTCAGTTCTGTATTTGTTAAAGTTTAAAATATCCAATAAATTTGGTTCCACTTCCCGACTGTGTCCAACTTGTTGCTGTTACTTCACAAAAAAATTTGTAATTTTATATCTTTGCTTTGAAGCCTGAAATGTGGCAAAGGTTGAAAAGGTCAAGGGGCCAAATACTTTCGCAAGGCATATATATAGATATAGATATATATTTCAAATCAGCAGGCAACACCTGGTTGTATAGAAATATGCTTCTTTATTGGCCCGGAATTGCACCAACTATTTTATATGTACTGGTGCTGCTCTTATTTTATATCTATATATTTATAATATAATTTCTAAAGTCTTTCTTTATTCTAACCCTATTGCTTCCTCATTGGAGGGGAAAGATTTTGTTTAAAGGATTTTTTTTTTTTTTTTTATGTCCATATTGAACAAAATACTTTAAGAAAAATACTTTCCTTCATCTATGTAATATCTGTGATTGTGACACGGGTGTTAAAATCCTAGTTTGTCGCACCGATTTACCACAATTTATGGGGATACTCACGTAGCTAAATAAAAACCTATTATGAATCACATTTTAAGATGATTATTAAAATATATATCTCCTGACTGGATGTGGGAACGTTTTGCCTTTTAGGCAAAGGAGGTGCAGGGACATGTATTGATAGGTTAGGTGGCTTTTCAGAGGTGACAGGTCCCCTTTATGCATGTAAGTAGACCTAACTCAATTTAGGCAGGAAAACGGCCTTGCCGTGATCTACCTGCCTGGGATTTAAAAGATCCAATAATTAACCAGTCTATCCTTAATGTTTTTGGTTCACTCATGTGAAAAAAAGTGCAGAAACCTTAAACTCCTCCAACATCAGGTAAACAATACATTTACACAATTAGAAATCTCATTTCTCTGAATAAGAAGAAATCAGTGGGATTCTTTTCATTGGATTAATATTAGGAAGGGTAGAATGGTCAATGCTCATGGATATTTTTCTCGCACTTAGTAATGTTTCCGCATAATCGCTCTTTAAATGTCAGTCATCCCTTTTTAAGGATGTCTTCAAATCTCAATTACCGTACTCACTGTCTATTTTGGTAACCCTCAGATACTGCCTGCATGGTAATGATTCCACCACTTTCCTTAGATATCTCTCATATTTTAAATCCAGAAAACAGTGATAAAGAGCTGGAATCAAATGCCGCGCTGACCACAAGGATAAAAACAGAGTAAATCATCCACTCCGTTTATTCTGCCTACACGTGTTTCGTGGCACAAAGCCACTTCCTCAGGGCAAAGGGAAGTGGCTTTGTGCCACGAAACACGTGTAGGCAGAATAAACGGAGTGGATGATTTACTCTGTTTTTATCCTTGTGGTCAGCGCGGCATTTGATTCCAGCTCTTTATCACTGTTTTCTGGATTCTTCAATTCTCAGCTGGGAGCCTGCAGCGACCTCCTGTGTGCTTTTATTGTAGTTGTGACACTCACAACTACATCAGGTGAGTTTAACCATTTGGGGTCTGAGGGACCTGTATAATAGCGGTATTACTCTATGTGCGCTTCCTTTCTCTTTTAATTCATATTTTAAATAAAATTATCAATTGGTTTTATTTATGGAGGTGCTTTTTTTTTTTTTTTTTTTTTTTTTTTTGCATTGAGATTAAAAAAATTCAAAATTGGTTTGAATTTTCAGAATTGACCAGTGTAAATTTGATATCTGTATCCAGTTGATTTAAAAGAGTATGAAACTCCTGTCGTTCAGGTAAGGTGCTAGTTAGAGATGAGCCACCACCCCGATGTTCGAATTTGATTCGATTCGTCGAATTTGATGTGTGTTCGTCGAACAACATCGAACCCCATTGAAACCAATGGCAGGCAAACACAAACACATACAAACACATAGAAAACACCTTTTAAGGTGTCCAAGAGGTGGCAAACTACTCAAAACACACAACAAACACATGGAAAAGTGACAATTACCGTATATACTCGCGTATAAGCCGACTTTTTCAGCACAAAAAATGTGCTGAAAAGTCCCCCCCCTCAGCTTATACGCGAGTCATATACTGGCTGAGTGAGAACGCAGCCTAACCGGGGGCTGGAGGTGGCTGGGGGAGGCTGGAATATGAGCGGGAGGTCATGTGACGCCGCTCATTAAATATGCACGGCTCCCCGTGTCAATCAGTGAAAGGGGAGCCGTGCATAATACAGTGCCGCACCCCCCCCCCCATCCCGCTGTCGCTGAAGGAGCAGCAGAAATCTCACCCTCCGCCGTCCTCTGGAGCCACTGGGTGTCCTGGGTCCTCGGTCCTCATCTGTCCTCCTTCCTCCAGCCTCATCCTCGGTCCTCCGTGCTCTGTTCTCCCTGTATGCACGCTTCCAGTGCTGTGGGCGTCGCGGCAGCATGACGTCATCGCCGCTGCGTCCAACCCGCCCACAGCATTAGAAGCGTGCACTGCATACTCTGCTAGGGGCCTGCATACTTGTACTGGGGGTTGTATACCACTGGGGCTGTTTATACCTCTGGGGCTGCTGTATACTACCTCTGGGGCTGCTGTATACTACCTCTGGGGCTGCTGTATACTACCTCTGGGGCTGCTGTATACTACCTCTGGGGCTGCTGTATACTACCACTGGGTCTGCTGTATAGTACCACTGGGGCTGTATATACTACCACTGGGGCTGCTGTATACTACTACTGGGGCTGCTGTATACTACCACTGGGGCTGCTGTATACTACCTCTGGGGCTGCTGTATACTACCACTGGGGCTGCTGTATACTACCACTGGGGATGCTGTATACTACCACTGGGGCTGCTGTATACTACCACTGGGGCTGCTGTATACTACCACTGGGGCTGCTGTATACTACCACTGGGGCTGCTGTATACTACCACTGGGGCTGCTGCTGTATATACCACTGGGGAGGCTGCTGTTACACTGCTGGGGCCTGTATATAACACTAGGGTGGCTGCTGTATACCACACTGCTGGGGGCTGTATACCTGTGCTGGGGTCCACCCTCGGCTTATACACGAGTCAATAGGTTTTCCCAGATTTTGGGGGCAAAAGTAGGGGGGTCGGCTTATACACGGGTCGGCTTATACACGAGTATATACGGTACTTATAAAAATGTGAAAAGAAAAGAGATGGACGAGTAAAAGGAGGAGACACAGATATAGGCATGTCATGCCCCTCTAAAATCCGTTTTTACGCCAGTATTTGTAAGGCATCATGCAGACGAGGAGTACTTGGTGAGTTTTACTTCAGTATCTGTAAGGCCTTGTGCAGGGGATGATTATTTGATGCGTTTTTTTACCTCAGCATCTGTAAGGCCTCGTGCACATGCTGAGCATTGTGTCACATTTAGGCGACTACAACAAGAGTCTCCATTTTTTCCAAAAAATTGGGCACAGACACCACTTCAGTGGCATCAATTGCCCCGCAGTTGCAAGCTTAAAATGGTTGGTGAGGTGACTTTCATGTAGCACATTCCAAAATCCACAAGCCTTTAGTCTCCCCATGTTATCTGTAAGATTTGTAACCAAAATGTAAGTAGAGGCCAAAAAATCAATATTTGAGTAGTTCATGCATGAACCGTCACATGGATATGAAGCAAAAGCCGCAGTGGGAAGCTCACTGTGCTACAATGCGGCCTAGCGGGCCGGGCCAACCACCGACTGGCCCATCAAGTGCATCCGCTGCCTCTTCATCCTCTGTGACTATGGGGACAGTAGTCACACATGCTTTGGACGCAGACTTTCCACCTTTACCCGCAACAGCCAGTATAATTAGAAGGTCGTCAGTTCTTTTGGAAGTGGAAACACCTGCCAGTGTTGAGCGCTGTCAGACATCAAGAGCACCACCTTTTGGATGCAGGCAAAATATGTACACCTGCACCTTCCTCACAGACCAACTGTTTGCCGGGGACACCCTACTCAACCCTGTCTCAGCACAGCAGCCAGCCCTCGGTCCCTCAGATGTGGACAAGTAATAGCTTTGTCATGGCTAGGAGGAAATGGTCCAAGAGGTTGAATTTCACCATCTGCAAGCTGTTGGCTACAGAAATGCTCCCTCTCACCCGGTTGTACACAGAGGATTTTTGAGACCTTCTGTCCGTCGCAGTGCCCCAGTCCCAGATGCACAGTCGCCACTACTTCTCAAGAAAGCTGTGCCTGCGCTACACTGGCATGTCGCACACAAAATCACTGCTTCCTTAAGTAACTGTGTGTGACAGGGTGCTTTTCACCACAGACCCTTGGACCAGTAAGCATGGACAGGGGCGTTAAATGGCGGTGACTGTGCACTGGGTAACTATGAAGACAGCAGGAGAAGGGGCTGCTGCCCAAGTCTTGCCATCCCCACGAGTTGTGCATCAATCCTCTGTATGTATAAGTTCCTCGACTCCTTCTGCCTCCTCAACCTCATCTCGGTCCTCCACCTGCACCCAAAGCCCGTCTGGTAATGCGACCCGCGTTCTAACTGCGCACAAGGAATCCTGCCAACTTCTTACTATGATGGCAGCGGGGCTCAACGGCATCAGGCGGTGTTTACCTAGAAGTGTCTGGGAAATATGAGTCACACAACTGACGATTTGTGGTCAGCTGTGGAGACAGTGTCATCAATGCTTGTTTCCACTGAACCTGCAGCCAGGGAAGGCCGTGTGCACCAATGCTGTAATGCTGGGTGCAGCCTTCCGCCTGGGCAATGTGACACACGTGCCTTGCATAGCTCACGTCTTAAACCTGGTTGTCCAGCCAATTTTTGCACACTATCTGGGCCTATATGGTCTTAAGCAGAGGGCACGGTTGCTGTTTGCTCACTTCCGCCGTTCGCATCCCACAGCTCAATGCCTTGCATCTCTACAGAAGTCGTTCGGTCTGCCAGTTCACTGGCTGAAATGCGATGTGCCGACACGATGGAATTCAACTCTACACATGTTGCAGCAACTGTGGCAGCACCGACGAGCCCTGGTGTAATAAGTCATGACGTATAACCTGGGCCTACGAGATCCAGAGGTGGGGAAAATCACAAAGTTGGAGTGGTCTGAAACCTATGCACCATTCTGTACAGCATTGAAATGTTGACAAAGATGTTTAGTGATGATGATGCCATTATCAGCATGACTATTCCCGTCATTTACATGCTGGAGCTCACTTTAAACAGTATTCAGAGTCAGGTGGTGGCACTAGAGGAGGGGGAGGAAGTACAAGAGGAGTCATATGTGGAGGGGCTCACAAGATCTCCAAGGTGCAGTTCACAGTTTATGAATTATGCTTGCTCAGACCCTTCTTTATCTGGGCCTGAATCTGACTCCAAAAGCTTCTGGGCATCAGTGCAGTTAATTTCCTCGTCTTGACTCACACAAGCTTTGGAGCAGACTTCTGATTCCCAGGCTATAGAATGAGAGAAGTGCGATGCATACTCAACCATCTGTCTTACCCCATACTCAGATGGGTGGCTGGAGACTTGGGAGCTATGCGGAAACAAGTGGGATTGGGGTGACACCTCTGAGAACTGGTGTATTTGTGATGTAGAGTTGAGGTGGAGGAGAGCCCACTTGCTGAAGCGCTTGCTATCCAGTCAAGTGCCTGCTCTTTTTGTGCCTCATCGAGAATTGGTATCGATCGTCGTCTGAGTCGTGTCCGTACGAAAGGGATCATATCAGAATCTCCACGGAAAGAAGTAGACATCTTACTTTGGCTGGAAGATTGCCTTTCTTCAGTAGATGTTAATGTAGATTTAGCATCTACCCAACGGACACAAACTTTTTTTTTTTTTTTTTTCCCTTTCTACCACGCCTACTCCCATTCCCACCAGCAGCAGGCCTTTTGCCACTCATTTTGTATGGGACAAAATTTGCAACAGTACAGTTGTTGGACAACAAAAAGCTGGATGTAAATCAAGCAGAGGTGACTGAACGAACACTGCTACTTGACCCCAAGTGAGCCCTGGGCAAGGTGCAGTTAAAAATTAGCACCAACTACACAGGCGGTGTAGCTTCTTTCACAAGTGGGCTACACCACTGTGTGATACTGCTACAGTACTAGCCCGAACAAATTGCTTGGACTAGCTGCAGCCAAAAAATGCCTAAGGCAGGTGGTGTAGCTTTCTTCACAGCAGTGCTACACTACCTGCCCTAAAGGACTCCCAGAGCTAGATGTGGCCAGATGCTGTGAAAAACGCTTGCACAGCACTGGCACACTTCTACATGGCAAAAAACTAATAGGGACTGCTCTAACCTAGCCCTAAAAGGGGCTGAAATTAAAACTAGTCCCTGCTTCTATGAAGTACACCTGAAAAAGGGCTGCTAGACTACTAGTCCCTAGTCCCTAATCGCTACTCCTATGAAGCAGCCCTCAAAAGGGCTGATACTCCTAAAATTCGCACCCTCCCTCCAGTCCCTACTCCCTAAACCTATCTATCTACCTCACTAGCTGAATCAGAACACAATTGCTTGATATCGTTCTATATCGCCCACAGCAGCAGTGCCGTCTGACAGAGCTACAGCAATGAGCAAATGGTGGCGATGGAGAAAATGGCTGGGTCTTATAGTGCTAGGACATGTGACTTACACAGCCAATGATGCCTGACCTTGCTTGTGTGCAAAAAATGCACTTTGCTGTGTGTGTGTGATTGGATGACAGCCTGCACCGCCCCACTATATCTGCAGTTTGGGGGAAAAAAAATGGAGATCGCAATCATTTCTGAAGCACTGGTACAACCCCCCCCCCCCCCCCCCCCCCTTCCCCCACACATTATACCCATAAACTGGATATTCAGTCATTAACATGGTTAGGGTTAGGGTTAAGCTTTTGGTGATCAAAGCGTTATCGAACATAACTGCGAACTGCCGAATTTCAAGTTAATTGTTCTAATTTGACGAATGCCTCGAGCACCGCCCAAAACAGCTCGAATTTGAGATTGGCGAATAGAGATGAGCAGCCACCCCGGTGTTCGTATTCGATTCGCCTAATCGACGGGGTGTTCGACGAATGTTCGTCGAATGCTCGACGAACACCGTCGAATATCCCGGAACACGAAAAAACCGGGCTTGTGGGGCTGTTTCACTTCCACAATGTATATACATACATTGTGGAAGTGAAAGAAAGTCAAAGTATAAAAAATAATGTATGCTCACCTGTCCGCGGTCCACCGAAGCCTCCGGTATGGTCCTGTGTCTTCCAGGACCTGTGGTGACGTCAGTTCTCGCGGGAACTCCGGTCACATGACTGGCGTTCCGCGAGAACGTGACGTCACCACAGGTCCTGGAAGCACCGGACCTTGCCGGAAAGCTTAAAATAGATATTTTTATGATTCGGACTATTTCTTTAAGTAAAAGTTACTTAAAGAAAGGGTCCGAATCATAAAAATATCTATTTTAAGCTTTCCGGCAAGGTCCGGTGCTTCCAGGACCTGTGGTGACGTCACGTTCTCGCGGAACGCCAGTCATGTGACCGGAGTTCCCGCGAGAACTGACGTCACCACAGGTCCTGGAAGACACAGGACCATACCGGAGGCTTCGGTGGACCGCGGACAGGTGAGCATACATAATTTTTTTATTTTTAACACTTTCTTTCATTTAGGTAATGTTAATTTTGGCTCAAGAAGCGGCAGATGCGGTTTTCTGACCGCATCTGCCGCATTTTCGAACCAAAATCGAACATGTTCGATATTCGCCGAATTTGAACCAAATTGTTCGAATTCGGCGAATGACTCGAGTATCGCCAAAATCAACTCGAATTTGAGATTGGCGAACTATTCGAATCGAACATCGCTTATCTCTATTGGCGAACAAATCGAATCGAACACCGCTCATGTCTAGTGCTAGTCCAAAGGATGATGTTGTCTGTGCACCTCCCCCACCTCAGTATGCTTTGAGAGTGTTGAATACATAGACAAGATCCTCCTCCCTTGTTGTCATAAGTATATTTGCATGTGCAGACGTCATGTTGGCACCCATGGCGGTCCCCCACTGCTGAATATAATTGTTCCCAAAGAGAAAATAATTGTTTCTCAACACAATCTCAAGCAGATTCATCATAAAATCAAATATTTTATTTTTATTTATTGTACTTCAAATAATAATGATAATTGTGACATTGCAGTGTATAAAGATGGTCAAAGCTGCTTTAAATGGTGATTCTAGGGTCTATTTAAATTAATTTTTTTTTTTTTCTTTAACTTTCAGATCACCAACTAAAGGATATATTTATCCTCCAATTTATCTTCCACTTTTTTTTTGTTTTTAATAAACCTTTTTTATTGTGGGATGTTGGATTGGTAACTGGTGTACTAGACAATATAATGTCTGTGGAATACATATATCAATCTATAATTCAGATTATGAGTGAGGCACCTTTTAAAATAGTGTATCTATTTGGTAACCCTTTTTTATCTGCAGAATCCCTGGTTCCTGTTGCTGCCATGTCTCCCAGTGTGGCGTATGTGCGGTCGCCATGTTGATGCATCCCAGGCGACAGCTCGTGTGTGCAGCATGATGACAATGACGTGGTGGGCGGTGGCCGCTCATCGGACAGAGCGGCGCGTCACTTCCAGACACATGGGGCCGGCGGGTAACGTCACTTCCAGTGATGCAGTAAGTGGGGAGCAATATTTAATGTGGGCTGGGATAACCTCATGTATCCCTTGATGAAGTGACCACAGGTCTTGACCAAAAAATCCAAAGGAGTAGTGCTCATATGAAACACGCTGCTGTCGGGATGAAAGACAAGGAAGAGGAATATGCTGGGACAGCACCAAAACGTGTAGAATAAAGGAGCAGCATTGAAGAAGCCTTGTCTTCCTTGTCTTTCATCCCGACGGCAGCGCGGATCATATGAGCACTACTGCTTTGGATTTTTTGAATAGACCACCACTGTGCACGTGGAAGTGTGGATCCAGCAGCAGCTGTCCAGGCGAGCATACTGGTTGTAGGTTATCCCAACTGAACCAGGTGAGCACACACTCACGGTTAAACAATCTTATCCAAACAATAAGACCCATTTGCTCTCTGTTTTTAGGCGCTCCACCACTGCTGGACCTGGCGCTCCACCACTGCTGGACCTGGCGCTCCACCACTGCTGGACCTGGCGCTCCACCACTGCTGGACCTGGCGCTCCACCACCACCAGAGCAGACCTAACCTACTGTCTCCCTTTTTACTGCCTTGTAAAATGTAAGCCCACAAGGGCAGGGTCCTCTCTCTCCCCTTGGTATCGGTCTGTCACTGTTAGTTTGTTTATTGTATTTTTAACTTGTTTGTATGTAACCCTTTCTCATGTACAGCACCATGGAATAAAATAATGAGGAGCAGTCTGTGATCAATGATCTCGGTGCCAGACGACTTTCACAGACAACAGATCACCTGCAGAAATCACCATAGATCTACAGCTTCTAGAATCACATGTGGATGTTCACTTGTAGCCATTAGCATCACATTAGCCCCTAAGTGGGGTTCCTATGTGATCACAGGTTATTGTGCCTTTCATTGATACAAGGAAAGATCTTCCATAGCCTCCAGGAGTCCATTGTTCCATGAAGCCAAACCTTTACATTTGCACAATGATCTCCACCCATATTCACATAACCAGTCCATACAAATATCAATTCAGTACATTTTTACAATTTGATTTAAAAAAAAAAAAAAAAGTTTAAATGTAATTAAATTATATTTTTACTACTTTTTCATTTTATTGGTCTGATCACATTTGTAATCTGTATAGTATCTTGCACTAACTGCTTCATCTCCCCACTGTGGACACTGCAGAGTAATGAAGCATTACACAATATCCAGTGAGATTAGTGAGGTGTGATGAATGTTCTGAGTCATCCATAACAGAGGCCATTTATGTCCCTCGATAATATATAATAGTCCTTAATGGGAGGGCTTTCTCCCTTTTATAAGTTAAAAAAAGAGAACTTTTAATTAATTTATGACACATGAGAGTATGATAAATCCATATATACTTGCATATGTGGACCCATGTTGGCACCCATGGCGGTTCTGCACTGCTGGACACATACATTCTCCTTAAAAAGAAAACCAATGTTTCTCAACACAATTACAAGGAGATCCACTATGAAATCAGTGCTTTTGGCTGTATATTTGGTATTGTACAATCTACGGCTGTCAACCCTTTTATTGTGACACATAGAAGTGTATAGAGATCTCCAACAAAGTCGCTGCTTTATATGGTTTAAGGTTTGTTGTAATTAATCATTTTTGCTTTTACTTACAGATCGCGTAGGAATTGCACAATACTTATGATGGATGATGACTCCTGATCCATAGGTTATTCCCAATTGTCTTCCACTAAGAGGAATTTTTCATGTATATTTTATATATATTTTTTTTAAATGTATAGGTCTATTTTATTATTTATTACTTTGGTAGGTTGGATTAGATCTATGTGATGTTTGGGCTTAATATACTTAGCATTGATTATTAGAGATGAGCGAGTACTAAAATGCTCGGGTGCTCTAAGCTCGGGCCGAGCATCCCAAGATACTCGTGTACTCGGCCCAAGCACTGAGCCCAATGTTATCCTATGGGAGACCCGAGTATTTTTCTGGCATGACCCCTGGCAGCATGGATAAACCCTAAAAATGTCACAAGTCTCAGAACAGTGCTCAAATGACATGGGAACAGCATGGGGAAGACCCCTGTAAGCATTTCAGACTCCAAGGTCACTGCTGTCAACAATGTTGTCAGGCTATTGCGCCACTTTTACGGACTGTCAAGAAAACGTTACAAAATGAGCCCAAAATGGATTTTCATGGAGAAAATATTAAGGGCTCATACCCACTTTTGAGACAGAGTTGTGTATGTTAGTTTTTTGGGTTACATGAAAGACTTACAATTTTTTTTTTTTTTTTTTTTTTTTTTTTTGTGGCACTCCCATGCCCCTGGATAGACATGTACATGAAGGCCTTTTTAAATACTGTGCCCATTTTAAGGAAGTGTGTGTTTTGTAGTATTGCCCTAGGCAGGGCTGCCAAAAGTTGGGATGCACTTCAATGCCCCTGGGTAGAGGCGTGCATGAGGGCCTCTTTAAATATTGTGCCCATTATAAGGAAGTGGGTCTTTTGTACTATTGCCCTAGGCAGGGCTGCCAAAAATTGAGGCACTTCAATGCCCCTGGAAAGAAACATGGAGGAGAGCCTCTAAATATTGTTCCCATTACAAAGGAGCGGGTCTCCTGTACTTGTAATGCCCATTCTGTAAGCATGGACTAAAACATTTACCCCTGGGGGGTATACATGAAATTACTGCCTAACTTTAGAACAAATACTGTTTTTTCGTGGCATCATGAACCACAGTTGCACTGATCATGTGATGGTGGCGGATGAGAAGGAGGAGGAGTACAGCAAGTAGCCAAATACATGAAGTGTGTACCCATGTGTGGGTGTGCAGAGGTGCATGGCAATTTACCGGCACAAAATTTAAATTCCGCTATCATTTGGTGGTGGTGTGGTGAAGTCAGGCCCAATCCAACCCTAGTTCATCTTGATCAAAGTCAGCCTGTCAGCATTTTCAGTTGACAGGCGGGTGCGTTTATCAGTAATGATTCCACCTGTGGCACTAAACACGCTCTGACAAAAAGCTAGTGGAGGGCATGCCAGGACTTGCGTAGAGGGACAATTCCTGCCATGTGTCCAGCTTGGATACCCAATAATTATAAGGCACAGAGGTGTCTAGGAGCACTGTTGTACGATTGGCAAGGTACTCCCTCAGCATCTTGCAAACTTTGCAGTCCTTGTGACACTACCCCGCACCTCAGGGCCTGTGCTACAGGAGGTGCTGAAAAGTGTCCTAGATCTTTGAGTGTTCCCCTGCCTCTGCTGGATTGGACTTGTGCCTCTTTGCCGGACGCCTTGGTTGTCCACCGAATCGTGTCCTCTGCCGTTTTCAGAAGGGAATTTTTTGACTAATTCCGCGACAATGGCCTTCTGGTACTGCAGCATTTTTGTAGATCTCTCCGCCTTGGGAATAAGAGAAAATTCTCCTTGTAGCGTGGGTCTAAATGTGTCACCAACCAGTAATGAGTGTCCGCCAAGATGTTGATAACGTGAGGGTCACGAGACAGGCAGCGTAACGTAGTCAGCCATGTGCTCCAGACTGTTAACAGGCAAGACTTCAGGGTCCTCACCAACAGCATGACTGTCCATGCTGGCCTCATCATCCTCCTCCTCCTTTCCCCTGTCCTCTGGCCATCCACACTGAACCAACGGTATGACGGTTGTGCATGTATTATCAATTCCGCATGAAAGTAGCTCTATTTCTTCATCCTCCTCGTCATAGTCCTCCAATGCACGATGGGATGAGATGAGGCTGGGCTGTGTAATCACCTAGTACGGTATCGTGCTTCGCCTGCAATGCATCGTCTTTAATTTTCAGCAGAGAGCACTTTAGAAGACAGAGAAGCGGGATGGTGATGCTAATGATGGCGTCATCACCGCTCACCATCTTGGTGGAGTCCTCAAAGTTTGAGGACGGTACATATGTCAGACATCCATGTCCACTCCTGAGGTCTTATGTGTGGAGTTTGAACCGTATACCGACGGCCTAGTTGAAACTGGTACCGAACAACAACTGCCCTCTTCTGCTCACAAATCCTGACCAACATGTGCAGTGTGGAATTCCAACGCGTGGGGACATCACACACCAGTCTGTGAGCCGGAAGCTTCAAACGCCGTTTAAAGCCGGCAATGGTGGCAGAAGCAGTAGGTGACTTTCTAAAATGGGCACACAGGTGGAGTACTTTGACGAGCAGATCCGACCGCTCCAGGTAGGATTTAATAAATCGCTGAAACATTAGGTTGAGCACATGGGCCACGCATGGAACATGTGTCAGCTCGCCTCGCCTCAGAGCCGCCACAAGGTTCCGGCCATTGTCACAACACGACCATGCCTGGCTGTAGGTTCAGCGGTGTGAGCCAGTGATCTGCCTGCTGCTTCAGAGCTGTCCACAACTCTTCAGCATTGTGGGGTTTGTCACCTATGCATATTAACTTCTGCATAGCCTGTTGCCGCTTAGCCGAGGCAGTGCTGCAGTGCTTCCAGCTTGGGACTGGTGTGGAGGGTGAAGTGGAGAAGGAGGACGCTGAGCAGCATGATGTTCCAGAGCTGTACACTGTGGGTGAGACCCTGACTGAGTTAGTGCCTGCAATCCTTGGTGTCGGAAGGACGTGTTCCGTCCCAAGCTCAGACTGCGTCCCGGCTTCCAGAAAATTAACCCAGTGTGCCGTCAGCGAGATGTACCGGCCCTGCCCACGTGTCCGTGGTTAGGTGGACTTTGCTTGAAACTGTGTTGTTAAGGGTACGTATGATGGTTTGTGACAAAAATAGTGTCGACCGAGGACCGAGTAACATGGGACAGCCGCCACCATCAGGTTGCGGAATGCTTCCTTCTCCACTAGCCTAAAAGGCAACATTTCCAGCGCAAGCCGTCGCGAAATATGTGCATTTAGAAGTGTGGCATGTGGGGCGTTGGCAGCGTATTTGCGCCTGCGTTCCAAAGATTGGTGTATGGATAACTGAACGCTGCGCTGGGACAAGGACGTGGCTGATGATGGTACTACTTCTGCTTGTGCAACTACAGGTGCAGGACAGGAGGCATCTTCACATGCAGTATGGACAGGGGATTGTCTTGCACGCACAACAGTGGAAGACGCAGCGGTGTCACCTGCAGACACTGCTCCTGGACTCTGCTGTACATCCCACAAAGTCGGGTGCTTTGCTGACATGTGCCTGCTCATGCTGGTGGTGGTTAGGCTGCTAGTTTTGCTACCCCTGCTGATGCTGGCATGGCAGGTTTTGCAATTGGCCTTTTTCGAATTATCTGCAGACACCTTAAACAGCCAGACTCTGGAAGACCTAACAGTTGTACTGGCAACTTCTGTCGTGTTGTTCCGGGGAACGGTTGCCTGCCTTCTGCCTGAGTACACCACCCTGTTTTTTCCGGCCTAATGTGATGCTACACCTAACTCCCCCTGTGCACTGCTGTCCTCGCTCTGCATGTCCTCCTGCCAGGTTGGGTCAGTTACTGGATAATCCACCACGTCGTCTTCCACTTCTGCACCCTGGTGGTCCTGCTGACTTTCTGGCAATTGTGTCTCATCATCGTCCACCTCTTGTTGAGACAAGTTCTCCCTGTTGCTTTCGTGACACCGTGGCTGCTCAAATATTTGTGCATCAGTACATACAATCTCCTCATGACCCACTTCAACTGGAGCTGGCGAGAGGCTAGAATCTACGAATGGTTACGTGAACAGCTCTTCAGAGTGTCCAAGTGTGGGATCAGTTATGTCCGGGGCCGGGCACTCGGCATGGTGGGAGGAAGGGGGATCAGGGTGTGGAATGTGCGGTCCAGTCTCATGGCTACTGACACTTGACCGTGTGGAAGACAGGGTGTTTGTAGTGGTGCCAAACTGACTGGAAGCATTATCCGCTATCCAACTAACAACCTGTTGACACTGGTCTTGGTTTAATAGTGGTGTACTGCTGCGGTCCCCTAGAAATTGGGACAGGAAGGTTAAGTGAGATGATGTGGGCATTTGTCGTGGCGCAATTCGAGCTTGCACACGGCCTCGGCATCTGCTTGCACCACCATCACGTTCAGTTCCTTGTCCCTTGTCACCGGCCTTGCACATTTTCAATGTTGTGCTGCCTGTATACAACTAAATGAAGGCATCCAAAAGATGGTTTTTAGCTGCACACTGAGATGACCGATTACAGCGGTTTAATCCCGGCAGCTGGAATGGTCAGACAAACGCTGACGCGTATACCGTGTTTTGGTGTATATTACTAGGTGCTACAAGCCACTCCTGCCGCACTAAGATGCTAAATGAATGCAGACAAGAGTTGGTTTTTAGCTGGACACTGAGATTAGAGATTCTTCGCGTTCCTGGTGCAGAGGAGAGTGTGTGATTTGTGCGCGGGCATCCGCCTGCGTACAAATCACATATTGCAGTGAATGGGAGCGCACGGTCATGCGCAGTCCTGCGCAGCACCATGCGTTCTCATTCTAAACATCGGGGCTGCGTTCAGCTTGCGGATCTCCTCCGCAGGACGCTACGGAGGGTCTGCAAGTCTGAAGCCAGCCTTTCAATGGAGACACAGATTCGTGTGGCACCATGCGATTGCATACAGTTCAAGCCAGATCCTTTTGAATGTTTTTTTTTTTTTTTTTTTTTTCTGAAACCAAAAAATGCAGTCTGTACCGTTTTGTGTGTTTAAGAAGTGTAAAAAAAAAAAAAAAAAAAAAAAAACAGATACGGGGCAATGCGGCCTGAAATAAAATGGTGCTCTATAAAGCCCGGATCTGGTGAAAGCTGGATCCGGACGCCGTGTCAGTAATAATACCGATGCGGGAGCATCCAGTTTCATCAGGTTTCACAATTGCAGAAGCATGCGGTTTTCTCCATATCCCTGCCGGATTCAAAAACCATCCACCATAGTGTGAAACCAGCCTGAGGCTAGGGTCACACTTGAGCGGTTGCATCTGTTTACAGGATGCATTAATGGATCCAGTTTTTCCCCTTGCCATTATTGAGGCATTTTTAGTGAAAGCATTAACACATGATACCTACATGTACCATGCATTAACGCATGCATTTCCTATAGACTACCATGTTTAAAAAAAAAAAACACATGCAGTTTTGGAAATGCACCAGAAAACATTGCAGACCATGTTTTTAACGCAACTAGCAAAAGCACATTGCGTTAAACGCATTGCACTTTTGCAATGCGTTTTTTGCATTGGAGTCTATGGGTGCGTTAACGCATGCTTTTTTACACATTTGCACATGTCAAAAATGGATCCAGTTAGCGAATGCATGATGCAAGTGTGGCCCTAGCCTTATAGAAGGTCTTGTATATGTCTCACCAGAGTACCACTGCTTTCGGCGTAGCACCTGTGGACACTATACAGAATGCCGTGTCACAGATTCTTTTCTTAAGGCTACATTTACAGTTTTTGTCCTTTTTTTTTTTTTTTTTTTTTTTTTTTGAGGATCTGTTTTTCAGCTGCAAATCAGAACCACGTTTTCAAAAAATGCATCAGCCCGTCACACAGTGCGTTTTTTTGAGCACATTAAACAATGGGTGCAATAAAGAGAGCGCACCAGGAAAAATGCCCAGGAATTGACATGCTCATTATATTTCAGGATCCGCTTTTCACAAAAAACAGATCCGCAAACAATGGAGCATCTGAATGCTGGATTTGAAAATGCATTGACTTGGCTGGGATACCAAATCTCGCTTGGACTTTACTGCAAAACGGATCCCAAAAACGCCATTAAAATGCACCATATGACTGTAGCCTTAGAGGATAGAGGAGGCTGTCGCAATGCGGGAGCCTGTCAGGATGGAGGCTGCCAGAATCTACACTGTCGGGACGAAGTACGTAGTTAGGAGGGAGGAGGCCAATAGCGGAAGGACGTAGTTGGGAGGGAGGAGGCCATTAGCTGAAGAACGTAGTTGGGAGGGAGGAGGCCATTAGCTGAAGAACGTAGTTGGGAGGGAGGAGGCCATTAGCTGAAGAACGTAGTTGGGAGGGAGGAGGCCAATAGCGGAAGTACGTTGTTGGGATGGGGGAGGCCATTAGCGGAAGGGCGTTGTTGGGATGGGGGAGGCTGTCACAATTGGGGATGCTGCTATCAGGATGGAGGCCACTGTCCTGTTTTTACATATAGATCTCATACCTATTACAGGCTGCGGGGCATTACTCATGTGCAGTTTATTGTGGAATGACTGCGCATCAAAACTTTGTGGTGTTTCTATTTTTGACCCATTTGGCAGATCAGAATTTGCCCATTCAAGAGAACTGGTCCATAAGAAATACAGAGGGCACTCGGATGGCGTCCGTGTGTCAGCCATGTGCTGTTTATTTTCACAATGTAATGGGTCAAGTTATCCATTATCTTTTTCATGGGAATCTGTTTGTAGTTGTAGATGGCGCGGGTGATATCCGCAGTGAATGAGGGCAGCAGAGAAGCGATGAGATGTTACATATCACCCAGGGGCTGCCGGGATTATCAGAGCAGAATCTGACAGGAAATCTGGATTTTTAAATCAATTTCGACAGATTAATTTTTATAATGACTTGTTCAGAGCGTTGATATATTTTGTTCTCTAAAAAAAATAAATAAAAAAAATCGGTTTTGATTATTCGAATAATAAAATTGGCCACTATATCGTGTGATGCTTTAAGCATCTACAAACTATTGTCCATTGCTCCATTCTCATCTGATGTGTTTGGGGCTTTACCCTTAGTTGTGGAGCAGCTTTACTATAGGACAAACAATTCTGTTATTTCCATGTAAAATTAATGTTTGTTGTGACAATACGATTCTATGGGATTTATGACTCAGTAATGGCCATAAACACTGGATACAACATCCTCACATGAGAAATGTAGATTTACATAAACTATGAGTGAGATTCTCTATTGGTGATAACAGTAGGAGGTCGGGAAGGGGAGAGGAGACTTTAGTGGTGCCGTCACACAGCACGATCTGGCCAGCGATGTCGGAAGCGATGCGCGGGTGCCCGCTCGGTTCTGACATCGTTGGCCAGCTGTCACACAGCATCACTGCGGCTGGAGACACCGCAGCGATGCGGGCGGTGACATCGCTCGCTGGGCTGGGCTCAGCCCAGCGAGCGATCCGCAGCAACGCTGCGGTATAGGCTGGATCGCCGCCGACATCGCTCTGGCGATGTCACACGGCGCGATCCAGCTTTATCACAGGTCGCCAGTTGACAGGTTTACGGTTCTTCCCGTAAACCTGTCAACCTGCGACCAGCGATAAAACGCGGTCGCACCGCTCGTTTACACAGCGCGACGTCGCTAGCGACATCGCTGATACGTCACTTTTTCGGCGATGTTGCTAGCGACGTCGCCAGGTGTGACGGCACCTTAGGAGTTAATGTAACTGGTTCTAAAGTTATTTCAACAATTAATTAGCAATTCAAACATTACTAAGGAAGTGTCTGCCTGATACCAGTAGGGGACACCTGACATTAGTCAGTCTATTCACAGGTCACAGGCCTGCGATTGGAAAAAAATACAAGAGAAGTTTTCACTGATTTCTATGTAATTTGGTGTGCTGCTGATTACCAAAATGACCTCCATTTTTTTCCATCACATAAGGATTTTTTGTAAAACCAAGATCGATATTTTTGCTAAAATCCTATTTAAAAAGGAATTCTGTCGAACAATTGTACATGTAACATCTGGCAACAGTGGCTTTTATCCATTTAAATTTATGAATAAATATACAGAGGCCCCCCTGCTGGCACACAACCCCCCCATCGGTATACAGAGGCCCCCCCATCGGTATACAGAGGCCCCCCTGCTGGCACACAGCCCCCCCCATCGGTATACAGAGGCCCCCTGCTGGCACACGAACCCCCCCCTTCGGTATACAGAGGCCCCCCTGCTGGCACACGACCCCCCCCTTCGGTATACACAGGGCCTCCTGCTGGCACACGGCCCACCCTTCGGTATACAGAGGGCCTCCTGCTGGCACACGGCCCACCCTTCGGTATACAGAGGCCCCCCTGCTGGCACACGGCCCACCCTTCGGTATACAGAGGCCCCCCCTGCCTCCGCATTGATCTCACCCTCCGATGTCCGCAGGCACCCAGGGTCCTCCGTCCACTCTCCTCGCTGGACTGACTAAAGTATTTTAGGAGTAATACCTTTATTGGCTAACCAGAAAATGTAGAAACTACTATATAATTGTCTAAGGCATCTGTCGGTCACAGAAATCGCACACAAGACAGAGGCCTCTCATTGGTGCCCACCGGAGGCAATAGCACCGCTGTAGCCAGGATACACGGTCTCTCCTCACAGCCCCCAGTTTCTCCTGCCCGCGCTCCCTGCGGCATCCCCGCTCCTCCTGCCCCCCTCTGCTCCTCCTGCCACTCACTCCTCGCGGGCCCCCACTCCTCCACGGTGATAATAAAAATAAAAAAAATCCTCAGTGAGAATACTTACCGTCCGCCGGCTTGCTCCGTCTTCTAGCCTCTACAGGGATTGAGGACCTGTTGTTGCCTGGGAAACCGATCAGCTGGGAGACAGAGATGGAGCGAGCCGGTGGACGGGTAAGTGTCCTCACTGAGGGTGTTTTTTATTTTTATCACCGTGAAGGAGTGGGCGGTACAGACACCCTGCGCCTTTCATTACCAAGGTCCCCTTGATGAGATGTACCCGGCCTCCAGGACCGAACCTGCCGCTTTCTTACAGACATTATGATAAAACCCTTCACATTGGTCTCGGTAATAGAAATCCGTTCTCTTATGTGACAGATATATAGACTTAGACTGATGATCACCAGAATCGTTTTACTTGTCATTATGGTCTAATCTCTTACAGAATTTCTGTAACAATCGCTCCATAATGCTTCTGTATGTTTTATCTATATAATCCCGGTACATACAGTATACAGGTAGGTTTATCATATTATCCATTTTGTTTATTTGATATTCTTTATTTCCCGAATATAAGAAATGGCCTCCAGATGGAGAAAGGGGAAAGAATGAGGAGGAAAGTATATTAAGTCAGAGAAATGCCCCAACATTATTACTGAGATAATGGATTAGTCAATGTTGACAAGTAAGAAGATTCTGGTTGTCAGTTTAATCAGCCTAATTAAGTCTATATATCTATTGTATAAGAATAAGATACAGATTCATATTACTGAGAGCAATGTGAATGATTTTATTTAAAATAACTGTTAGCTTAATTGGAAAATGGTAACATTCCTTAGGGAACCAACCACCTCAGATGAGGTCTATAAGCAGATAATACATGTCCCTGCACCCTACCTACACCATTCCAGCTATGTTTTTGCTAAGAATATTGATAAAAGCAAACCGAAATATGCACTTTGTAAGCTTACATGCCTGCGTACTTGAGGGCGTCTCCCTCGGGCTCTCGTACTAGAGGGCTGTGTCTTGTGCAGCATGAGTGGCTTCCCTACCCCTCCCTCTCTCTTTGCAGGACGTCACTGAAGGGCGTTATATTATCTTTGTGTGGGCGGGCACGCAAGGCTGCTCCCGTCCCCGCACGTCATCGGAGGCAGGCAGAGTCACGTGCACTCGCATCGTCACTTCCTGTCGGCTCCGTGGAGTGACGCGCCGCTGAGGGATACCGTATGAGCAAAACACATTGCGGCGAGCGGACGTGGTATCAGCTTAATGAAAGATACCACGTCCGCTCGCCGCAATGTGTTTTGCTCATACGGTATCCCTCAGCGGCGCGTCACTCCACGGAGCCGACAGGAAGTGACGATGCGAGTGCACGTGACTCTGCCTGCCTCCGATGACGTGCGGGGACGGGAGCAGCCTTGCGTGCCCGCCCACACAAAGATAATATAACGCCCTTCAGTGACGTCCTGCAAAGAGAGAGGGAGGGGTAGGGAAGCCACTCATGCTGCACAAGACACAGCCCTCTAGTACGAGAGCCCGAGGGAGACGCCCTCAAGTACGCAGGCATGTAAGCTTACAAAGTGCATATTTCGGTTTGCTTTTATCAATATTCTTAGCAAAAACATAGCTGGAATGGTGTAGGTAGGGTGCAGGGACATGTATTAACTGCTTATAGACGTCATCTGAGGTGGTTGGTTCCCTTTAACACTCATTATCTGTCTGTAGTTTGAGATTTTATCCATTGACTTTCGCTCTATATTAATCCTGTATAATTCTGAGGATAAGTCCACAGACGAAAACTCAGGAATAGTTTTTCTATGGGGGAAAATCAAAATCTAATAAAAGTAAAATTGTGGGAAAGAAAAGTGATTCCGGCATTGGGTTACTTTTGTCTTCATTGACCGGTAACAATGATTCTCCACCGTCGGTTCCAGCTCTGCTGATGCCGAACATGGAGAGGATTTTTCTTAAGAATTGAAACACAAATAGGATTTTTTTATCTTGTATTTGATATATTCTGAGACATTATAACTTCTTTATTTGGATGGAGCTGTGAAGGTTTGATATTTGCATGGTGACTTGTAGCTTTTATTCTTGTCTCTCCTGGGCAGCCTGGACATTGGTATATTTTTTTTTTTTTCTTTTTTTTTTGAAAACGACACCCTAAAAAAGTTATGATGGTTAAAATTTATTTTGCACTGTGATCTCTTCTGATTTTGGGTTACCGTATATACTCGCGTATAAGCCGAGTTTTTCAGGCCAAAAATTGGCCTGAAAAGTCCCCCCCTCGGCTTATACGCGAGTCACTCGGTTTTTGCTGTGGGGGGGGGGGGCTGTGACCGGTGGCTGGAGGAGGCAGGAGGGGGCCGCAGTGACCGCAGGCGGTCACGTGGGGCCGCCTCATTAGTGTAATGAATATGCACGGCATCCCCCCGTCCATCAGCGGCGGGGGGATGCCGTGCATATTGCACTACACTGACCCCCAGCAGTGGTGCACAGCCCCCCCTCCTTATTATGTGTCCCCCATGCTGCGGCACCTGTTAAACCGCTCCTCTCCTCCTCCGGTCCCGGCTTCTTTCTGCTTGTGCCGGTGTCATGTGACCGGGCGCATGAGATGACGTCATCTCCTGCGCCCGGTCACAGCACTAGAAGCCGGTATTAGAATAATGATAGGCTCACCCCGTGTGGGTGCACTAGAAAAAACGTCTAATATATAAGGTAGAATAGCTAGGCACACCAATAATTAATAATGAATTCTCATGAAACAATCTCCTTGAATTAATCTTTCTTTTATTCGTTACTGTATCACATCAAGTATATTGTGAACGATTTACGTTAACGTTTCGACCTATTTTAGGTCTTCTTCAAGAATCTTTAATCAAAATGAACAAATATCAAGTATCAATTTAACAGAAAAAAATACAGAATCATTTTACATCAAATTATATATGATACAAAAATACTCGTGTTAGTAACTCATTATTTATATATCCAAAGATCAAATAATATATATATATGTATCCGTGCACAAGACGTATAGTGAGAACCATCACTCAGAGCAAAAATGAAGAAAAAAGAGAAAAAAGAAAAAAGAGGGAAAAAAAAGAGGAATAAAAATTATTGAGAGCGTACCCCCAATGAGGAGGGGTGGTAATAGGATTCAGAGGCTCAAGGATCGAGAGGCCTATTGGATCCATACCCTACAGTCACTGGAACCGGACGGATTGAACCGTGAATATGAAACCTATATATGAATAAAATATATACATGTACTACTAGAACTTTCCACCAAGGGGTGCTATTTATTCAGAAAATATATGATGGATAGGGTATTTGAATCTACTCTAGACCTTTTTCTTGTTGGTAGATAAAAGATTAAAAACTAAAAATCAAAAATAAAAACAATTATTTTAATTGTTATAATTCATCATTATATTTATTAATTACTGTATATACCATGGTGGCTACATTCTAGTGGTTATACTCTAAATAAGATAATAATAACAAAATTCATGGTGCACCAATTAAGTGGGAATTTCTCTTCTTTAACTTATATAATTGTTATACTGGAAATTCTTCAATGTCCATAGACTTCCCATATAGTCCATATAAACTCAAAATCTAATAATGTGTAAGCATTATATTAATCTTAATATATATTGATTATTGTCTCTCTATTTCAGACGCACTATTGATCCTCTACTGTGAAAAAGCATCTGATGACACAGAAAACGATCTCTTATGTCTAACACTGTTGCTGGGTGACTTTTACTTTCGATTTTGAGCCTTTTCTCCCGTTTCTCTCTATTGCGCATGCGCGGGCGTGCGTGTCACGCTCTTATGCGTTCCACAGAGCGGACATGACGTATATTGTTATGTCCCGCCTTTCCTTGTTAAATAGCCGCGTTCTGTCTAGCGGCGCCGCACACCGTTCAGGACATCTTACTGACTACATCAGGTAAACCCGATCCGGGACTTTATTTGACACAGAGTCTCCTATTATGCTGTTTCAATTCTGACTATGGAACCTTTCATTATTAGGTTCATTGGGCATTTTCCCGTGCACTGGTACGTACATGGTCAGTCAAATAGCTGATAGTTCCCTGGTTGAACTGATCATTTGATTAAGTGTTGTGGAATATACTGGTGGAAAAATGTAGTGTTTTACAAGGATTTTCCATGTTTGGACTAAGTCATTTATTGTTGTCTTTTGTACATATAGACTTTTTTGCTACAAAATCTCCAGGGTGAATATATACCTATGACACATATAACATGCAAAACTACCAAGGTAATGAAACAGTTGATATTTTTCTTTAAAATAAATTGACTTGTGATGATATTATTTTTGTATCCTATTTAATATTGAATTTTCCCTGATCTTTTGTCTTACTCTATTAAGAAGGATTAGATAGATTATACATTATCATGGGAGTTTTATAGAGAGAATATTTCAGCTAATATATCTTTGTTTATGAAATATTATAATGATTAGGGCTTCTATCCTTTATCTTAAATTGCAGGTTATTTCATTCATTGAGTATAGCACCTTGTGGACTTGTAGAGAATTACATATAGGTAATATACACAGAAAACTTTTTCCTTCTAGATCCATCCTTATACTCCACATATGACCACTCCCCTTCGCTTTTTATTCCTCTTTTTTTTCCCTCTTTTTTTCTTTTTTTCTCCTTTTTTCTTCATTTTTGCTCTGAGTGATGGTTCTCACTATACGTCTTGTGCACGGATACATATATATATATTATTTGATCTTTGGATATATAAATAATGAGTTACTAACACGAGTATTTTTGTATCATATATAATTTGATGTAAAATGATTCTGTATTTTTTTCTGTTAAATTGATACTTGATATTTGTTCATTTTGATTAAAGATTCTTGAAGAAGACCTAAAATAGGTCGAAACGTTAACGTAAATCGTTCACAATATACTTGATGTGATACAGTAACGAATAAAAGAAAGATTAATTCAAGGAGATTGTTTCATGAGAATTCATTATTAATTATTGGAGCACTAGAAGCCGGCACAAGCAGGAAGAAGCCGGGACCGGAGGAGGAGAGGAGCGGCGCCGGAAAGGTGATGTATAAACGGTTTGTTATTTTAACAGGTGCCGCAGCCTAGGGGACACATAATAAGGAGGGGGGGCTGTGTATTACTGCTGGAGGCCAGTATACCACTGCACAGGGGCCTGTATACTTCTGCATAGGGGCCTGTATACTTCTGCATAGGGGCCTGTATACTTCAGCATAGGGGCCTGTATACTTCTGCATAGGGGCCTGTATACTTCTGCACAGGGGCCTGTATACTTCTGCACAGGGGCCTGTATACTTCTGCACAGGGGCCTGTATACTTCTGCACAGGGGCCTGTATACTTCTGCACAGGGGCCTGTATACTTCTGCACAGGGGCCTGTATACTTCTGCACAGGGGCCTGTATACTTCTGCACAGGGGCCTGTATACTTCTGCACAGGGGCCTGTATACTTCTGCACAGGGGCCTGTATACTTCTGCACAGGGGCCTGTATAATACTTCTGCACAGGGGCCTGTATAATACCACTGCACAGGGGCCTGTATAATACCACTGCACAGGGGCCTGTATAATACCACTGCACAGGGGCCTGTATAATACCACTGCACAGGGGCCTGTATAATACCACTGCACAGGGGCCTGTATAATACCACTGCACAGGGGCCTGTATAATACCACTGCACAGGGGCCTGTATAATACCACTGCACAGGGGCCTGTATAATACCACTGCACAGGGGCCTGTATAATACCGCTGCACAGGGGCCTGTATACTTCTGCACAGGGGCCTGTATACTTCTGCACAGGGGCCTGTATACTTCTGCACAGGGGCCTGTATACTTCTGCACAGGGGCCTGTATACTTCTGCACAGGGGCCTGTATAATACCACTGCACAGGGGCCTGTATAATACCACTGCACAGGGGCCTGTATAATACCACTGCACAGGGGCCTGTATAATACCACTGCACAGGGGCCTGTATAATACCACTGCACAGGGGCCTGTATAATACCACTGCACAGGGGCCTGTATAATACCACTGCACAGGGGCCTGTATAATACCACTGCACAGGGGCCTGTATAATACCACTGCACAGGGGCCTGTATAATACCGCTGCACAGGGGCCTGTATACTTCTGCACAGGGGCCTGTATACTTCTGCACAGGGGCCTGTATACTTCTGCACAGGGGCCTGTATACTTCTGCACAGGGGCCTGTATACTTCTGCACAGGGGCCTGTATAATACCACTGCACAGGGGCCTGTATAATACCACTGCACAGGGGCCTGTATAATACCACTGCACAGGGGCCTGTATAATACCACTGCACAGGGGCCTGTATACCATTACTGAGGGGTGCTATATACCAGTGACGGGGGGCTATATAATAGGATGGGGGTCTGCTGCATTTCATACCCTCGGCTTATACGCGAGTCAATAACTTTTACCAGCTTTTGGGGGCAAAAGTAGGGGGGTCGGCTTATACACGAGTATATACGGTAATTTTGATTTATTATACCTACATGGATGTGGTGATACCAGATTTACTTATTTATCTTTTTTTTATTTGGAAAGTTGGAGAATTCAAATTACATTTAAAAAAAAATGTTTTTTTAGTTTTTTTTTTTCAATATTTTTAATTTTATTCTTCTCAGGGGACTTGAACCTGCAATTTTATATCCTTTAATGGCTACTTTACACGCAGCTACAGGTAACAGGTTTTCCACAGGTAACTTACTGGCTGCAGTGAAATCATGGAGACATAGTTCTATCTTGTTGCTGTGTACAAATGGAATAATCTCTCCATGATTTCACTGCAGCCAGTAAGTTACCTGTGGAAAACCTGTTACCTGTAGCTGCGTGTAAAGGGGCCATTAGTGATAACAGATTCTGTGTTTTACCCCCGACAGAAATGGCCAACAACAACACCATTGACCTCTGCAGCCTGGAATTCGAGAGAGAGCTCGGAGAGGGAGGATTCGGGAAAGTAAGTGTGAAATTATCCTCCGCACTGTTCTCCCGATATATCTTGCACCATAGACACAGGAGGGATATACAATATACACATACCCATATATTCATTACAGGATATTCATATCAATGTAAACACTTAAGCTCCAAATATAACAAAAGTATTCTAGGAGTGATCCCTTTATTGAGTATCCAGAAAATATATATTTGAAGGCTCTCAGAGCTCTTGAAGCTGCAAATATATTTTCCTGGTTGGCCAATAGCGGAATCACTCCCAGAATATTTTATCATTTTTGTGGCTTAAGTATTGACATCAAATTTTTTTTTTTTTTTTTTTTTTGGCCACACACTGTACCACAGTATAATTTAGTATTGTGCATCCTAAGGATGATCATATGTAATTATAACTGTGATAATCTAGTGATCTACTACACAGATCCACATAATTCATGACTTTGTTCTGATCTATTTTTCTCCAGGTCATCTTGGCATCAGATCCGGCTAGTAAAGAACTGCTGGCCATCAAAGTGATGGATAAAAGCCGGGCTGAGGAAAAGGTACAGAAGGAGGTAGAAGTCCTGAAAGTGGCTGCCGGCTGCCGTTACTTAATTTCGGAGCGGGGGTTTATGGAGACCCTATTTGAGTACCTAATAGCCATGGACTATATGGCTGGAGGAGACCTCTTCAACAACATGGCTGTTTCGATGCCATTTAACAGAGACAACAAGGTAAATGTTTTATGCTGAATCTTCAGAAGCCGCTGCCTGTACATTACCACAACCGCGTCTATCAGATTCCACTCGTTTCTATACTCTATAGACTGGAGCGATGTGGAGTCTGGCAGAGCCAACCCACCATTCCCATATTACAATGCAAGTACAAAACATAACATCCATAGTGATATTGACTCACCGCGGCCGGCTGACTCCGGTTTAGACAGGCGATTCTACTTCCCTCCTTGTCACGGGTGGACCGCGCCTGCCGGTAGTGGGGCCCGGTGTAGTGCAGATCAAAAGTGAAGACGTCTTTGTGGAACAGATTAAAAGGGGTTTAATTTGTTTTATTCGTGACGCCACCTATGAGTAGATTCGGTAAGGGCTACCGACGCTGCGGAACCCCCGGGGGATGGACAGCAGCAAGATGTTACGCTCCCCACAGGCTGAGCGGTGATCCCCGGAGGCTGGAGCTGCTCAAGATGTTGTGCGGCAGCTTCGGTTACCTTGTTCTGCGGACGGATAGTTCATAAGGAAGCACGGACACAGGTAGTCTCTGCAACGGGTCTTTACTGTAACCAGCAGGCAGTACATGGCATACAGTGGTTGAGTAGTAGACCGGGTGGACTCAGCAGTGATAGTGTTCCTCAGAGATCCGCAGTGTTCCTCCATTCTACCTAACTTGATTTGTTGCCAGCGTCGCCCAGGAATACCAGGTCGGGTACGGGGAGGCTGCTTCAATGCCCTATCCATGATTTACGTTCTGGATGCTTTGGGGAGCCTTGGGTCCCTCAGTGGGTACACCGCTGGTTAGACGACTGGAAACTGGCTGGTGGTGGGGTGCTCCTGTAAAGCTGATCCTCCACTCTTCTGGTTCGCGTGGCAGAGGTGAACTGCTGCCAGCTTCGGTACCAGTGAACCGGCTGTGAGTTGTGGGCACGGGAGTCTTTTGGGAACCCGTGTGAATATGCCCAATCCCGGTGGTTAAGGCCTCAGGTGCTGACACCCGACCGGTGACGGCCCAGGGGCCCGCACGGGGTGCGAAGCCCCCGCTCCTCTCCAAGTTCTAGTTTGCTCTTGTCAGGTTCTAGATTCTCCTTCGTTCCGTTCTGAACTGTCTAGATTATTGTGTGTTCTACTCCACTACCCTAACACTCCACCTACCAGGAACTATGATTGGTCCCCTGTTCTAGGTGTTGCATGTTGGGTTGGATCTCCAAGTTAACTATTTCATTGCTGAGTCAGAGGATATTGCGGCTGCATGTGTGGCTGCAATACCCTCCTGTGACGCACTCGTTGCGGGGCGCCACAATATCACTGCCCAGTAACAAACGTGCCCATCATACACTGATATATCCCCCAATATACTGTATATGTGAGGAGCCCATTCCCAGATGTGTCTATTTCGCTTCTTACAGTAGATCAGTGGATGAACATGAGAGACAAAGGCTGAAGTTGGAGGACTTCTTGCAGCTTCATTTATGTGACCATCTGGAGGACTCCTCTACAATTTGCTGTTAAGGAGAAGATGACTGGATATAGACAGAAAGAAGATGGCGGCTGCTCCTTCACCTACCAATATGGACAGACAGAAAGAAGATGGCGGCTGCTCTTTCACCTACCAATATGGACAGACAGAAAGAAGAGGTTGCTCCTTCACTTAGAGGGAATGGATAAACAGAAGGAAGCGGCTGCTCTTTCTCCTTCCTGGACTCGAACAGACAGAAGACAATGGACAGACAAAAGGCCAAACTTTGTATATACATTCTCATTTAATTTTTGTAAAATATTAACAACTTTTATGAACAATAAATACATAAAAGCTTTTCTGTATTTTCATCAATATTGTGCAGGACTGGGACAAGGTATTTTTGTGCATTAAACAGATAAAGCTCCCCCCCCCAAAAAAATGTGTCAGAATCTAAGGTAACAGGACCCCTAAGGGCCACGTCACACACACAGATAATTGTGCAGATATTGTTCGCAGATCTCTGGTTGCAGTGAAATCATGGACACATTGTTACATTTTGTTGCTGTGTACAAATGGTGCAATCTGTCCATGATTTCACTGCAACCAGAGATCTGCGAACAATATCTGCACAATTATCTGTGTGTGTGACGTGGCCCTAATGCAGCCCCCTCCCTTTTGATTGCTCTGGTGACAATCTCTGCCGACCATTAACACTAAAATTGTTCACAAACAATTGTTCACTACAAAATATCAGCAAAAGTAAAAAATGTAGTATACTTCAGGGGTGAGGTTTATCAGGTCATATAATTTCAATAGAATCATTCCTTGTTTGTGGACCATTTGTATGATACAAGGGACAGGTAGGATATCAGGGATGAATATCTCTATATTATAAATGTCAGACTCAAAGACTATCATGGAAACTAATATAGGGTAGTCCAACTATAATGGGGACGTTTTTGTTTATATTAATGTTAACTATTGCAGCTTGCCAGAAAACTGATGGTGTATTCCTGCATGGAGGCCTAATCCAACAGTTGTCAAATCAAGAGTAGCCTACGGCTTGGGGAGTTTCCGGCAGAGCAGGGATCTGGTTGCAGCTCCTCTGCTCCTGTCCTGGGCAGTGCTCTCATCAATTGTATTCAGGTCTTAAAGACATGTATACAATTCCATGCAGGGAGAGAGCAATGGCCGGTTCAAGACAGTGACTGCTCGCTTTTTTGCACATATGCCCTGCCAGTGTGCTGCATACGTTTGTCCAAAGGAAGGTGTTGGGTGGCCGCAGACATTAAGCAATGTCAGGTTTTCTTGTAAACTGCATCAACTTGGAGAGGAGAGAGGTAGCGCCCTAGGAAGGTGCCTACCCCTCATTCTGGTCCAGGGTTCATGATAACCAATATGCCCACCAAGAAACATTTTACAATGGATCTCAACCATTCTTTCCTGGGCTGTGAAATCCATTTGTTTATGATGAGATTCAGCCAAACCTGCAAATTTGGCAGGTCTTGACCACTTGTTTGAGTGTAAGGGACGCCTAATTATTTCCAGACTCATATTATTGAGTAAAAGAAAGATTAAATGAAAGTGAAGAGGTCGGGAAAAATGGGAGTTGGCAAAACAAGCTTTTGGTGATAGTTGTTAATAGGGTGTATCACTATCTAATGTGCATAGGTAAGGAGAATGTATGGGGAGGTTTAGAGTAATAATTGAAGTGTTGGGTCATTAGCCGCTGCTAATATTTGGGGATCTTATTTCTAATCCAAATCTCAACTTTTATTATCACGTTTTCTGCATCTGTCAACAGTCTTGAGACAAATATATCTGTGTGGCCAAGTTAACTCTCATGTCATAAAAATGGCCTTCTAATAATATCTGTAGGCTGCACCATTGATTGTGTATCTGACAGATATCAGGGGACAAATGAATGAACTTCAACTGCTTCAGTCTCCTAATACTTTTGTTCCCAGTGCAGATAAGTTGATCCCAGATGACTCTGGCCGCAGGTGTCACAGAACACATGAATGCTTGTGAGCGATCCTGTGTTCAATATTAGGGGTATGTCACACACAGCGATATCGCTAGCGATATCACTGAAATCAGCAACCTTGCCAGAAATATCGCTGTGTGTGAAAAGCAGCAGCAATCAGGCCCCTGCTGTGAGGTCTCTGATCGCTGCACATCCTTCAGGACCATTTTTTGGTCGTTGGTCTCCCGCTGGTCAGCACGCATTGCTGCATGTGACAGCAAGAGATCAGCGACCTCCCAGGCTGGTAACCATGATAAACACTGGGTAACTAAGCAGCATGCACTGCCTAGATACCCGCTGTTTATCATGGTTACCAGCGGTAAGCGGGATGATGCTGGTAATCATGATAAACAGTGGGTATCTAGGCAGCGCACGCTCATCATTTATCATGGATACCAGCGTCGTCCTGCTTAGTGCTGATAACCACACTGCCTAGATACCCACTGTTTATTATGGTTACTAGCATCCTCCCGCTTAGCGCTGGTATCCATAATTAACACCAAGTAACTAAGCAGCGCATGCTGCTTGGTTACCCAGTGTTTATCATGGTTACCAGCGATGTGGAGGTGGCTCCCTGGTCACTAAGGATATCTGCCTGTTTGACAGCTCCCCAGCGACCACACAGCGATGTTCCAGCGATCCTGGTCATTGTCAGGATTGCTGGAACATCGCTGTGTGTAACGGCACCCTTAAACTGCCTCTGTCAAAATCATCTGTCAGTCACTTTATTCCTTTATGGAGAAAAGTATCAGATTGAACACCAACCGCTCAATCTTTGTTCCCATTCAGGAGAGTTAGGAGAGATGGCTGTCAGCTAAATGATAGACCTTGTGTGTATTTCCTGGGATAGTAACTTTTATACTCAAAAAAATAAAAGCTTTGCCTTGAGTTTCTATATTCCTGATCCTTCTGTATCCCAATATCTGTCCGGAGAGTTAGAAGGACACAAAACATCAGATAGTCAGCCGGACCTGCCAAAGATGTCTGGTTTGGCCAATATTGTTCTTATGTGAATGGCAGCCTCAGCCTGTGTTTCCCTGACTCTCCTATAAAGTAACTGGTTCAATTAGGTGTGCTAATTCTAAAAGAAAAAAGGAGATAAGTGGCCCCAGGCACATCAGCTTTACAGTGGTAAAAGTGGGATAAAACTAATATAAATCAAAACTGTCCTCGCCCTAGCATAGTCTGTCTAGACATTAGATTGAGGATTAGGTGTTAGTTTCTACCAGCCATCATCTCCTGTCTACAGCCAGTGGTGAAAGGTGTATATATGTGTATGCGTGTATATATAATACTAGATGGCGGCACGATTCTAAAGAATCGGGTAGTCTAGAATCCATATATAGTTTATTTACTAATAGTTAGGGGAGTGCGGTGAAATGAATTGTGTGTATACAGGTGGCTCAGTGGTTGGCACTGTATATGGTGGCTCAGTGGTTGGCACTGTATATGGTGGCTCAGTGGTTGGCACTGTATATGGTGGCTCAGTGGTTGGCACTGTATATGGTGGCTCAGTGGTTGGCACTGTATATGATGGCTCAGTGGTTAGCACTGTATATGGTGGCTCAGTGGTTAGCACTGTATAAAGTGGCTCAGTGATTAGCACTGTATATGATGGCTCAGTGGTTAGCACTGTATATGGTGGCTCAGTGGTTAGCACTGTATAAAGTGGCTCAGTGATTAGCACTGTATGGTGGCTCAGTGGTTAGCACTGTATATGGTGGCTCAGTGGTTAGCACTGTATATGGTGGCTCAGTGGTTAGCACTGTATATGGTGGCTCAGTGGTTAGCACTGTATATGGTGGCTCAGTGGTTAGCACTGTATATGGTGGCTCAGTGGTTAGCACTGTATATGGTGGCTCAGTGGTTGGCACTGTATATGGTGGCTCAGTGGTTAACAGTGTATTTGATGGCTAAGTGGTTTTCACGGTGTGAAGGCTTAGTGGTTTGCACAGTGCGGTGGCTCAGTGGTTTTCAGTGCGTTGGCGGAGTAGTTAGCACTGCGCAGTGGCTCAGTGGTTAGTGCAGCATGGAGGGTTGGTAATCAGGCCTGGACGGCGGCTCTGTGGTGAGCGCAGGATGGAGGGTTGGTAGTCAGGCCTGGACGGGGGCTCTGTGGTGAGCGCAGGATGGAGGGTTGGTAGTCAGGCCTGGACGGCAGCTCTGTGGTGAGCGCAGGATGGAGGGTTGGTAGTCAGGCCTGGACGGCGGCTCTGTGGTGAGCATAGGATGGAGGGTTGGTAGTCAGGCCTGGACGGCGGCTCTGTGGTGAGCGCAGGACGGCGGCTCTGTGGTGAGCGCAGGACGGCGGCTCTGTGGTGAGCGCAGGACGGCGGCTCTGTGGTGAGCGCAGGACGGCGGCTCTGTGGTGAGCGCAGGACGGCGGCTCTGTGGTGAGCGCAGGACGGCGGCTCTGTGGTGAGCGCAGGACGGCGGCTCTGTGGTGAGCGCAGGACGGCGGCTCTGTGGTGAGCGCAGGACGGCGGCTCTGTGGTGAGCGCAGGACGGCGGCTCTGTGGTGAGCGCAGGACGGCGGCTCTGTGGTGAGCGCAGGACGGCGGCTCTGTGGTGAGCGCAGGACGGCGGCTCTGTGGTGAGCGCAGGACGGCGGCTCTGTGGTGAGCGCAGGACGGCGGCTCTGTGGTGAGCGCAGGACGGCGGCTCTGTGGTGAGCGCAGGACGGCGGCTCTGGTGAGCGCAGGACGGCGGCTCTGTGGTGAGCGCAGGACGGCGGCTCTGTGGTGAGCGCAGGACGGCGGCTCTGTGGTGAGCGCAGGACGGCGGCTCTGTGGTGAGCGCAGGACGGCGGCTCTGTGGTGAGCGCAGGACGGCGGCTCTGTGGTGAGCGCAGGACGGCGGCTCTGTGGTGAGCGCAGGACGGCGGCTCTGTGGTGAGCGCAGGACGGCGGCTCTGTGGTGAGCGCAGGACGGCGGCTCTGTGGTGAGCGCAGGACGGCGGCTCTGTGGTGAGCGCAGGACGGCGGCTCTGTGGTGAGCGCAGGACGGCGGCTCTGTGGTGAGCGCAGGACGGCGGCTCTGTGGTGAGCGCAGGACGGCGGCTCTGTGGTGAGCGCAGGACGGCGGCTCTGTGGTGAGCGCAGGACGGCGGCTCTGTGGTGAGCGCAGGACGGCGGCTCTGTGGTGAGCGCAGGACGGCGGCTCTGTGGTGAGCGCAGGACGGCGGCTCTGTGGTGAGCGCAGGACGGCGGCTCTGTGGTCAGGGCAGCGAAGGTGGGCGGAGCCATGGCGGGAGCCCCGTGAGGTGGGCGGAGCCTGTCGCGAGGTTGACGGGGCCAAGCCAAAGCGGTGTAGCGGGATGGCGGCGTGGTAAGTATACTAGAGACTGGTAGTGTGTGAGTGTGTGAGGGAGAGAGAGACGAAGCGATCCTCCAGCATAGGGCGGCCATCTTGGTCCACCCTGTGCGGGTGGAGCTGTCAAAATATCCGGCCACAACACTACGGAAGTGGCTTCGGTTTTGCCCGGAAGTCGCTTCGGGCTTTATATTATAGATATATGGATGTGTGATTTTCTGGATTTTATTTTTGATATTCTATCTCTCACTGTTAAAATTAACCTACCCTAAAAAAAAATAGACAGTCCATGTCTTTGTCAGTGGACAAACTTACAAAATCAGCAAGGGATCAAATAATTATTTCCTTCACTGAGTGTATATACATATGGGTGTGTGTATGTATATATGCGTATATATGTATGTATATATATATGTATGTGTATATATGTGTGTGTGTGTGTGTGTGTGTGTGTGTATGTGTGTGTATATATATATGTATATATATGTATATATATATATATATATATATATATATATATATAATATTATATTTATATTAGATGTACAAATATATATTTAGATATATCTCTTTTGAATGAACCAGTGGCTTTGAGGCTGGTAAGAAAAGAACAGAGATCAACTGAAAACCTTTCCAAGTGAGTTGTCTTTGACAATTACCATGAAATTATTAGCACCAATCCAATTGGCACAATGGACCACTAGTTTAATAATATTTTTTTTTTTTTTGTTTAAATTTTTTATTTTTTAAAAATACTACATTAACTGTTTTTCTCTTTTTTTATTTATTTACATTTTATATTGGATATTCAAAAGTAGTACGGTAACTACATGGATTGATTGCAGTGGCGCACCCAGAAATTTCCCAAGGGAGGGGTCCAAGAAACACACGCCTGCCCTGAAAGGGGGGTGTCACCCCCCAGCGGGGTTCCAAGGGGCAAAGCCCCTGGTGGGGGGTTTGCGGGAGCGAAGCCCCGTAAAAGCCAAGCGATTTTTTTTTTTTTTTTTTTTTTTTTTTTTTTTTTTTTTTTTTTTTTGTAAATTTGAATACCTAATTAATGCTTAATACTGCACGAAAACGGTCTTATTTGTTGTGCCTCTATGGTAGGAATTACATTGCGTAGTAATTAATTTTTTTCTAAAACACTAGTTACTTGCAGAAAATAAGGTCTGTCACAGCAGTGTTACTTGGCACTTACGCCTACTATAGTTTACTCGAAGCGTTACAAAGCAAATGCCAAAATTCTCGTGTCATGTTAATTCTGCTGAGAGCAGCGCGACCAATCAGCAACGTGGGATTCATATTTCCTGCCAAGCTTGAAAAGTACAAGCAGAAAAGTACCGCAGCTTGAATGCCGCGCGGGGCACTACCGCTGCGAGCAGCTGGGAAATGACCAGTCATCTCCCGGCTGGCTTGCCGCGGGCCTCTGTGTGGCAGGTGGCCACGGCTGAGCTACTGCTGGCGGCCATCCATGCATGCACACACCCACCCACCCATTCACCCATCTATGCACCCATGCATGCACCCATCCATCCATTCATTCATGCTTACCTCAATCATGATCCTTGGGTGAGGAGGAGGAGCCCGGGAGAGGAGGAAGGGCGCCATAGCAGAGCAGAGGAGGCTGACCAGCAGGTGCAGCCTGCCAGGAGAGAGGTGGGGGTGCGGAACGGGGGGGTGTTATGAGCACGGGAAGAGGCCGGGAAGGCTGACCGGGGGGGTGCACCCGCCGGGAAATAGAGGACAGATCATGAGGGACATGGGACCACAGAGGTGGGGGGGCAGAGGGAAGGGGCGGGGGGAAGCTGATAATTACGGAGCAGGAGGGGGCTGAGGAGGGGGAGGGAACCCACCGACCCACCCCTCCACACCTGACTGGGAGGCTCCAATCAGATCTGGACGGGTGAATCGCTCTGTTTCACTTTAAACTGCCAATAAGAGATTTTAGCCACAGGCGGGCTAAGCCACCCCCCTGGTCCTAATGATCCCGCAGCATCGGTGACCGCTGCTGCGGGACCCTGATCCCACCATGATGTTGCACAACATCATGGGTCGGGAATGCACCAAAACCCACGATGTTTGTGCAACATTATGGGTCGAGAAGGGGTTAAAGAAAAAAGAAGGTAAGTGGCCGCCAGACACATCAGTTTTATAGTGGTAACCTTGGGATAAAACTGGTGTAAGTCCAAACTGTCCTCGACCAAGCATAGTCTGTCTGTCTAGAAATTAGACTGAGGATTAAGGGTTAAGGCCCCGTCACACACTACTATATTGTTGACGATGAATGATCTCCCAGTGCCGCACAGCAAGCGCTGGGAGATGATAACCAGGGTAAATGTCGGGTAACTAAGCGCTGCACTGCTCTGTTACCCGATGTGTACCTTGGTTACCAGCGTTCGCACTGATCGCTGGTGAGTCTGTCTGCTTGACAGCTCACCAGCGATCAGATAACTATGTCCCAGTGATCCCGGCCACGTCGGATCGTTGGTTGGATCGCTGGGACATCGTACTGTGTAACCTGGCCTTTAGATTCCACCAGCCATCATCTCATGTCCACAGCCAGTGGTGAAAAGTGTATGTATGTGTATGCATGTAAATACAATATATGGTTGTGTGACTTTCTGAATTTTATTTTTGATATTCGCTTTCACTGTTAAAATTAACCTACCCTTCAAATTATAGACTGCGCATGTCTTTGTCAGTGGGCAAACTTACAAAATCAGCAACGGATCAATTATTCCCTTTACTGAGTGTATATATGTGTGTATGTATATATGGATGTTCAAATATATACTGTATTTATATGTATTTTTTGGATGATACTTATTTGGCTTTGAGGCTGGTAAGAAAAGGACACAGATCAACTGAAAACCTTTCCAAGAGAGTTGTCTTTGACAATTACCATGACATTTGCACTGCAGCCTTTGCAGCGCTGGGGTCCTGAGGTCCTGGGTTCAATTCCCACCAAGGACACCAAGGACAACACCTGCAAGGAGTTTGTATGTTCTCCCAGTGTTTGTGTGGGTTTCCTCCGGGCACTCCGGTTTCCTCCCACATTGTAAAGACATACCGATAGGATGTTTAGATTGTGAGCTCCAAGAGAGACAGCATTACTGATGTATGTAAAGTGCTATGGAATTAATAGCGCTATATAAATGAATAAATATTATTATTATTAGCACCAATCCAATTGGCACAACAGACCTCTATATAATGACTCAGTTGGCAATGTGGGGCGGAGGGGGGCTGTTGGTTTATCATAATGTGTAAATGGGAGCTTTGAGCCCATTATACTGTGTATAGGGGAGTTGTGGACCAGTTATACTGTGTAAAGGGAAGTTGTGGACCCATTATACTGTGAAGGAGAGCTGTGGACCCATTATATTGTTTATAATGGATATGTGAGCCCATCATACTGTGTATAAGCGAGCTGTGGGCTCATCATGCTGTGTATAGAGGAGCTGTAGACCCATCTTACTGTATATATGGGAGATGTAGGCCCATCATATTGTGTATAGGGGAGCTGTGGGACCATCATACTGTGTATATGGGAGCTGTGGGACCATCATACTGTTGCAAGACCAATGACACCCATTAGACCGGACCGTCCCATAGGTGAGTATAATTAATGTAGTTTCACAGTATGCAGATTGCCCTGGGGGCTTACATACAGTATTCTTACTGGTTTTTCTATATGGGAAAAACCTAGTGAGTCCTTCATTTTAATATTTTTACTATTCCTCAAACTGGTGACTCCTTCAGATCAATAATCTCTACCTGGGGCCGGAATTTTGTCATTTACATCTTGAAATGTTCTTCTGATTTTCATTTTTTTAGCTTTTTTTTCCACATAAATTAAGATTGTCCAAACACAAAAATTCAAGAGTTTAGGAGAAAAAGGGTTAAGAAGCGCGCTCTCACTCCAAGGAATCCAATGATTCAGGTTGTTAGAAATACAGATAGTGATTTATTACACGTTTCAGGGTCTAGACCCTTCCTCAGATAACACCACACGAAATAAGATGTACACCTTAGTCCTGTACTGGTCCGGTGTATATATAGGTAACAGTAAGATCAAAATGAGTCTCGGGCTGGCTTCACACCACTTTTTTTTTTTTTTTGATCCGGGGCTGTCCAGTGTAAACCAGACAGCCCCGTACCAGTTTTTGGCCCCATAGCAGCCTATGGGGCAGGATGGAGCCGGATGGCAGCTCTCTGCCATCCGGTTTCATCACTCCAGGTCAATCCGGGGGAATACGGATTATTCTCTCCGGACACAAAAATGATGCTTGCATCATTTTTTTGTCCGGGGAGAAAAATCTCCCCAGTTTGCCGGATCCCAGATTCGGGGCAACCCGGCGCTCCCTCACATGGAGGATCTGGGAACCGGACACTGGCGGCTGCACGCCGCTGTTGTTTCAGGACCACGGCTAGCTCCATGCTAGCCGCGGTCTTGAAAAATCAGCAGCTGCGGCTGTACACAGGACCGGAGGGCATATTTGGCCCTCCGGTTCTGTGTGCTGATTCGGTCCGGGGCTGTCAGGGTCATCCTGGACAGCCCCGGACCGGATTGTGGCGCCCCGCAACGAGTGCGTCACAAGGGAGTATTGCAGCCGCAATATTCTCTGATACAGCAGTGATATAGTTAACTTTGAGATCCAACCCTACATACAACACCTAGAACAGAGGGCCAATCCTAGGTCCTGGGGGGTGGAGTGTTAGGGTAGTGTAGTAGAACACACAATAGTCTAGACCAGAACAGAATAGCCTGGAATCTAGAGCAGAGCCTAGAACACAGAGCTTGGAGAGGAGCGGGGGCTCCGCACCCCGTGCGGGCCCCTGGGCCGTCACCGGTCGGGTGTCAGCACCTGAGGCCTTAACCACCGGGATTGGGCATCATCTACACGGGTTCCCAAAAGACTCCCGTGCCCACAACTCACAGCCGGTTCACTGGTACCGAAGCTGGCAGCAGTTCACCTCTGCCATGCGAACCAGAAGAGTGGAGGAGCAGCTTTACAGGAGCACCAGCCAACTTCCAGTCGTCTAACCAGCGGTGTACCCACCGAGGGATCCAAGGCTCCCCAAAACATCCAGAACGTACATCATGGATAGGGCATTGAAGCAGCCTCCCCGTACCCGACCTGGTATTCCTGGGCGACACTGGCAACTAAGTAGGTAGAATGGAGGAACACTGCGGATCTCTGAGGGACACTATCACTGCTGAGTCCACCCGGTCTACTACTCAACCACTGTATGCCATGTATTGCCTACTGGTTACAGTAAAGACCCGTTATAGAGACTTTCTGTGTCTGTGCTTCCTTATGAACTGTCCGTCCGCACAACAAGGTAACCGCAGCTGCCGCACAACATCTTAAGCAGCTCCAGCCTCCGGGGCTCACCGCTCAGCCTGTGGGGAGCGTAACATCTTGCTGCTGTCCATCCCCCGGGGGCTCCGCAGCGTCGGTAGTCCTTACCGAACTACTCATAGGTGGCGTCACAAATAAATTAAAACCCCTTTAATCTGTTCCACCAAGACGTCTTCAACTTTTGATCTGCACTACACCGGGCCCCACTACCGGCAGGCGCGGTCCACCCGTGACAAGGAGGAAGGAAGCATCGCCTGTCTAAACCGGAGTCCCGGCCACGGTGAGTCATGATCACACCGTGGTGTGAAGCCAGCCTTACATATTAATGTCATCAAATGTGTATACGTGGCAAGTTAGATGTAACCATTCTGTGTAAGCATGTGAGTATATCACAAAAAGGCTATAAACGCTCATAGAAAAGATACATCAGAGTCAGACATAAAGATAAGTACAGACAAGTTACAGAATTGTTGCATATATACATAAAAGAAGAAAAGAAGATTTTTACTCTATAGTATATATAATGTATTATCTTGTTTGGTTTTTACAGGATTTTGCTGGACAAGAACCTGTGCTATGTCATTCCTCATGGATATCTCCATCTAATGTGCTTGCGCCACCCCATATTCTCATACTCCTGAATCTCTAAATTATACTGAACTTAAAAATTGCTAAACGTTTTATTTTTAAATTAATATTTTATTATAATAAAAATAAAAAATAATGGATAAAAATGAACAATAAAAAATTTAAAATGTAAAAAAGGTGAGAAGAACCATGAGATGTAATAATTATATTTTATATTGTTTCCTTAAAAAAAAAAAAAAAAAAATATATATATATTTTTTTTTTTTTTTTATTTTGTAGTATATTAAAAATGATTTTGAAAACTGTTTAGTGAGTGTGTGTACATGCTTAAAAAAAAATTTTGGTTTTTAATGTGCAGGTTATAATGTGTATGAGGCATAATCTATTATATAATTGTCTAAGGGTTTTTTGAGTGTGTCTGTCGCCGAAATTGCGCGCCACAGAGAGGCAGCTCATTGGTTGCCGCCTGACGAGAGCGTGAGCGCCGCTTCCGCAGTGTTACACCATCTGGCAGACAGTGGACGCAGCGCGCGCAAGCCAGCCGGGAGACAGCCGCCGTCAGCCGGTCGTCTACCGGCTGGCGAGCCGCTAACCGGAGTTCAGCCACGGTACCTGCGGCACGGAGGTCTGCGGCAAGCCAGCTGGTCATTTCCGGGATCAGGATAGCAGCGCGTGCCATATTTCAAATACACTGTACTCCATCCTCACAGCCTCCCCATCCTCACAGCCTCCTCCTTCCTCACAGCCTCCTCCTTCCTCACAGCCCCTTCCATGCCCTGAGCCCCCTCCATGCCCTCAGCCCCCTCCATCCCCTCAACCTCCCCCATCCCCTCAACCTCCCCATCCCCTCAACCTCCTCCATCCCCTCAACCTCCTCCATCCCCTCAACCTCCTCCATCCCCTCAGCCTCCTCCATCCCCTCAGCCTCCCCATCCTCCTCCTATCTATAAGGTCTGTCAGTCAGTTTGACGCACTTCACTCCTGTCTACAAGGTATTCTAGAATACCCGATGCGTTAGAATCGGGCCACCATCTAGTATGGTATAAATATCCCTATTAGTGTAATGTGATGTGTGTGCTTTTCTATAGATTAATCAATAATATAAAATGTATATATAATGTGGTAAAAAATTGTGTGCTAGAGGCGCTCAATAGCAAAGTGTTAATAAATTAATTACTCCTTCTATAATATGTTTAAAATATAAAGTGTCTGTGAGCAAAAATTAAAACTTGTATAAAAATTAATGAAAAAGAGAGGGGCTTCATACAACTAGAGAAGAACTGAGTACACTGTCATACCCAGGACTGCTGGTAACTGAGGAGCAGTGGAATTGTCGGCTCTAGTGTTGTGCCACTCACAGATGGGAGTGTAAAGTGGCAGGAGCTCAGGATATACGATAAAACCATGGGGGTATTAGGACCTGGAGGATTAGCAGTGGAAGGCAGTGGAGATTGCAGCGCGGTATGTAAGCAAATGTCAGACTGCGAGAAAGAGAACTATGATATACCATGGACTTCTAAAGCCCCCACCATGGATCTGCCGTCATCCACCTTCCCTATGCCATGGACTTCTATAGCCTCCACCATGGATCTGCCCTCATCCACCCTCCCTGCGCCATGGACTTCTATAGCCCCCACCATGGATCTGCCCCATCCACCTTCCCTATGCCATGGACTTCTATAGCCTCCACTGCGGATATGCCCCCATCCACCTTCCCTATGCCATGGACTTCTATAGCCTCCACTGCGGATATGCCCCCATCCACCTTCCCTATGCCATGGACTTCTATAGAATACCATGGATCTGCCCCATCCACCTTCCCTATGCCATGGACTTCTATAGCCTCCACTGTGGATATGCCCCCATCCACCTTCCCTATGCCATGGACTTCTATAGCCTCCACCATGGATCTGCCCCCATCCACCTTCCCTATAGCCCCTACCCAACGCCGTTAAAACGCATCATGTAAATGTAGCCTTAGAGGATGGATGATGTTGTCAGGATGGAGCAGGCTGTCACAATGCGGACGCCTGTCAGGATGGAGGATGCCAAGATCTAGGCTGTCAGGACAGAGTTGGCTGTTGGGAAGGAGTACGTTGTTAGGAGGGAGGAAGCAACTAGTGGGAGGACGTTGTTAGGATGGGGGAGGCTGTCACAATTGAGGAGGCCGCTGTGATGATGGAGGCTGCTGTCAGGATAGAGGACGCTGTCATGCTTTTACATATAGAATTCGTACCTATTACAGGCAACGAGGCTTTACTCATGTACAGTTTATTGTGGAATGACTGCACATAAAAACAATGTGGCGTTTCTATTTTGACCCTTGTGGCAGATCAGAATTTGCCCATTCAAGAGAGCTGGTCCATAAGAAATGCGGATGGCACTCGGATGGCGTCTGTGTGTCAGCTACATGATGTCCATTTTCGTTATGTAATGGTTCGGAAAAAAAATGATTTTTATTTCCTTATTTTAATTTTTATAATTACTGGTTCAGAGCATTGATTTTTTTTTAATCCTATATAATAATTGCCAGTTGCTGGCATCCGGCCACTGTGCCACTATTCCGGCATGCACCGCGGCCGGATGCCATCACGAGCCGCAATATCCCTGAAGCCTCAGCCAGGATCTGTGCTCGGCTCCCGGTGTCTTCAGACATTCTGAGCAATAGAGCACAGATCCCGCCTGAGTGTGCGGCTGCAGGGACCCGGGATCTCATCTGCCTGGATGGCAGAGGTGAGCACAGACAGGGTGAAAAGAGAGGGCACGGAGGAAGCATGGAGGGGGCACAATATCCCCCTGCTGCACTGATACAGTGTGCCACATTGCTTGCACAGCTGCAGCAGTGTCGGCACTTTGTATAAGTGCACAGGGAGTGGGCACATGACAGGGGGCCACACAGGACATACAGGGGGCCACACAGGACATACAGGGGGCCACACAGGACATACAGGGGGCCACACAGGACATACAGGGGGCCACACAAGACTCACAGGGGGCCCCACAGCACACACAGGGGGCCCCACAGCACACACAGGGGCCCCACAGCACACACAGGGGGCCCCACAGCACACACAGGGGGCCCCACAGCACACACAGGGGGCCCCGCAGCACACACAGGGGGCCACGCAGGACACACAGGGGGCCACGCAGGACACACGCAGGACAGATGGGGGCCCACGCAGGACAGATGGGGGCCCACACAGGACAGACAGGGGCCCACGCAGGACAGAGAGGGGGCTTTCAGCACAGACAGGGGGCCATACAGGACAGGGACACAAGACAGGACAGGGCCACACAGGACAGGGGCACACAGGATGGGGACACGGGCACACAGAACAGAGGGACACAAGGCAGAAGACAGCGAGACACTGGGCCAATGGGCAGTGGGCCACTGGGCCACAGGACAGCGGAACACTGGGCCACAGGACAGCAGCACACAGGGCCAGAGGACAGGGCCAGAGAACACCGGCACACAGGGGCAGAGGACTGGGGAACACAGGGGCAGAGAACAGGGGGAGACAGAGACAAGGGGACACAGGGCCAGAGGACAGGGTGAGACAGCTAACCATTCAGCCACTTTATACAGTCCTAACCACTGACCCACCATGTACACTGCTCTCCACTGAGCCAACCTATACTGTGCTAACCACTGACCTACCATGTACAGTGCTATCCACTCAGCCACCATATACTGTACTAACCACTGACCCACCATATACAGTGCTAACCACTGACCCACCGTATACACTGCTATACACTGAGCCACCATAAACTGTGCTAACCACTGAGCCACCACACAGTGCTAACCACTGAGCCATCATATACTGTCCTAACCACTGAGCCATCATATACTGTGCTAACCACTGAGCCATCATATACTGTGCTAACCACTGACCCACAGTTACCAGTGCTAACCACTGAGTCACCATATACTGTGCTAACCACTGAGCCACCACACAGTGCTAACCACTGACCCATCATATACTGTCCTAACCACTGAGCCATCATATACTGTGCTAACCACTGAGCCATCATATACAGTGCTAACCACTGACCCACAGTTACCAGTGCTAACCACTGTGCCACCGTATACAGTGCTAACCACTGAGCCACCATATACTCCATATAAATCCCGCAACAACAGCATACTTTCCGGAGAGAAGACTGTACTATTCAGCGGCTATTTTTATGGCACCTGTTCACCGCACTCCCAATGCAATAGCATCGGGCCTATTTCTAGTTTGAATAATAAAATTGGCCGATATATCGTGTGATGCTTGAAACTATCTACAAACTTTTGATCATTGCCCCATTTTCATCTGATGTGTATGGGGCTTTACCCTTAGTTGTGGAGCAGCTTTACTATAGGACAAATATACATTTCTGTTATTTCCATGTAAAATAATGTTTGTTGTGACAATATGATTGTATGAGATTTATTGACGCAGAAATGGCCATAAACACTGGATACAACATCCTCACATGAGAAATGTAGATTTACATAAACTGAGTGAGATTCTCTATTGGTGATAACAGTAGGAGGTCGGGAAGGTGAGAGGAGACTTCAGGGGATAAAATAACTTCAGAAGTAATGACAATAACAATTAATTAGCAATACAAACAATACTAAAGAAGTGTCTGCCTGATACCAGTGGGGGACACCTGACATTAGTGAGGCTATTCACAGGTAATTAAATGACAATAGGGTTTACATGAATGTCCATGTTCTAGGAGACACATTCATTTGTAAATCAATGGAGGTTTTGGATATCCAATAGGAATAGGCAATGGTAGAGGATTGACCTCATTGCCAGGTAATTGCTTCTCTATAAAAGATAGAAGTTCATGGATCTTGTGGACTCATTCCTGAGATCTTCTCTGTGGAGATAGGACCTCTGAGACCGAACCAGAACAAAGCGACATCACTCTACTTATTGGAGCAGAACCCAACTTTTCATCAACTTCAACAAAACCCAACCCAGGTAAGATGACTCTTTAATAGTTCATTAATTGGTGTTATTAATTTTGGGATTATGGGCATATGACCAAAAGCAATCAATCCCCTTTCTAGTTACATTATACCGGTCATAGATCCTAAATTTCTTATTGGTTTTAATCACCAATTTTAATACTTATGCCCTAAAAATGACTAAAGTATTTTAGGAGTAATACCTTTTATCGGCTAACCAGAAAATGTATAATTACAATATAATTTTTCTGGTTAGCCAATAAAGGTATCACTCTTAAAATGTGTTTGTCATAATACTTCTGTATGTTTTATCTATATAATCCCGGCACATACAGTATACAGGTAGGTTTATCATATTATCCATTTTGTTTGTTTGATATTATTTATATCCCGAATATAAGAAATGGCCTCCAGATGGAGAAAGGGGAAAGAATGAGGAGGAGGAAAGTATATTAGGTCAGAGAAATGCCCCAACATTATTACTGAGATAATGGATTAGTCAATATTGACAAGTAAGAAGATTCTGGTTATCAGTTTAATCAGCCTAAAGGCCCATGTCACACACACAGATCTCTGGTTGCAGTGAAATCATGGACACATTTCACCATTTTGTGGCTGTAATAAAAATGGATTAATGTGTCCATAATTTCACTGCAACCAGAGATCTGTGAACAATATCTGCACAAATATCTGTGTGTGTGACGTGGCCCTAATTAACTGTATATATCTATTGTATAAGAATAAGATACAGATTCATATTACTGAGAGCAATGTGAATGGTTTTAACTTAACATATTATAATAACATAGCTACATTGAATAATGGTAATATTCCTGAAGGGTTAATACTCATTATCTGTCTGTAGTTTGAGATTTTATCCATTGACATTCGCTCTATATTAATCCTGTATAATTCTGAGGATAAGTCCACAGACGTGAACTCGGGAATAGTTTTTCTATGAGGGAAAATCAAAATCCAATAAAAGTAAAATTGTGGGAAAGAAAAGTGATTCCGGCATTGGGTTATTTTTTGGTCTTCATTGAGCGGTAACAATGATTCTCCACCGTCAATTCCAGTTCTGCTGATTCCAAATATGGAGAGGATTTTTCTTAAGAGTTGAAACACAAATAGGATTTTTTTATCTTGTATTTGATCTATTCTGAGACATTATAACTTCTTTATTTGGATGAAGCTGTGAAGGTTTGACATTTGCATGGTGACTTGTAGCTTTTATTCTTGTCTCTCCTGGGCAGACTGGATATTGGGATATATCCTTTTTTTTAAAGGAAACGGCACCCTAAAAAAGTTATGATGGTTCAAATTTATTTTGCACTGTAATCTATTCCGATTTTGGGTTAATTTTGATATGTTTTGTTTATTTTACCTACATGGATGTGTTGATACCAAATTTGCTTATTTATCTTTTTATTCGCAAAGTTGGGTAATTCAAATTACATTTTTAAAAATGTATTTTCTAGTTCTTTCAGTGTTTTTTATTTTACTTTTATCCTTAGGGGATTTGAACTTGCAATTTTATATCCTTTAGGGTACCTTTACACGCGGCTACATTTCTAGGGTGGCTACAGGTAACTTACTGGTTGCAGTGAAATCATGGAGAGATTATTCCATTTGTACACAGCAACAAGATAGAACCTTGTCTCCATGATTTCACTGCAACCAGTAAGTTACCTGTAGCCACCCTAGAAATGTAGCCGCGTGTAAAGGTACCCTCAGTGATAACAGATTCTGTGTTTTACCCCCGACAGAAATGGCCAATAACAACATCATTGACCTCTGCAGCCTGGAGTTCAAGAGAGAGCTCGGAGAGGGAGGATTCGGGAAAGTAAGTGTGAAATTATCCTCCGCACTGTTCTCCGGATATATCTTGCACCATAGACACAAGAGGGATATATATAATATACACATACACATATATTCATTACAGGATATTCATATCAATGTAAACACTTAAGCTGCAAAGATAACAAAAGTATTCTAGGAGTGATCCCTTTATTGAGTATCCAGAAAATATATATTTGAAGGCTCTCAGAGCTCTTGAAGCTGTAAATATATTTTTCTGGTTGGCCAATAGCAGAATCACTCCCAGAATATTTTCTCATTTTTGGGGTTTATGTGTTTGCATTGATTTTTTTGGCTACACACGGTACCACAGTATAATTTAGTATTGTGCATCCTAAGGACGATCATATGTACTTATAACTGTGGTAATCTAGTGATCTACTTCACAGATCCACATAATAGATGACAGTTTGTTCTAATTTGTTGTGATTTTCTCCAGGTCATCTTGGCATCAGAACCGGCTACTAAAGAACTGCTGGCCATCAAAGTGATGGATAAAAGCCGGGCTGAGGAAAAGGTACAGAAGGAAGTAGAAGTCCTGAAAGTGGCTGCCGGCTGCCGTTACTTAATTTCGGAGCGGGGGTTCATGGAGACCCCATTTGAGTACCTAATAGCCATGGACTATATGGCCGGAGGAGACCTCTTCAACCACATGGCTGTTTCGATGCCATTTAACATAGAAACAACAAGGTAAATGTTTTATACTGAATCTTCAGAAGCCGCTGCCTGTACATTATAGTGGACAATGGACAACAGGAGAAAATAATAACATGAAAAGAACGTGTGTGTGATCTCTTCATGTTTTCTGTATGATTGTGTATGTAACCACTGACCCATCCTTTAATTTCTACTCCACAGACTTTTTGCGGCAGAGATGGTGTGCGGACTCCAATTCCTGCATGAGCGCGGCATCATACATTGGTAATTATTTCATCTTCATACGTCTGTCAGGTCTGACTTTGTTCTATTGTGGAAAGTTCTTTTCATGAATTGTCCCCACAATCCGTGTCTGCTCCTTCTCCCTGCAGTGACCTGAAGCCAGAGAACATCCTCCTCGATCACACCGGACACATCAGAATCTCCGATTTTGGCTTATCAGCCATTGATGTGTTTGAGGAGGACTTGCTGGATTACATTGTTGGCTCCAAAGGATACATAGCGCCTGAGGTAAGGAACATCTGTGTGACTGATGCCAATTGTAGAATTAAAGGATAATATGATCCCAGTACACCCTGTTTATATCTAGTCCACAGACCAGGCCTCATAGCCTCTGTATGTACAGTAAATCCCTCTAACAATATATTTAGCTCATTTCTGATCTTATTTTCCCACAGATAATGGACCGGGAAGGGTTCAATTATCTGGCAGATTATTTTTCCTTTGGAGTCATCCTATATACAATGTTTGTCGGTGAGCAGCCATTTTACAGCCGGGGCTCATTGGAGGAATACCACCAGTCCCTCCATAAAGACATCCTTTGTTTTCCACTGGGGATCTGCTTTGATGCCATGGATCTCATAGAAGGGGTGAGTAAAATCAGATAGAGAAGAATTAGGGATTAAAAGAAAACATAGAAGATAAGATGGGGACAGCCCATAGACATGTTATAATAACTTATCAGTAATATATAATGACTAATGGTCTTTTTTTTTTATTTTCTAGCTTCTCTGCAAAATACCTTTTTGCAGATCAGCCACAACCGCGTCTATCAGATTCCACTCGTTTCTATACTCTATAGACTGGAGCGATGTGGAGTCTGGCAGAGCTGACCCGCCCTTCCCGTATTACAATGTAAGTACAAAACATAACATCCATAGTGATATCACTGCCCAGTAACAAACGTGCCCATCATGCACTTTGATATATCCCCCAATATACTGTATATATGTGAGGAGCCGATTCTCAGATGTATCTATTTCTCTTCTTACAGGACATCAGTGGATGAACATGAGAGACAAGTAAAGGCTGAAGTTGGAGGACTTCTTGCAGCTACATTTATGTGACCATCTGGAGGACTCCTCTGCAATTTGCTGTTAAGGAGAAGATGACTGGAGATAGAAAGAAGATGGCGGCTGCTCCTTCTCCTACCAATATGGACAGACAGAAAGATGCGGTTGCTCCTTCACTTAGAGGGAATGGATAAACAGAAGGAAGCGGCTGCTCTTTCTCCTTCCTGGACTCGAACAGACAGAAGACAATGGACCGACAAAAGGCCAAACTTTGTATATACATTCTCATTTAATGTTTGTAAAATATTAACAACTTTTATGAACAATAAATACAGAAAAGAATCTTTGGTGTTTTTAGATAAATTCTTCACATATAGAGCAGCTTTTCTGTATTTTTATCAATATCATGAAGGACTGGGTTGAGGTATTTTTGTGCATTAAACAGATAAAGCTCCAATTCCCCCCCCCCCACCCACAAAAAAAATGTGTGTCAGAATCTAAGGTAACAGGACCCCTAACACAGCCCCCTCCCTTTTGATTGATCAGGTGACAATCTCTGCCGACCATTAACACTAAAATTGTTCACAAACAATTGTTCACTACAAAATATCAGCAAAAGTAAAGAATGTGGTATACTTCAGGGGTGAGGTTTATCAGGTAATATAATATCACAGATATAGAATCATTCCTTGTTTGTGGACCATTTATACAATACAAGGGACAGGTAAAATATCAGGGGTGAATATCTCTATATTATAAATGTCAGACTCAAAGACTATCATGGAAACTAATACAGGGTAATCCAACTATAATGAGGATGTTTTTGTTTATATTAATGTCAACCATTGCAGCTTGCCACAAAACTGATGGTGGTTCTAGTGTTGTATTCCTGCATGGAGGAATAATCCAGCAGTGGTCAGATCAAGAGTAGCCTCCATCTTGGGGAGTTTCCGGCAGAGCAGGGATCTGGTTGCAGCTCCTCTGCTCCTGTCCTGGGCAGTGCTCACATCAACTGTATTCAGGTCTTCAAGACATGAATACAATTCCATGCAGGGAGAGAGCAATGGCCGGTTCAAGACAGTGACTGCTCCCTTTTTTGCACATATGCCCTGCCAGTGTGCTGCATGCCTTTGTCCAAAGGAAAGTGTTTGGTGGCCGCAGACATTCAGCAATGTCAGGTTTTCTTGTAAACTGCATAAACTTGGGGGAGAGAGGTAGCGCCCTAGGAAGGTGCCTACCCCTCATTCTGGTCCTGGGTTCATGATAACCAATATGCCCACCAAGAAACCTTTACAATGGATCTCAACCATTCTTTCCTGGGCTGTGAAATCCATTTGTTTATGATGAGTTTCAACCAAACCTGCAAATTTGGCAGGTCTTGACCACTTGTTTCAGTGTAAGGAACGCCTAACTATTTCCAGACTCATATTATTGAGTAAAAGAAGATTAAATGAAAATGAAGAGGTCGGGAAAAATGGGAGTTGGCCAAACAAGCTTTTGGTGATAGTGATACACCCTATTAACAACTATCTAATGTGCATAGGGAAGGAGAATGTATGGGGAGGTTTAGAGTAATAATTGAAGTGTTGGGTCATTAGCCGCTGCTAATATTTGGGGATCTTATTTCTAATCAAAATGTCAACATTTCTTATCACGTTTTGCTGCATCTATCAATAGTCTCGAGACAAATATATCTGTGTGGCCAAGTTAACTCTCATGTCATAAAAATGGCCTTCTAATAATATCTGTAGGCTGCACCATTGATTGTGTATCTGACCGATATCAGGGGACAAATTAATGAACTTCAACTGCTTCAGTCTCCTAATACTTTTGTTCTCAGTGCAGATAAGTTGATCCCAGATGACTCTGGCCGCAGGTGTCACAGATAACACATGAATGCTTGTGAGCGATCCTGTGTTCAATATTAGGGGTACGTCACACACAGCGATATCGCTAGCGATATCGCTGAAATCAGCAACCTTGCCAACAAAGAAAAAAGTAGGTAAGTGGCCGCCAGACACATCAGTTTTATAGTGGTTACCTTGGGATAAAACTGGTGTAAGTCCAAACTGTCCTCGACCTAGCATAGTCTATCTGTCTAGAAATTAGACTGAGGATTAAGGGTTAAGGCCCCGTCACACACTACTATATTGTTGACGATGAATGATCTCCCAGTGCCGCACAGCAAGCGCTTGGAGATGATAACCAGGGTAAACGTCGGGTAACTAAGCGCTGCACTGCTCTTAGTTACCCGATGTGTACCTTGGTTACCAGCGTTCGCACTGATCGCTGGTGAGTCTGTCTGTTTGACAGCTCACCAGCGATCAGATAATGATGTCCCAGCGATCGCGGCCACGTCGGATCGTTGGTTGAATCACTGGGACATCGTACTGTGTAACCTGGCCTTTAGAAACCACCAGCCATCATCTCATGTCCACAGCCAGTGGTGAAAAGTGTATGTATGTGTATGTGTGTATATATAATATATGGTTGTGTGATTTTCTGGATTTTACTTTTGATATTCGCTTTCACTGTTAAAATTAACCTACCCTTCAAATTATAGACTGCGCATGTCTTTGTCAGTGGGCAAACTTACAAAATCAGCAACGGATCAATTATTCCCTTTACTGAGTGTATATATGTGTGTATGTATATATGGATGTACAAATATATACTGTATTTATATATATATATATATATATTTTTTGGATGATACTTATTTGGCTTTGAGGCTAGTAAGTAAAGGACACAGATCAACTGAAAACCTTTCCAAGAGAGTTGTCTTTGACAATTACCATGACATTTGCACTGCAGCCTTTGCAGCTCTGGGGTCCTAAGGTCGTGGGTTCAATTCCCACCAAGGACAACACCTGCAAGGAGTTTGTATGTTCTCCCCGTGTTTGAGTGGGTTTCCTCCGGGCACTCCGGTTTCCTCCCACATTGTAAAGACCTACTGATAGGATATTTAGATTGTGAGCTCCAAGAGAGACAGCATTACTGATGTATGTAAAGTGCTATGGAATTAATAGCGCTATATACATGAATAAATATTATTATTATTAGCACCAATCCAATTGGCACAACAGACCTCTATATAATGACTCAGTTGGCAATGTGGGGGGGGAGGGTGGATGTTGGTTTATCATAATGTGTAAATGGGAGCTTTGAGTCTATTATACTGTGTATAGGGGAGTTGTGGACCTGTTATACTGTGTAGGAGAGCTGTGGACCCATTATATTGTTTATAATGTATCTGTGAGCCTATCATACTGTGTATAAGAGAGCTGTGGGCTCATCATGCTGTGTATAGAGAAGCTGTAGACCCATCTTACTGTATATATGGGAGATGTAGGCCCATCATATTGTGTATAGGGGAGCTGTGGGACCATCATACTGTGTATATGGGAGCTGTGGGCTCATCATGCTGTGTATAAGGGAGCAGTGGGCTCATCATGCTGTGTATAGGGGAGCTGTAGACCCATCTTACTGTATATATGGGAGATGTAGGCCCATCATATTGTGTATAGGGGAGCTGTGGGACCATCATACTGTGTATATGGGAGCTGTGGGCTCATCATGCTGTGTATAGAGGAGCTGTAGACCCATCTTACTGTATATATGGGAGATGTAGGCCCATCATATTGTGTATAGGGGAGCTGTGGGACCATCATACTGTGTATATGGGAGCTGTGGGCTCATCATGCTGTGTATAGAGGAGCTGTAGACCCATCTTACTGTATATATGGGAGCTGTAGGCCCATCATATTGTGTATAGGGGAGCTGTGGGACCATCATACTGTTGCAAGACCAATGACACCCATTAGACCGGACCGTCCCATAGGTGAGTATAATTAATGTAGTTTTACAGTATGCAGATTGCCCTGGGGGACTTACCGTACATACAGTATTCTTACTGGTTTTTCTATATGGAAAAAACCTAGTGAGTCGTTCATTTTAATATTTTTACTATTCCTCAAACTGGTGACTCCTTCAGATCAATAATCTCTACCTGGGGCCGGAATTTTGTCATTTACATCTTGAAATGTTCTTCTGATTTTCATTTTTTTAGCTTTTTTTCCACATAAATTAAAAGATTGTCCAAACACAAAAATTCAAGAGTTTAGTAGAAAAAGGGTTAAGAAGCGCGCTCTGGCTCCAAGGAATCCAATGATTCAGGTTGTTAGAAATACAGATAGTGATTTATTACACGTTTCAGGGTCTAGACCCTTCCTCAGATAACACCACATGAAATAAGATGTTCACCTTAGTCCTGTACTGGTCCGGTGTATATATAGAACCAGAAACCGAGTCTTTTTTATGCTCAAAAGAAATGATTATTTATTTATTTACAAAATTGCACTCATTAAAAATGCAAGTTTTGGCTGTAGATACAGGCAGTATATTGCACAGCGTGGTGTCACAGATAACATTTAGGCATTGCACTCAGCACATTGCACATTGCCACAGTAATATTGCACAAGTCCCCATATAAAAGCATAATCATGACATGATATATACAGATAATAGTATAGTATGGCATATACAAATACTGACATAGTAAGGCCCAATCAGCCCCATATCATAATGCTTCAGGAAAGCAGTGCACAATTTAGATTGGATAAGTGCATAAGAGCATACCAAATTGTATCTGCACGCGGTGCACAAGGAAAGGCCACCACCTAAACCTCCATCTCCTACGCCGTTTCGCCTACCGCTTTTTCAAGGAGAGGTGCTCGTCTCTGTGTCTCGTGCCTTATATTACAGGTGAACATGCCGCCTTGCGAGTCACCGCCCTGCACGTTACGGCGCTCGTGCTTCCAGGAGCCCGCGTCCGCACCCACCCCCGGAATCGCGTCATCACCGCGCACATCCGGACGCCGGCGTTGCCAGGCACCCAGAGCACGCGGCGATTGTAGACGCCCCCGGGGGAAGGGGGAGGCAGGGCCAGGTTGCGGAGCGCACAGCAGGAAAACATGGATCCAACACAGCAAAATAAGCATAATAGTACATCAATACAATCTCTTCATCTTTGTTGTTGATGTCCGTCTTAGATGCTGGTGGAGTGAGGCACTGAAAGCACAGAGAGGGCACCGTTAATAACTTGCACATATGTCACAATAAAAACAATTAAAATCATGATATCAGTTTATATATGTACAATAGATATCAATAAGTTTAGGTGGACAAGAGAAAGGATAAAGAGAGTAAAAGAGATAAAAGAAAAAAAGAAAAACTAGAAAAAAGAGAGGGAAAAGGAGAAAAAGAAAAAGAAAGAAATAGAAAGAGAGACCGGATGAATCAGGGTATATAACTATATCTATAGGGCTGTGCAGATTCACAGGAACGGGACAAAACTAATGGTTTCGTTGAGCCCTCTCGGACTTATTGTGTCCAATATTGAAATCCACCTAGATTCTTTCTGAGCCAATATCTTTTTTAAATTGCCCCCTCTAATACCACCCACTACCATGTCAATTCCAATGACTCTCAAAGTCCTTGGGTCGCTATTATGATGGTGATAGAAATGTCTGGGTAACGTCCTAAGTGTGCTTGGGTCCTCACAATCTATAGATCCTTCAATGTCTCGTATGTGCTCTCTAATACGCATTCTCATTTCCCTAGATGTGAGTCCCACATATACCTTGCCGCAACCACACGTGGCATGATATACCACGTGTGTGCTGGCACAGGTAATATAATGATTGATGGTATACATCTTAGCACCGTCACCAGAGCAAAATTCTTTAGAACGAACAATGCTACTCCTGCAGGCAAGACAGTGTCCGCAGGGATAGCATCCTTTTAGCTTCTTGGAATGTCCAAAAATACCGGGGGTTTTTGGGGCATAATGGCTCTTTACTAAGAGATCCTTCAAATTCTTGGATCTCCTACTGGTCATACGTGGGTAATCTGAAAGGGATTCCCTGAGCGCTGGTTCCCTGAGTAGGATGGGCCAGAACCTCTGTAAAATAGCTCGCATGCCTTGCCACTCATTATTATACGTAGATATGAAGCGTAAAGGACCATCTATATCTACCATCTTTTTTCTCTGTAGGAGGAGATCATCACGTTTTGTCCTGTTAGCCTGACCGTACCCTGCTTTAATAGATTTATTGCTATATCCCCTTGCCCTAAACCTTTCACTTAGGTCTGCGGCTTGCCGCTGGAAATTGGCTTCAGTGGAGCAGACTCTCCTCATTCGGAGGTACTGTCCAACAGGGATGGCCTTAATCGTTGATGGATGGTGGGCCAAGGAAGCATGTAGTATAGAATTGACTGAAGTTTCCTTGCGGAAAACGTCCGTTTGTAAGATTCCCCGGTCATCCACCTCCATGCGTATATCAAGGAAATCAAGAGCTTGATGTTTAAGGTATTGTTATTCAATCCATCCATAAAATCACAAAGCTGCTCCAGAGTGCCCTGCCAAAAAAATATGCAGTCATCAATGTAGCGCATCCAGCACTGCACATGGGACGCCGCCCACGCGCCCCCCCCGCGAACATGCCCCTCTCCCAAAGGCCGAGGAACAGTCCCGCGTACGAAGGCACGCAGGCCGCGCCCATGGCAGTGCCGCGCTGCTGTAAATAAAATCTATCCTTAAAAACAAAGAAATTATGTCGCAGGACAAACTGGAGCAGCTCAATGATAAGCTCACAGAGATGGCCATCCCTGTTGGACCCCTCCAAATAGAATCGAGCCGCCTCTACAAACCCCCATCATGATCGATGCAGGTGTAGAGGGACTCCACATCAGCCGTGACCATATACATATCCTGATCCACAAAGATCCCCTCGATTCTCCTCAGGGCGTCCGTTGTATCTCGTATATATGAGGGTAATTCTTCTACGAGCGGTTTTAAATAAAAATCAATAAATTTGCAGACTGGATCACATAATCCATCTAACCCTGAAACAATCGGACGCCCTGGGGGATTCTGGGGATCCTTGTGGACTTTCGGTAACAAATATAGGGTGGGTATTTTGGGTGAGAGCACGGTCAGGCCATCTAGAACTTTTTTTGTGATAATTCCCTCCTCAAAAGCCCCAATCAGAATCTTATATAATTGATCGGAGAAATCAGCCAGAGGACTTCTGTCAAGTCTCAGATAGGTGGTTTTATCTCTCAGTTGCCTATTTGCTTCTTTTTCGTACTTCTCATTAGGCCAGATCACCACATTACCCCCCTTGTCCGCCGCCTTAAATACAACATCATCCCAGGACTGCATGTCCAAAATGGCCTGGCGCTGTTTAAATGTTAAGTTGTTATAACGTTTTTTAGAACTCAATTTTTTGAATTCTTCAGTGACCAGTTTTGTGAACAATTCAATGGGAGGGGAGACGGACAAGGGGGGAAATCTAGTAGATCTAGGCAAAATGTTCCGGGGAAATTTACCTTCGGAATCAAGGGATTGTTCCTCCAGCAAATCCTCCAGGTTCAGAAGTGCCTCGTGCTCTGATGTCTCCGTCACGGTTGTTGGTGTTCTTGAATGGAGCTTCTTGAGTATAAGTTTTCGAGAAAAGATGTGTAGGTCCTTTATTGCTAAAAATGAATCGAAAGTATTAGCAGGAGCAAAAGATAGTCCTTTGGATAGGACTTCATTATGGGTGGGAGAGAGAACGTGATCAGACAGGTTTATTACACGAAGGGTATTCTCGGTCCTTACCTTTCCTTTATCTTTTGGTTTTGAGGGACCAGCTTGGGCTTGTTGTCTGGTGACGATCTGTTTATCTACCAGTCTAGGCAAAAAGCTGGCTAGTAGAGACTGACCATTGTCATCATCATCTTCCGTAGTGTCACCCCCAGATGTTAAAGATGTAAGTGACCCCAATTTGGCTCCCAGTTTTGGTGGCTGATCAGGTTTAGGTTTGGGCCTTGGTTTAGGTTTTTTCTTATTCATTCTCCATTTATATACCCTATTTAATTTCTCATCGTTTAAATCTCTGAGAAATTTTTTTGTTTTATTTTCTTTAAGTTCTTTTTCTAGTTTTGCAATATCCCCCTCTATCTCATCCTCCAGTTTTTTCAAAGCACCTTTGCTCATCACTTTTTGGATATCATCCTTGAGACTGTCCATTTCAGCCTCTAGGGATTTTAAACTCATCAGGTTCTGACCTGCGAGTAACATAATAAATCCCTTGGAGCAGGTGCTAGCTAGGGTCTCCCACTCCCTTTTGAAATGGTCATCCTCTACAGGGTAGGCAGGAAACACCTGCACACGGAGCCCTCTGGGAATTAAACCCTTTTGATGGTATTGTAATAAGAAGGCCCTATTCCACCGTAGCTTTGTCCGTTTGCGTGTCAGTTCCTTGAATCTAGTGGTTTTATCCAAAGCACAGCCCACTCCCTGTTCATCCGGGGTGCTGCCTGTATCACAGAGTATTACTCAGCTGTAGGGCCCACGTCTCTTCACGTGCCCTATAATCCATTATCACGGAACTTGGACTTGCTGTGAAAAACACAGAAACAACATTATAGAAAAACAATAGTTCCCATTGATATTTATACATTTTACATAAAAGGGGCTCAGGATAATTGTATAATCCTGCTAATCAACCCCGGTGTATATATAGGTAACAGTAAGATCAAAATGAGTCTCAGGCTGGCTTCACACCACTTTTTTTTTTTGATCCGGGGCTGTCCAGTGTAAACCAGACAGCCCCGTACCAGTTTTTGGCCCCATAGCAGCCTATGGGGCAGGATGGAGCCGGATGGCAGCTCTCTGCCATCCGGTTTCATCACTCCAGGTCAATCCGGGGGAATACGGATTATTCTCTCCGGACACAAAAATGATGCTTGCATCATTTTTTTGTCCGGGGAGAAAAATCTCCCCAGTTTGCCGGATCCCAGATTCGGGGCAACCCGGCGCTCCCTCACATGGAGGATCTGGGAACCGGACACTGGCGGCTGCACGCCGCTGTTGTTTCAGGACCACGGCTAGCTCCATGCTAGCCGCGGTCTTGAAAAATCAGCAGCTGTGGCTGTACACAGGACCGGAGGGCATATTTGGCCCTCCGGTTCTGTGTGCTGATTCGGTCCGGGGCTGTCAGGGTCATCCTGGACAGCCCCGGACCGGATTGTGGCGCCCCGCAACGAGTGCGTCACAAGGGAGTATTGCAGCCGCAATATTCTCTGACACAGCAGTGATATAGTTAACTTTGAGATCCAACCCTACATACAACACCTAGAACAGAGGGCCAATCATAGGTCCTGGGGGGTGGAGTGTTAGGGTAGTGTAGTAGAACACACAATAGTCTAGACCAGAACAGAATAGCCTGGAATCTAGAGCAGAGCCTAGAACACAGAGCTTGGAGAGGAGCGGGGGCTCCGCACCCCGTGCGGGCCCCTGGGCCGTCACCGGTCGGGTGTCAGCACCTGAGGCCTTAACCACCGGGATTGGGCATCATCTACACGGGTTCCCAAAAGACTCCCGTGCCCACAACTCACAGCCGGTTCACTGGTACCGAAGCTGGCAGCAGTTCACCTCTGCCACGCGAACCAGAAGAGTGGAGGAGCAGCTTTACAGGAGCACCCCACCACCAGCCAACTTCCAGTCGTCTAACCAGCGGTGTACCCACCGAGGGATCCAAGGCTCCCCAAAACATCCAGAACGTACATCATGGATAGGGCATTGAAGCAGCCTCCCCGTACCCGACCTGGTATTCCTGGGCGACACTGGCAACTAAGTAGGTAGAATGGAGGAACACTGCGGATCTCTGAGGGACACTATCACTGCTGAGTCCACCCGGTCTACTACTCAACCACTGTATGCCATGTACTGCCTACTGGTTACAGTAAAGACCCGTTATAGAGACTTTGTGTCTGTGCTTCCTTATGAACTGTCCGTCCGCACAACAAGGTAACCGCAGCTGCCGCACAACATCTTAAGCAGCTCCAGCCTCCGGGGATCACCGCTCAGCCTATGGGGAGCGTAACATCTTGCTGCTGTCCATCCCCCGGGGGCTCCGCAGCGTCGGTAGTCCTTACCGAACTACTCATAGGTGGCGTCACGAATAAATTAAAACCCCTTTAATCTGTTCCACCAAGACGTCTTCACTTTTGATCTGCACTACACCGGCCCCACTACCGGCAGGCGCGGTCCACCCGTGACAAGGAGGAAGGAAGCATCGCCTGTCTAAACCGGAGTCCCGGCCACGGTGAGTCAGGATCACACCGTGGTGTGAAGCCAGCCTTACATATTAATGTCATCAAATGTGTATACGTGGCAAGTTAGATGTAACCATTCTGTGTAAGCATGTGAGTATATCACAAAAAGGCTATAAACGCTCATAGAAAAGATACATCAGAGTCAGACATAAAGATAAGTACAGACAAGTTACAGAATTGTTGCATATATACATAAGAAGAAAAGAAGATTTTTACTCTATAGTATATATAATGTATTATCTTGTTTGGTTTTTACAGGATTTTGCTGGACAAGAACCTGTGCTATGTCATTCCTCATGGATATCTCCATCTAATGTCCTTGCACCACCCCATATTCTCATACTCCTGAATCTCTAAATTATACTGAACTTAAAAATTGCTAAACGTTTTATTTTTAAATTAATATTTTATTATAATAAAAATAAAAAATAATGGATAAAAATGAACAATAAAAAATTTAAAATGTAAAAAAGGTGAGAAGAACCATGAGATGTAATAATTATATTTTATATTGTTTCCTTAAAAAAAAATAAAAAAATATATATATATATATTTTATTTTGTAGTATATTAAAAATGATTTTGAAAACTGTTTAGTGAGTGTGTGTATATGCTTAAAAAAAATTTTGGTTTTTAATGTGCAGGTTATAATATGTGTATGAGGCATAATCTATTATATAATTGTCTAAGGGTTTTTTGAGTGTGTCTGTCGCCGAAATCGCGCGCCACACAGAGGCAGCTCATTGTTTGCCGCCTGACGAGAGCGTGAGCGCCGCTTCCGCAGGTGTACACCATCTGGCAGACAGTGGACGCAGCGCGCGCAAGCCAGCCGGGAGACAGCCGCCGTCAGCCGGTCGTCTACCGGCTGGCGAGCCGCTAACCGGAGTTCAGCCACGGTACCTGCGGCACGGAGGTCTGCGGCGAGCCAGCCGGTCATTTCCGAGATCAGGATAGCAGCGCGTGCCATATTTCAAATACACTGTACTCCATCCTCACAGTCTCCCCATCCTCACAGCCTCCTCCTTCCTCACAGCCTCCTCCTTCCTCACAGCCCCCTCCATGCCCTCAGCCCCCTCCATGCCCTCAGCCCCCTCCATGCCCTCAGCCCCCTCCACCCCCTCAACCTCCTCCATCCTCACAGGCTTCTCCATCCTCACAGGCTCCTCCATCCCCTCAGCCTCCTCCATCCCCTCAGCCTCCCCATCCTCCTTCTATCTATAAGGTCTGTCAGTCAGTGTGACGAACGTCACGCCTGTCTACAAGGCTGTTAGTCAGTTTGACGCACTTCACTCCTGTCTACAAGGTATTCTAGAATACCCGATGAGTTAGAATCGGGCCACCATCTAGTATGGTATAAATATCCCTATTAGTGTAATGTGATGTGTATGCTTTTCTATAGATTAATCAATAATATAAAATGTATATATAATGTGGTAAAAAATTGTATGCTAGAGGTGCTCAATAGCAAAGTGTTAATAAATTAATTCCTCCTTCTATAATATGTTTAAAATATAAAGTGTCTGTGAGCAAAAATTAAAACTTGTATAAAAATTAATGAAAAAGAGAGGGGCTTCATACAACTAGAGAAGAACTGAGTACACTGTCATATCCGGGACTGCTGGTAACTGAGGAGCAGTGGAATTGTCGGCTCTAGTGTTGTGCCACTCACAGATGGGAGTGTAAAGTGGCAGGAGCTCAGGATATACAATAAAACCCTGGGGGTTTTAGGACCTGGAGGATTAGCAGTGGAAGGCAGTGGAGATTGCAGCGCGGTATGTAAGCAAATGTCATAGACTGTGAGAAAGAGAACTATGATATATCATGGACTTCTATAGCCCCCACAATGGATCTGCCGTCATCCACCTTCCCTATGCCATGGACTTCTATAGCCTCCACCATGGATCTGCCCTCATCCACCCTCCCTGCGCCATGGACTTCTATAGCCCCCACCATGGATCTGCCCCATCCACCTTCCCTATGCCATGGACTTCTATAGCCTCCACTGCGGATATGCCCCCATCCACCTTCCCTATGCCATGGACTTCTATAGCCTCCACCATGGATCTGCCCCCATCCACCTTCCCTATAGCCCCTACCCAACGCCGTTAAAACGCATCATGTAAATGTAGCCTTAGAGGATGGATGATGTTGTCAGGATGGAGCAGGCTGTCACAATGCGGACGCCTGTCAGGATGGAGGATGCCAAGATCTAGGCTGTCAGGACAGAGTTGGCTGTTGGGAAGGAGTACGTTGTTAGGAGGGGAAGCAACTAGTGGAAGGACGTTGTTAGGATGGGGGAGGCTGTCACAATTGAGGAGGCCACTGTGATGATGGAGGCTGCTGTCAGGATAGAGGACGCTGTCATGCTTTTACATATAGAATTCGTACCTATTACAGGCTACGGGGTTTTACTCATGTACAGTTTATTGTGGAATGACTGCACATAAAAACAATGTGGCGTTTCTATTTTGACCCTTGTGGCAGATCAGAATTTGTCCATTCAAGAGAGCTGGTCCATAAGAAATGCGGATGGCACTCGGATGGCGTCTGTGTGTCAGCTACATGATGTCAATTTTCGTTATGTAATGGTTCGGAAAAAAAATGATTTTTATTTCCTTATTTTAATTTTTATAATTACTGGTTCAGAGCATTGATTTTTTTTTTTTAATCCTATATAATAATTGCCAGTTGCTGGCATCCGGCCACTGTGCCACTATTCCGGCATGCACCGCGGCCAGATGCCATCACGAGCCGCAATATCCCTGAAGCCTCAGCCAGGATCTGTGCTCGGCTCCCGGTGTCTTCAGACATTCTGAGCAATAGAGCACAGATCCCGCCTGAGTGTGCGGCTGCAGGGACCCGGGATCTCATCTGCCTGGATGGCAGAGGTGAGCACAGACAGGGTGAAAAGAGAGGGCACGGAGGAAGCATGGAGGGGGCACATATCCCCCTGCTGCACTGATACAGTGTGCCACATTGCTTGCACAGCTGCAGCAGTGTCGGCACTTTGTATAAGTGCACAGGGAGTGGGCACATGACAGGGGGCCACACAGGACATACAGGGGGCCACACAGGACATACAGGGGGCCACACAGGACATACAGGGGGCCACACAGCACACACAGCGGACCACACAGCACACACAGGGGCCACACAGCACACACAGGGGGCCACAGAGCACACACAGGGGGCCACACAGGACAGACAGGGGGCCACACAGCACACACAGGGGGCCACACATGACATACAGAGGTCCTCAGAGGACACACAGGGGGCCTCACAGCCTCACAGGGGGCCACGCAGGACACACAGGGGGCCACGCAGGACAGATGGGGGCCCACGCAGGACAGATGGGGGCCCACACAGGACAGACAGGGGCCCACGCAGGACAGAGAGGGGGCTTTCAGCACAGACAGGGGCCATACAGGACAGGGACACAAGACAGGACAGGGCCACAAAGGACAGGGGCACACAGGATGGGGACACAGGGGCACACAGAAAAGAGGGACACAAGGCAGAAGACAGCGAGACACTGGGCCAATGGACAGTGGGCCACTGGGCCACAGGACAGCGGAACACTGGGCCACAGGACAGCAGCACACAGGGCCAGAGGACAGGGCCAGAGAATACTGGCACACAGGGGCAGAGGACTGGGGAACACAGGGGCAGAGAACAGGGGGAGACAGAGACAAGGGGACACAGGGCCAGAGGACAGGGTGAGACAGCTAACCATTCAGCCACTTTATACAGTCCTAACCACTGACCCACCATGTACACTGCTCTCCACTGAGCCAACCTATACTGTGCTAACCACTGACCTACCATGTACAGTGCTATCCACTCAGCCACCATATACTGTACTAACCACTGACCCACCATATACAGTGCTAACCACTGAGCCATCATATACTGTGCTAACCACTGACCCACAGTTACCAGTGCTAACCACTGTGCCACTGTATACAGTGCTAACCACTGAGCCACCGTATACAGTGCCAACCACTGAGCCATCATACAGTGCTAACCACTGAGCCACCATACAGTGCTAACCACTGAGCCACCGTATACAGTGCCAACCACTGAGCCACCGTATACAGTGCTAACCACTGAGCCACCGTATACAGTGCTAACCACTGAGCCACCATATACTCCATATAAATCCCGCAACAACAGCATACTTTCCGGAGAGAAGACTGTACTATTCAGCGGCTATTTTTATGGCACCTGTTCATTACACCGCACTCCCAATGCAATAGCATCGGGCCTATTTCTAGTTTGAATAATAAAATTGGCCGATATATCGTGTGATGCTTGAAACTATCTACAAACTTTTGATCATTGCCCCATTTTCATCTGATGTGTATGGGGCTTTACCCTTAGTTGCTGAGTAGCTTTACTACAGGGCAAATATACATTTCTGTTCTTTCCATGTAAAATAATGTTTGTTGTGACAATACGATTCTATGAGATTTATTGACGCAGAAATGGCCATAAACACTGGATACAACATCCTCACATGAGAAATGTAGATTTACATAAACTATGAGTGAGAGTCTCTATTGGTGATAACAGTAGGAGGTCGGGAAGGTGAGAGGAGACTTCAGGGGATAAAATAACTTCAGAACTATTGACAAAACCAATTAATTAGCAATACTAACAATACTAAAGTGTCTGCCTCCCTGATACTATTGGGGGACAACTGACATTAGTGAGGCTATTCACAGGTAATTAAATGACAATAGGGTTTACATGAATGTCCATGTTCTAGGAGACACATTCATTTGTAAATCAATGGAGGTTTTGGACATCCAATAGGAATAGGCAATGGTGGAGGACTGACTTCATTGCCAGGTAATTGTTGCTTCTCCATAAAAGATAGAAGTTCATGGGTCTTGTGGACTCATTCCTGAGAACTTCTGTGTGGAGATAGGACCTCTGAGACCGAAATCAGAACAAAGCGACATCACTCGACTTATTGGAGCAGAACCCAAGTTATCATCAACTTCAACAAAACCCAACCCAGGTAAGATGAGTCTTTAATAGTTCATTAATTGGTGTTATTAATTTTAGGATTATGGGCATATGACCAAAAGCAATAATCCCCTTTCTGGTTACATTACACTGGTCATAGATCCTAAATTTCTTATTGGTTTTAATCACCAATTTTAATACTTATGCCCTAAAAATGACTAAAGTATTTTAGGAGTAATACCTTTTATCGGCTAACCAGAAAAAGTATAATTATAATATCATTTTTCTGGTTAGTCAATAAAGGTATCACTCTTAAAATGTGTTTCTCATAATGCTTCTGTATGTTTTATCTATATAATCCCGGTACATACAGTATACAGGTAGGTTAATCATATTATCCATTTTGTTTGATATTATTTATATCCCGAATATAAGAAATGGCCTCCAGATGGAGAAAGGGGAAAGAATGAGGAGGAGGAAAGTATATTAGGTCAGAGAAATACCCCAACATTATTACTGAGATAATGGATTAGTCAATGTTGACAAGTAAGAAGATTCTGGTTCAGTTTAATCAGCCTAATTAGGCCCATGTCACACACACAGATCTCTGGTTGCAGTGAAATCATGGACACATTTCACCATTTTGTGGCTGTATATAAATTGATTAATGTGTCCATAATTTCACTGCAACCAGAGATCTGTGAACAATATCTGCACAAATATCTGTGTGTGACGTGGGCCTAATTAACTGTATATATCTATTGTATAAGAATAAGATACAGATTCATATTACTGAGAGCAATGTGAATGGTTTTAACTTAACATATTATAATAACATAGCTACATTGAATAATGGTAATATTCCTGAAGGGTTAATACTCATTATCTATCTGTAGTTTGAGATTTAATCCATTGACATTCACTCTATATTAATCCTGTATAATTCTGAGGATAAGTCCACAGACGGGAACTCAGGAATAGTTTTTCAATGAGGGAAAATCAAAAATCCAATAAAAGTAAAATTGTGGGAAATATAAGTGATTCCGGCATTGGGTTATTTTTTGTCTTCATTGAGCGGTAACAATGATTCTCCACCGTCGGTTCCAGCTCTGCTGATTCCAAAGATGGAGAGGATTTTTCTTAAGAGTTGAAACACAAATAGGATTTTTATTATCTTGTATTTGATCTATTCTGAGACATTATAACTTCTTTATTTGGATGGAGCTGTGAAGGTTTGATATTTGCATGGTGACTTGTAGTTTTTATTCTTGCCTCTCCTGGGCAGACTGGATATTGGGATATATTTTTTTTTTTTTAAAGGAAACGGCACCTTAAAAAAGTTATGATGGTTCAAATTTATTTTGCACTGTAATCTATTCCGATTTTGTGTTAATTTTGATATGTTTTGTTTATTTTACCTACATGGATGTGTTGATACCAAATTTGCTTATTTATCTTTTTATTCGCAAAGTTTGGTAATTCAAATTACATTTTTAAAAATGTATTTTCTAGTTCTTTCAATGTTTTTTATTTTACTTTTATCCTTAGGGGATTTGAACTTGCAATTTTATATCCTTTAGTGATAACAGATTCTGTGTTTTACCCCCGACAGAAATGGCCAATAACAACACCATTGACCTCTGCAGCCTGGAGTTCAAGAGAGAGCTCGGAGAGGGAGGATTCGGGAAAGTAAGTGTGAAATTATCCTCCGCACTGTTCTCCGGATATATCTTGCACCATAGACACAGGAGGGATATATAATATACACATGCACATACACATATATTCATTACAGGATATTCATATCAATGTAAACACTTAAGCTCCAAAGATAACAAAAGTATTCTAGGAGTGATCCCTTTATTGAGTATCCAGAAAATATATATTTGAAGGCGCTCTGAGCTCTTGAAGCTGTAAATATATTTTCCTGGTTGGCCAATAGTGGTATCACTACCAGAATATTTTATCATTTTTGGGCTTCATGTGTTTGCATCGATTTTTCTGGCTACACACGGTACCACAGTAAAATGTAGTATTGTACATCCTAAGGACGATCATATGTACTTATAACTGTGGTAATCTAGTGATCTACTTCACAGATCCACATAATAGATGACAGTTTGTTCTAATTTGTTGTGATTTTCTCCAGGTCATCTTGGCATCAGACCCGGCTACTAAAGAACTGCTGGCCATCAAAGTGATGGATAAAAGCCGGGCTGAGGAAAAGGTACAGAAGGAGGTAGAAGTCCTGAAAGTGGCTGCCGGCTGCCGTTACTTAATTTCGGAGCGGGGGTTTATGGAGACCCCATTTGAATATTTAATAGCCATGGACTATATGGCTGGAGGAGACCTCTTCAACCACATGGCTGTTTCGATGCCATTTAACATAGAGACAACAAGGTAAATATTTTATACTGAATCTTCAGAAGCTGCTGCCTGTACATTTTAGTGGACAATGGACAACAGGAGAAAATAATAACATGAAAAGAACATGTGTGGGATCTCCTCATGATTTCTGTATGATTGTGTATGTAACCACTGATCCATCCTCTACTTTCTACTCCACAGACTTTTTGCGGCAGAGATGGTGTGCGGACTCCAATTCCTGCATGAGCGCGGCATCATACATTGGTAATTATTTCATCTTCAGACATCTGTCAGCTCTGACTTTGTTCTATTCTTAAATATCTATTGTGGAAAGTTCTTTTCATGAATTGTCCCCACAATCCGTGTCTGCTCCTTCTCTCTGCAGTGACCTGAAGCCAGAGAACATCCTCCTGGATCACACTGGACACATCAGAATCTCCGATTTTGGCTTATCAGCCATTAATGTGTTTGAGGAGGACTTGCTGGATTACATTGTTGGCTCCAAAGGATACATAGCGCCTGAGGTAAGAACATCTGTGTGACTGATGCCAATAGTAGAATTAAAGGATAATCTGATCCCAATACACCCTGTTTATATCTAGTCACAGACCAGGCCTCATAGCCTCTCTATGTACAGTAAATCCCTCTAACAATATATTTAGCTAATTTCTGATCTTATTTTCCCACAGATAATGGACCGAGAAGGGTTCAATTATCTGGCAGATTATTTTTCCTTTGGAGTCATCCTATATACAATGTTTGTCGGTAAGCAGCCATTTTACAGCCGGGGCTCATTGGAGGAATACCACCAGTCCCTCCATAAAGACATCCTTTGTTTTCCACTGGGGATCTGCTTTGATGCCATGGATCTCATAGAAGGGGTGAGTAAAATGAGATAGAGAAGAATTAGGGATTAAAAGAAAACATAGAAGATAAGATGGGGACAGCCCATAGACATGTTATAATAATTTATAAGTAATATATAATGACTAATGGTCTTTTTTTTTTTTTCTAGCTTCTCTGCAAAATACCTTTTTGCAGATCAGCCACAACCGCGTCTATCAGATTCCACTCGTTTCTATACTCTATAGACTGGAGCGATGTGGAGTCTGGCAGAGCCGACCCACCATTCCCATATTACAATGTAAGTACAAGACATAACATCCATAGTGATATCACTGCCCAGTAACAAACGTGCCCATGATAAACTTTGATATATCGCCCAATATACTGTATATACGAGAGGAGCCGATTCTCAGATGTGTCTATTTCTCTTCTTACAGGAGATCAGTGGATGAACATGAGAGACAATTAAAGGCTGAAGTTGGAGGACTTCTTGCAGCTACATTTATGTGACCATCTGGAGGACTCCTCTACAATTTGCTGTTAAGGAGAAGACTGGATATAGACAGAAAGAAGATGGCGGCTGCTCCTTCACCTGCCAATATGGACAGACAAGAAAGAAGGTTGCTCCTTCACTTAGAGGAAATGGATAAACAGAAGGAAGCGGCTGCTCTTTCTCCTTCCTGGACTCGAACAGACAGAAGACAATGGACAGACAAAAGGCCAAACTTTGTATATACATTCTCATTTAATGTTTGTAAAATATTAACAACTTTTATGAACAATAAATACATAAAAGAATCTTTGTGTTTTTTAGTTAAATTCTTCTCATATAGAGCAGTTTTTCTGTATTTTTATCAATATTGTGCAGGACTGGGTTGAGGTATTTTGATGCATTAAATAGATAAAGTTTTCCCCCACCAAAAAAAAGTGCCAGAATCTAAGGTAACAGGAGCTCTATCAAAGCACCGTCCCTTTTGATTGATCAGGTGACAATCTCTGCCGACCATTAACACTAAATTGCTCACAAACAATTGTTCACTACAAAATATCAGCAAAAGTAAAGAATGTGGTATACTTCAGGGTGAGGATTAACAAGTAATATAATTTCACAGATATAGAATCATTCCTTGTGGACCATTTATATGATACAAGGGACAGGTAAAATATCAGGGGTGAATATCTCTATATTATAAATGTCAGACTCAAAGATAGAAACTAATATAGTTGAAATATAATGGGGAGGTTTTAGTTTACATTAATGTCAACCATTGCAGCTTGCCACAAAACTGATGGTGGTTCTAGTGTTGTATTCCTGCATGGAGGCATAATCCAGCACTGGTCAAATTAATGGTGGGTTTACACACACCAATTTATCTGTTCAATATCTAAACAGATCTCGGGTTGCAGTGAAATCATGGACATATAGTTCCATTTTGTGGCCATGTACAACATGGAACTATGTGTCCATGATTTCACTGCAACCAGAGATCTGTTCAGATATTGAACAGATAAATTGGTGTGTGTAAACCCACCATAATAGTAGCCTACGTCTTGGGGAGTTTCCAGCAGAGCAGGGATCTGGTTGCAGCTCCTTTGCTCCTGTCCTGGGCAGTGCTCTCATCAATTGTATTCCCGTCTTAGGGTACCGTTACACGTTGCAAAATTGCATGCAATTTCACTTGCAATTTGCTGGTTGCAGTGAAATCATGGACATATTGTTCAACTTGTACACGGCAACAAAATAGAACAATGTGTCCATGATTTCACTGCAACCAGCAAATTACCAGTGAAATTACATGCAATGTTGCTACATGTAACCGCACCCTTAAAGACATGAATACAATTCTGTGCAGGGAGAGAGCAATGGCCAGTTCAAGGCCATGACTCTGCTCACTTTTTTTGCACCTCTGCCTCTGCCCTGCCAGTGTGCTGAATGCCTTTGTCCAAAGGAAAGTGTTTGGTGGCCGCAGACATTCAGCAATGTCAGGTTTTCTTGTAAACTGCATTAACTTGGGGAGGAGAAAAGTAGCGCCCTAGGAAGGTGCCTACCCCTCCTTCTGGTCCTGGGTTCATGATAACCAATATGCCCACCAAGTAACATTTTACAATGGATCTCAACCATTCTTTCCTGGGCTGTCAAACCCTTTTGTTTATGATGAGTTTCAACCAAACCTGCAAATTTGGCAGGTCTTGACCACTAGTTTGTGTGTAAGGAATGCCTAACTATTTCCAGCCACATATTATTGAGTAAAAGAAGATTAAATGAAAATGAAGAGGTCGGGAAAAATGGGAGTTTTGGGAGGTTGGGAGTAATAATTGAAGTGTTGGGTCATTAGCTGCTGATAATATTTGGGGATCTTATTTCTAATGAGCATCCAAATGTCAACATTTCTGATCATATTTTGCTGCATCTGTCAATAGTCTTGAGACAAATATATCCGTGTGTGGCCAAGTTTACTATCATTAAACAAAGGTAAGCGACACAATTTAATAGCGTATAGTAATATAGACATTGGAATTCTCATTTTTGCAATTTGAGATACTTAGCATTATAGAAGTGGCCAATTCAATAATCCAGCCAGTTGCCAACGTTGAGGTGCATCTCGTAACTGGATCCTACTCTAGTCACTGCCTGTGTCTTGCTTGGTCTTTCATCTACTGGCGTCTGATATAATGGCCACTTTACACATACCAACTTATCTATCCAACTTCTGAAGAACTTGCTGGTTGCAGTGAAATCATGGACACATTGCTCCATTTGTACACAGCCACAAAATGGAGCAATGTGTCCATGATTTCACTGCAACCAGTAAGTTGTTCAGAAGTTGGACAGAAGTTGGTGTGTGTAAAGTGGCCTTAAGAGAATACTGGAGTCTATGGTCAAATAGACAAGGACAGGTGCTTTCATTATTAGCGCCTTTGGAAAAAAAGTTAACCCAATATGGCTAGTAAGACTGACAGCAGAAAGCAATAGCATTGCCTGACAACTGAAATGGTTAATATCAGGAGGTGCCTACATAAAGGGTAGTGAGCCCTTTACATATAATAATAATAATAATAATAATAATGTGGCATTCATCCTAGTCCGCTTAAACACAAATTTAACATTAAACATAGGTAAGCTGCACAATTCAATAGCCTATAGAAATATAGACATTGGAATTCTCATTTTAGCAAATTGAGATACTTAGCATTATAGAAGTGGCCAATTCAATAATCTACCCAGTTGCCAATGTTGAGGCGTATTTAGTAACTTAGTCCTACTCTCGGACCAAGTTACGTAGGCACCTCCTGATAGTAACCATTCCAGTTGTCAGGCAATGCTATTGCTTTCTGGTATCAGTCATACTAGCCAAATGGGGTTAACTTTTTTTCAAAGGCACTAATAATGAAAGCACCTGTCCTTGTCTATTTGACCATACAGTAGTCTCCAGTGTTCTCTTATATCAGATGACAGTAGAGGAAAGACCCAGCAAGACACAGGCAGTGACTGTGTGGCGCCCCTGCGGCTAGGCGCCACAGGGTAGTATTGCACTTTATTATTAAATGTGTTTTCTTTTCCCTGTGAGTTGCTAGTTCAGGGTTAAACCTTATGGAGTCTGTTTCTACACGCACTTAGGACCACACCACTTAGTATAGGGGGCCGGTAATTTAGCAGGTCCCAGGAGGGTGGGGGTGGAGCCTAAGATAGAGGAGAGAGGAAAGCTTAGTTTACCTCAGACGGTGCTGGGAAGGCAGGCAGCAAGGTCAGGCCTGACAGCCCAGCTGAGAGGAGGGAGTCCCATCTTTAAGTGGGGGCCCAGGACAGAAGGCAATGAACCAGGACTGGTTGGAGCCAGCTGGTCACGTTGAGGGAACACAGACAACGCAGGAAGCCGAGGCGGCCAGGAGTTTGTCCCTGACCGCCGACTGACGAGCTGCAGGCCCATAGGAACCGGGTTGCTGACAGCACCACAAGGTACCTCGCCCCTCAGGACCAGACTAGATCCAGGACCGCAGGGGTAACTGCCCGAGCACAAACATCAGGGGAGTGGATGGTCTCCTCTTAAATCCGGGAAAGGACAATCGTGTCCCACCGTGGGAGATCAAGGGAATGGTGGGACTGCAAGGGTGGCAGAAGTAAGGAAGGAAGGAAACCCTAAAGGACAAAGACAGAGGACATTTAGAGACTCCATAAGGGGGACCCTGAGCTGGCAACATCCACCCTATAAGCTAAACTGTACCGTGTCTTGTTTATGCCATCAGCCGGTACGGAATAAAGTGGAGTTAAACTTGAACTGGTTTCCGTTATTCTTCCCGCCACAGCCCTGAGGGCTCAGCATCACCAGCAGCTCAGCAGAGGGGTATGAACTTCAGCACCATCTCCATTGCTGCCCTCCCTCACCATCTTCCTTCATCGCTGCCCTCCCTCACCATCTTCCTTCATCGCTGCCCTGAGGTAAAGCTCCACCTGTAGGGAGCGGCTCCACACTCTGCTGCACCCATCATCACCTCAGCGGCCGGCTTGCAGCTCCGGTACCCATATTACCAGGAACTACAGGTGGCGTCACGATCCCCTGTAAGTAACCCCTTCTCCGATCATCAACGTCCCCTTCAAATGATCACCAGGGCAGGGCACCGGGATCCCGTCCACCCGTGACTCCCCATTTCAGCAGACCCAGTGTCCGAGTACCCCCTTAGCCCTGGCCTCATCAACTAGAGTAGGACCCAGTTACGAGATACGCTTCAACGTTGGCAGCTGGGTGAATTATTGAATTGGCCACTTCTATAATGCTAAGTATCTCAATTTGCTGAAATGAGAATTCCAATGTCAATATTTCTATAAGCTATTGAATTGTGCCGCTTACCTTTGTTTAATGTTAAATTCGTGCTAAAGCGGACTAGGATGAATGCGACATTATTATTATTATTACAAGTTTACTATCATGTCATAAAAATGGCCATCTAATAATATCTTTAGGCTGCACCATTCATTGTGTTTCTGACAGATGCCAGGGACAAACAAATGAACTTCAACCACTTCAGTCTTTTAGGGCTACGTTCACACGCTGCGTATTTACTGCTTTTTTTTTACGCGCACATATTTTCTGCAGTTTCTCCTTGCATATTTTTTCAGCATTTAGGAAAAATGCACTGCATTCACACACTGCGTTTTTGCTGTGTTTTTTTCTGCATTGTACACTACAAAGACAGGGAAACAATTTTTTTTTCGTAAAAGTAAAAAAATTAAAAAAGGGTCATTGATGTCATTTCCTGTTTCTCATTACTGTGAAGAGAGTAAACACTGGAGTATACAGAATGGATAATCTGGCAGCTGCAATGTCCATCAGTGAAAGACGCCTCAGCAAGCGTGGCTGTGTTCACACGTAGCATATTTCTTGTACTCTTTTGCGCGGGTGTAATAACCCACGTTTTGCAGCCACGTTATTTAGGCACTGGTAAAAAACGCGGTGCGTTCACACAACGTTTTTTTTACGGCCACATTTTTCCCCCAAAAGCGCAGGAGGAAGTGATGTCACACGAGGAGGAGGAAGAATCCTGTGTTCCTCCTCCAGTGTGAAATGTCAGGGCTGTAGTTTCGCTTTCACAGTGTACATACACTGCGAAGCGAAATAAAACTTAACAAAAGGTTGTTAAAATAAAAAATAAAATACCTTTTCGCCAACTATCCCGGAACCCAAGGGAAGACGTCCGATCTCTGCAAGGAGCTGAATCATCTGATTGGCCAGTAGTGATCAGCTGATGTGTCACGTGACATCATCAGCTGAAAGTTTAAACCAAACCACTTGCCAAAAGCTATCAGATTGGCTGGCGGTTTAATGTGACACATCAGCTGAGCGGTTCACCCTCAGTTCATCTGAGTTCACGCTTGACGCAGCTCTGGCGTGAACTCCAATGAACTTCCCCATGGCCGTGTGCGCAGCCTGTGCCTGCTACATCTCTACCAACAGATGTGTGTATCAGCTGGTAAAGATATAGCAGAGCTGGAGAAGATCTCCTCTGGACTATGTCAGAGTATTTTTTCTTCAATAACGATGGTGTCACTGATTTGTGTTTTATTTGTAATAAAAATCTTTTTCTCTGTGTTATGTTTTTTTTTTTCATCTTTTGCAGAAATTCATGGTGGCCATGTCTAATATGACCCTATAAATTTCAGCCTTAGGGCAAGCTGATAATACAAAGCTGGCCCTAACCCCATTATTACCCAGTGAGCCACCGCACCAGGGCCCTGGATCAGACAGATACAGCCCCAGAAGATGGTTTTACTATGAATATGCCGTTTTCTGGGGCAGCTGTGGACTGCAATTCACAGCGGGGTGAGGGCAGAAAGCTTGGGCCAACCTGCACTGCAGATTCCAGCCCCCAGCTTCCTAGCTGTACCTGGCTGGACATAAAAATAGGGCGAAGCCCACACATTTTTTTTAACATGCATTTTATGTGTTTGGAGTCTTATTTATATCTATTTTTTTTCTATCTTTTAATGTTTTTTTAGAAAAAAGTTGATGTGGGCTTCGCCCTAATTTTGTGTTCAGCTAGGGACAGCAGGTAAGTGCGGGCTGCTCCCAACCCCCAGCTGCATATTGGTAACTAGGTGAGAACCAAAAATATAGGGAAGCCCATTTTTTTTAATTATTTCATGAATTTGTCCTATTATCGGGTTCAGCCAGGTACAGCTAGGCAGCTGGAGGCTGGAATCCGCAGCGCAGGGTGGCCCAAGCTTTCTGGCACCCCCCACCTCACTGCGAATTGCATTCCACAGCCACCCCAGAAAAAGGCGCGTTCATAGAAGCGCCATATTCTGGTGCTGTATCCGGCACATCCAGGGCCTTGGTGAGGTGGCTCACTGGGGTAATAATGGGGTTAGGGCCAGCTTTGTATTATCAGCTGGTCCTAAGCTCGAAATTCATGGGGTCACACCAATATTAGACATGACCACAATGAATTTCCAGTAATCATATAGAAAAAAAACACAACACAGAGAAAAAGATTTTTATTAGAAATAAAACAGAGCACAATTAGCGACTCCATCTTTATTAAAGAAAATAACCCCCCCAATTGTTAGTGGACACCATGTCACGTATGGAGAGCCCCTGTGTGCCTAAACATTAGAGCTCCCCACAAGTGACTCAATTTTGGAAATTACACCCCCCAGGCACTTATCTAGATGCATAGTGAGCACTTTGAAGCCCCAGGTACTTCACAAATTGATCCGTAAAAAATGAAAAAGTACCTTTTTTTTACACACATTTTTTTTTTCCTTTTTACAGATCAATTTGTGAAGTGCCTGGGGGTTCAAAGTGCTCACTATGCATCTAGATAAGTTCCTTGGGGGTCTAGTTTCCAAAATTGTGTCACTTTTGTTCAGGCACACAGGGCTCTCCATACGCGTCATGGTGTCCGCTAACAATTGGAGCTAATGTACCACCAGCATAGCCACCAGCAAGGGCATCTGGAAGAGTTTGGGTACATCACCAGAAAATGGCACCTCTAATGAATGCTCAATTTTCTGGGGTGGCTGTGGTTTGCAATTCACAGCATGGGGTGGCCATAATGTTTGGGTCTCTTCACGCTGAGGATTCCAGCCCCTCAACTACCAAGCGGTACCTGGCTGGCAACCAAAAATACAATGAAGCCCATTTTTTTAATTTATAGACCTAATTTCAGAAAAAACAACAACGTGGTGCTCCACCATATTTTTGGTCCAGCCAGGTATAACTTGGCAGCTACGGACTGCCACCCACCCCTATCTGCCTCATTGTACCTGGCTGGCAACCAAAAATACTGTGAAGGCCTTTTTATAAAAAAAATTTATAGCCCTAATTTGAGAAAAAAAAATGACATGGATCTCTGCCGTATTTTTGATCCAGCCAGGTACAACTAGGCAGCTGGGGGCTGCAATCCTCAGCATAGAGAGACCCAAGCGTTCTGGGCCCTTCATGCTGTAAATTGCAGCCCGCAGCCACCCCAGAAAATGGCGCATTCATTGAAGCGCCATTTTGTACCCAGACTCTTCCAGTTGCCCTGGTGACGGTGGCAAACTGGGTAATAAAGGGGTTAATGCCAGCTTTTTTATTGACAGCTGGTACTAAGCCTGAGTTTCCTAATGTTGGGCCAATGTTAGACCCAGCCATTAGGAATCTCTAGTAAATTGTAAATAAAATACATCACACAGAGAAAAATATTTTTATTAGAAAAAAAAACATAAATTGAGACTCCATCTTTATTACTCCATACCGTCTGACGTAGTCCACAACAATGGTCCCACAATGCTCGATCACCTCTACTACATGGACACACTGCAGCAAGGGATCAAGTGTCTTCTTGTTGTAGTCTCTGGGGTCAGAGTCATGGTGCACTGTATGGCAACGATCTGCCGTACCATGCATCATGATTGTGACCCCAGAGACTACAACAAGGGATCAAGTGTCCACTTGTAGTCTCTGGGGTCAGTCATTGTGCATGGTACGGCAGATCATTGCCATACAGTGCACCACGACTCTTACCCCAGAGACTACAAGTGGACACTTAATCCCTCATTGCACCCATCCATCCACCCATGCATCCATCCACTCATGCATCCACCAATGCACCCATCCATGCACCCATGCACCCATCCATGCAGCTATGCACCCATCCATGCACCCATGTATACACCCATGCACCCACCCATGCAGCCATACACCTGTGAATGCACCCATCCATGCAGCCATGCACCCATCCATGCAGCCATGCAGCCATTCAAGCAGCCATGCATGCAACCATACACCCATGCATTCATCCATGCAACCTTTGCACCCATCTATGCACCCACCCACCCATGCATGCATGCACCCATTCACTCATCTATGCACCCATGCATGCACCCATCCATCCATCCATTCATTCATACTCACCTCACTCATGATCCTCCAGTGAGGAGGAGCCCAGGTGAGGAGGAAAGGCGCCAAAGCAGAGCACAGAAGAGGAGGCTGACTGGCAGGTGCAGCCTGCCAGGAGAGATGTGAGGGTGGATATGGGACCGGGGGTGGGGGTACGGGACGGGGGGGGTTATTAGCACGAGAGGAGGCCAAGGAGGCTGACAGGGGGTGCACCCGTTGGAAAATAGATGACAGATCATAAGGGACATGGGATTGCAGAGGTGGGGGGCAGAGGGAAGGGGCGGGCGAGGGTGCTGATAAGTACCAGAGCGGAGGGGGCTCAGGAGGGAGAGGAAACCTGCTGACCCGCCCCTCCACACCTGATTGAGAGGCTCCAATCAGATCTGGATGGGTGAATCCCTCTGATTGGCAGTTTCACTTTAAACTGCCAATAAGAGTGACTTTAGCCACAGGGGGCCAAGCCACCCCCCTGGTCCTAATGATCCTGCAGCATTGGTGACATTTCACTGGCCCCGGTCACCAGTGCTGCGGGACCCCGATCACACCATGACGTTGCACAACATCATGGGTCGGGAACACACCGAAACCCATGACGTTTGTGTAACATCATGGGTCGGGAAGGGGTTAAAGAAAAAAGGAGGCAAGTGGCCGCTAGATACATCAGTTTTATAGTGATAAACTTGGGATAAAACTGGTGTAAATCCAAACTGTCCTCGACCTAGCATAGTCTATCTGTCTAGAAATTAGATTGAGGATTAAGGGTTAAGGCCCCGTCACACACTATGATATCGCTGAAGATGAATGATCTCTCAGTGCCGCACAGCAAGCGCTGGGAGATTATAACCAGGGTAAACGTCGGGTAGCTAAGCGCCTCACTGCTCTTAGTTACCCGATGTGTACCTTGGTTATCAGCATTTGCGCTGATCGCTGGTGAGTCTGCCTGTTTTAAAGAATTATCTGCTGCACACTACACATTATAAGGTATAGGTAACTAGGTATAGCATAATGGCTGAACAAGGAATAAAGCTAATACAAATTTGGGTGAGGAAAATGCAGAAACTGCTTGGAATGTATATGGAAAAATGAGAATTTTAGCTGATGTAATGCATTACACGTGAGCCCGATAACCAGCGACATGGTATTCTCATGTATATCGGGTCCTACCGTATGCCTGTTTGACTGCTCACCAGCGATCTGCTAACGATGTCCCAGTGATCCCGGCCACGTTGGATCATTGGTTGGATCGCTGGGACATCGTACTGTGTAACCTGGCCTTTAGATTCCACCAGCCATCATCTCATGTCCACAGCCAGTGGTGAATAGTGTATGTATGTGTATGTGTGTATATATAATATATGGTTGTGTGATTTTCTGAATTTTATTTTTGATATTCGCTTTCACTGTTAAAATTAACCTACCCTTAAAATTATAGACTGCGCATGTCTTTGTCAGTGGGCAAACTTACAAAATCTGCAACGGATCAATTATTCCCTTTACTGAGTGTATATACGTGTGTGTGTATATATGGATGTACAAATATATATTTATACATATTTTTTGGATGATGCTTTTTAGGCTTTGAGGCTGGTAAGAAAAGGACAGAGATCAACTGAAAACCTTTCCAAGAGAGTTGTCTTTGACAATTACCATGAAATTATTAGCACCAATCCAATTGGCACAACAGACCTCTATATAATGACTCAGTTGGCAATGTGGGGAGGGGGCTGTTGGTTTATCATAATTTGTAAATGGGAGCTTTGAGCCCATTATACTGTGTATAGGGGAGTTGTGGACCTGTTATACTGTGTAAAGGGAAGTTGTGGACCCATTATACTGTGAAGGAGAGCTGTGGACCCATTATATTGTTTATAATAGATCTGTGAGCCCATCATACTGTGTATAAGGGAGCTGTGGGCTCATCATGCTGTGTATAGGGGAGCTGTAGACCCATCTTACTGTATATATGGGAGCTGTAGGCCCATCATATTGTGTATAGGGGAGCTGTGGGACCATCATACTGTGTATAGGGGAGCTGTAGACCCATCTTACTGTATATATGGGAGCTGTAGGCCCATCATATTGTGTATAGGGGAGCTGTGGGCTCATCATGCTGTGTATAGGGGAGCTGTAGACCCATCTTATTGTATATATGGGAGATGTAGGCCCATCATATTGTGTATAGGGGAGCTGTGGGACCATCATACTGTTGCAAGACACCAATGACACCCATTAGACCGGACCGTCCCATAGGTGAGTATAATTAATGTAGTTTCACAGTATGCAGATTGCCCTGGGGGACTTACATACAGTATTCTTACTGGTTTTTCTATATGGGAAAAACCTAGTGAATCGTTCATTTTAATATTTTTACTATTCCTCAAACTGGTGACTCCTTCAGATCAATAATCTCTACCTGGGGCCGGAATTTTGTCATTTACATCTTGAAATGTTCTTGTGATTTTCATTTTTTTAGCTTTTTTTCCACATAAATTAAAAGATTGTCCAAACACAAAAATTCAAATGAGTTTAGGAGAAAAAGGGTTAAGAAGCGCGCTCTCACTCCAAGGAATCCAATGATTCAGGTTGTTAGAAATACAGATAGTGATTTATTACACGTTTCAGGGTCTAGACCCTTCCTCAGATAACACCACACGAAATAAGATGTACACCTTAGTCCTGTACTGGTCCGGTGTATATAGGTACCAGTAAGATCAAAACGAGGCTTACATATTGACGTCATCAAATGTGTATACGTGGCAAGTTAGATGTAACCGTTCTGTGTAAGCATGTGGGTATATCACAAAAAGGCTATAAACGCTCATAGAAAAGATACATCAGATTCAGACATAAAGATAAGTACGGACATGTTACAGAATTGTTCATAAAAACTGCATATATACATAAACGAAGAAAAAAAGATTTTTACTCTATAGTATATATAATGTATTATCTTGTTTGGTTTTTACAGGATTTTGCTGGACAAGAACCTGTGCTATGTCATTCCTCATGGATATCTCCATCTAATGTGCTTGCACCACCCCATATTCTCATACTCCTGAATCTCTAAATTATACTGAACTTAAAAATTGCTAAACGTTTCATTTTTATAAAATTAATATTTTATTATAATAAAAATAAAAAAAATAAAAAATAATGGATAAAAATGAACAAAAACAATTTAAAAATTTAAAAAAGGTGAGTAGAATCATGAGATGTAATAATTATATTTTATATTGTTTCGTTAAAAAAATATATATTTTTTTTGTAATATATTAAAAATGATTTTGAAAACTATTTAGTGAGTGTGTGTATGCTTAAAAAAAGTTGGTTTTTAATGTGCAGGTTATAATATGAGTATGAGGCATAATATGGTATAAATATCCCTATTAGTGTAATGTGATGTGTATGCTTTTCTATAGATTCATCAATAAAAAAAATGTATATATAATGTGGTAAAAAATTGTGTGCTAGAGGCGCTCAATAGCAAAGTGTTAATAAATTAATTCCTCCTTCTATAATATATTTAAAATATGAAGTCAGCAAAAATTAAAACTTGTATTAAAATTAATGAAAATTAGAGGGGCTTCATACAACTAGAGAAGAACTGTGTACACTGTCATATCCGGGACTGCTGGTAACTGAGGACCTGGAGGATTAGCAATGGAAGGCAGTGGAGATTGCAGCGCGGTATGTAAGCAAATGTCATAGAGTGCAAGAAAGAGAGCTATGATGTACCATGGACTTCTATAGCCCCCACAATGGATCTGCCGTCATCCACCCTCCCTATGCCATGGACTTCTATAGCCGCCACCATGGATCTGCCCTCATCCACCCTCCCTATGCCATGGACTTCTATAGCCTCCACCATGGATCTGCCCTCATCCACCCTCCCTATGCCATGGACTTCTATAGCCTCCACCATGGATCTGCCCCTATCCATCTTCCCTATGCCATGGACTTCTATAGCCTCCACTGTGGATATGCACCCATCCACCTTTTCTATGCCATGGACTTCTATAGCCCCCACCATGGATCTGCCCCATCCACCTTCCCTATGCCATGGACTTCTATAGCACTCACCATGGGTATGTCCTCATCCACCCTCCCTATGCCATGGACTTCTATAGCCTCCACTGTGGATATGCCCCATCCACCTTTCCAATGCCATGGACTTCTATAGCCTCCACTGTGGATATGCCCCCATCCACCTTCCCTATGCCATGGACTTCTATAGCCTCTACCGTTGATCTGCCCCATCCACTTCCCTATGCCATGGACTTCTATAGCCCCCACCATGGATCTGCCCTCATCCACCCTCCCTATGCCATGGACTTCTATAGCCCCCACCATGGATCTGCCCTCATCCACCTTCCCTATGCCATGGACTACTATGCCTCCATTGTGGATATGCCCCCATCCACCTTCCCTATGCCATGGACCTCTATAGCCTCCACCATGGATTTCCTATAGCCCCTACCCAACATCCCTACAGTCCCTATTCCCTTTTGTACACTTGCTTTGGCAAAAAGTAATGTGTATTTAGTCCTGCAAATAAAACTCCCTTGAATATTGAATATAAACAGGACAAGATGCAAAAGCAATTATTTGTTACGAGTGGATCAACAACAAAGGCATCATTCTTCAGGTGCTGAACCACTTCACAGAGGACAGCTCCATGGTGCTGAAGTTTAGCTGCTAAACTTCAGATCCCACGTTATGTTGGATCTGGCGCCATAGACCTCCCCGTCAGGGGGCACCGGATCCGAGAGGATCCGGGATGATCCGACTTCATCCGATTTTTTTCCCCGAACAAACAAATTCTGCGTGCATCATTTTTGTGTCTGGGAGAAAAATCCGAATCCTCACAGAATTTCCTAGAGAGATAGAGTCGGATTGCAGATAGCTGCTGTCCGTCTCCATCTGGCCCCATAGCATACTATGGGGCCAAAATCCGGTCCGGAGCAGTCAAGTTCACCCCTGACAGCCCCGGATCGGATTGTGCCGTGGCGTGAAGCCAGCCTTAGCTAAACATTTAAAAATACCAGTTTCATCATTGTTATGGTTCTTTGTTTGGGTTGTGACCGATGATCTCTTCCTACTAGAAGCAATAATACTTTGTAAAGTAGGAGCTCTTCTATATGTGATGCTTGGCTTTTCAGGGAGGATTTTAGATAGAACTGGGTTATTTTTTTTAAATGTCCCATCAATTTATAAGGATTTTCTTAATCTCATTATTTTCTTTACAGAAAGTGGTAATAAAATTCAGTCCAAAATCATTCCTATTAAAATCATCTCCTATACTTTGTATTTTTTATAACCAGTTCCTGTTTAAGACCCAAGGTTTTTTTAAATGCTTTTTGTATCAATTTTTTAGGATCATTTTTTTCTTGGAGTGTCTGAATGCTAGATTTGGACATGCATTGACTTGGCTGGGAGGCTAAACATCAAAAAAGATCCTCAAAAAATGCACAAAAAAAAGCCGTTAAAACGCATCATGTAAATGTAGCCTTAGAGGATGGATGATGTCAGGATGGAGCAGGCTGTCACAATGCAGAAGCCTGTCAGGATGGAGGATGCCAAGATCTAGGCTGTCAGGACGGAGTTGGCAGTTGGGACGGAGTACGTTGTTAGGAGGGAGGAGGCAACTAGTGGGAGGACATTGTCAGGATGGATGAGGCTGTCACAATTGAGGAGGCCGCTGTGATGATGGAGGCTGCTGTCAGGATAGAGGACACTGTCATGTTTTTACATATAGAATTCGTACCTATTACAGGCTACGGGGTTTTACTCATGTACAGTCTATTGTGGAATGACTGCGCATACAAACAATGTGGCGTTTCTATTTTGACCCTTGTGGCAGATAAGAATTTGTCCATTCAAGAAAACTGGTCCATAAGAAATGCAGATGGCACTCGGATGGCGTCCGTGTGTCAGCCACATGATGTCCATTTTCATTATGTAATGGTTCGGAGAAAAATTAATTTTATTTCCTTATTTTAATTTTTATAATGACTGGTTCAGAGCGCTGATTTTTTTTTTTAGCCGACAATCGTTTCTGATTATTGGAATAATAGAATTGGCCGATATATCGTGTGATGTTTGAAGCCTCTACAAACTATTGATCATTGCCCCATTCTCATCTGATGTGTTTGGGGCTTTACCCTTAGTTGTTGAGCAGCTTTACTATAGGACAAACAATTCTGTTATTTCCATGTAAAATAATGTTTGTTGTAACAATATGATTGTATGAGATTTATTGATGCAGAAATGGCCATAAACACTGGATACAACATCCTCACATGAGAAATGTAGATTTACATAAACTGAGTGAGATTCTCTATTGGTGATAACAGTAGGAGGTCGGGAAGGTGAGAGGAGACTTCAGGGGATAAAATAACTTCAGAAGTAATGACAATAACAATTAATTAGCAATTCAAACAATACTAAAGAAGTGTCTGCCTGATACCAGTGGGGACACCTGACATTAGTCATCTATTCACAGGTAATTAAATGACAATAGGGATTACATGAATGTCCATGTTCTAGTATATACATTCATTTGTAAATCAATGGAGGTTTTGGATATCCAATAGGAATAGGCAATGGTGGAGGACTGACTTCATTGCCAGGTAATTGCTTCTCCATAAAAGATAGAAGTTCATGGGTCTTGTGGACTCATTCCTGAGATCTTCTCTGTGGAGATAGGACCTCTGAGACCGAACCAGAACAAAGCGACATCACTCTACTTATTGGAGCAGAACCCAAGTTATCATCAACTTCACCAAAACCCAACCCAGGTAAGACGAGTCTTTAATAGTTCATTAATTGGTGTTATTAATTTTGGGATTATGGGTATATGACCAAAAGCAATAATCCCCTTTCTAGTTACATTACACCGGTCATAGATCCTAAATTTCTTATTGGTTTTAATCACCAATTTTAATACGTATGCCCTAAAAATGACTAAAGTATTTTAGGAGTAATACCTTTTATCGGCTAACCAGAAAATGTATAATTACAATATCATTTTTCTGGTTAGCCAATAAAGGTATCACTCTTAAAATGTGTTTGTCATAATGCTTCTGTATGTTTTATCTATATAATCCCGGTACATACAGTATACAGGTAGGTTTATCATATTATCCATTTTGTTTGTTTGATATTATTTATATCCCGAATATAAGAAATGGCCTCCAGATGGAGAAAGGGGAAAGAATGAGGAGGAGGAAAGTATATTAGGTCAGAGAAATGCCCCAACATTATTACTGAGATAATGGATTAGTCAATATTGACAAGTAAGAAGATTCTGGTTATCCGTTTAATCAGCCTAATTAAGTCTATATATCTATTGTATAAGAATAAGATACAGATTCATATTACTGATGGTTTTACCATAATGTTTCATACTAACAATTTATAGCTTAATTGTAAAATGGTAATATTCCTGAAGGGTTAACACTCATTATTTGTCTGTAGTTTGAGATTTTATCCATTGACATTTGCTCTATATTAATCCTGTATAATTCTGAGGATAAGTCCACAGACGGGAACTCAGGAATAGTTTTTCTATGAGGGAAAATCAAAAATCCAATAAAAGTAAAATTGTGGGAAATATAAGTGATTTCGGCGTTGGGTTATTTTTTGTCTTCATTGAGCGGTAACAATGATTCTCCACCGTCGGTTCCAGCTCTGCTGATGCTGAACATGGAGAGGATTTTTCTTAAGAGTTGAAACACAAATAGGATTTTTTTATCTTGTATTTGATCTATTCTGAGACATTATAACTTCTTTATTTGGATGGAGCTGTGAAGGTTTGATATTTGCATGGTGACTTGTAGTTTTTATTCTTGCCTCTCCTGGGCAGACTGGACATTTAGATATATATTTTTTTTTAAAGGAAACGGCACCCTAAAAAAGTTATGATGGTTCAAATTTATTTTGCACTGTAATCTATTCCAATTTTGGGTTAATTTTGATATGTTTTGTTTATTTTACCTACATGGATGTGTTGATACCAAATTTGCTTATTTATCTTTTTATTTGCAAAGTTGGGTAATTCAAATTACATTTTTAAAAATGTATTTTCTAGTTCTTTCAATGTTTTTTATTTTACTTTTATCCTTAGGGAATTTGAACTTGCAATTTTATATCCTTTAGTGATAACAGATTCTGTATTTTACCCCCGACAGAAATGGCCAATAACAACATCATTGACCTCTGCAGCCTGGAGTTCAAGAGAGAGCTCGGAGAGGGAGCATTCGGGAAAGTAAGTGTGATATTATCCTCCGCACTATTCTCCGGATATATCTTGCACCATAGACACAAGAGGGATATATTTATATAATATACACATGCACATACACATATATTCATTACAGGATATTCATATCAATGTAAACACTTAAGCTCCAAAGTTAACAAAAGTATTCTAGGAGTGATCCCTTTATTGAGTATCCAGAAAATATATATTTGAAGGCTCTCGGAGCTCTTGAAGCTGTAAATATATTTTTCTGGTTGGCCAATAGCGGAATCACTCCCAGAATATTTTCTCATTTTTGGGGTTTATGTGTTTGCATCGATTTTTCTGGCTACACACGGTACCACAGTAAAATTTAGTATTGTACATCCTAAGGACGATCATATGTACTTATAACTGTGGTAATCTAGTGATCTACTTCACAGATCCACATAATAGATGACAGTTTGTTCTAATTTGTTCTGATTTTCTCCAGGTCATCTTGGCATCAGAACCGGCTACTAAAGAACTGCTGGCCATCAAAGTGATGGATAAAAGCCGGGCTGAGGAAAAGGTACAGAAGGAAGTAGAAGTCCTGAAAGTGGCTGCCGGCTGCCGTTACTTAATTTCGGAGCGGGGGTTCATGGAAACCCCATTTGAGTACCTAATAGCCATGGACTATATGGCTGGAGGAGACCTCTTCGACCACATGGCTGTTTCGATGCCATTTAACATAGAGACAACAAGGTAAATATTTTATACTGAATCTTCAGAAGCCGCTGCCTGTACATTATAGTGGACAATGGACAACAGGAGAAAATAATAACATGAAAAGAACATGTGTGTGATCTCCTCATGTTTTCTGTATGATTGTGTATGTAACCACTGATTCATCCTTTAATTTCTACTCCACAGACTTTTTGCGGCAGAGATGGTGTGTGGTCTCCAATTCCTGCATGAGCGCGGCATCATACATTGGTAATTACTTCATCTTCAGACATCTGTCAGGTCTGACTTTGTTCCATTCTTAAATATCTATTGTGGAAATTTTTTTCATGAATTGTCCTCACAATCCGTGTCTGCTCCTTCCCCCTGCAGTGACCTGAAGCCAGAGAACATCCTGCTTGATCACACCGGACACATCAGAATCTCTGATTTTGGTTCATCAGCCATTGATGTGTTTGAGGAGGACTTGCTGGATTACATTGTTGGCTCCAAAGGATACATAGCGCCTGAGGTAAGGAACATCTGTGTGACTGATGCTAATAGTAGAATTGAAGGATAATCTGATCCCAGTACACCCTGTTTATATCTAGTTACAGACCAGGCCTCATAGCCCCTCTATGTACAGTAAATCCCTCTAACAATATATTTAGCTCATTTCTGATCTTATCTTCCCACAGATAATGGACCGAGAAGGGTTCAATCATCTGGCAGACTATTTTTCCTTTGGAGTCATCCTATATATGATGTTTGTCGGTAAGCAGCCATTTTATAGCCGGGGGTCATTGGAGGAATACCACCAGTCCCTCCATAAAGACTTCCCTTGTTTTCCACTGGGGATCTGCTTTGATGCCATGGATCTCATAGAAGGGGTGAGTAAAATGAGATAGAGAAGAATTAGGGATTAAAAGAAAACATAGGAGATAAGATGGGGACAGCCCATAGACATTTTATAATAATTTTATCAGTAATATATAATGACTAATGGTCTTTTTTTTTATTTTCTAGCTTCTCTGCAAAATACCTTTTTGCAGATCAGCCACAACCGCGTCTATCAGATTCCACTCGTTTCTATACTCTATAGACTGGAACGATGTGGAGTCTGGCAGAGCCGACCCACCATTCCCATATTACAATGTAAGTACAAGACATAACATCCATAGTGATATCACTGCCCAGTAACAAACGTGCCCATGATAAACTTTGATATATCGCCCAATATACTGTATATACGAGAGGAGCCGATTCTCAGATGTGTCTATTTCTCTTCTTACAGGAGATCAGTGGATGAACATGAGAGACAATTAAAGGCTGAAGTTGGAGGACTTCTTGCAGCTACATTTATGTGACCATCTGGAGGACTCCTCTACAATTTACTGTTACGGAGAAGATGACTGGATATAGACAGAAAGAAGATGGCGGCTGCTCCTTCACCTGCCAATATGGACAGACAGAAAGATGCGGTTGCTCCTTCACTTAGAGGAAATGGATAAACAGAAGGAAGCGGCTGCTCTTTCTCCTTCCTGGACTCGGACAGAAGACAATGGACAGACAAAAGGCCAAACTTTGTATATACATTCTCATTTATTGTTTGTAAAATATTAACAACTTTTATGAACAATAAATACATAAAAGAATCTTTGATGTTGTTAGTTAAATTCTTCTCATATAGAGCAGCTTTTCTGTATTTTTATCAATATTGTGCAGGACTGGGTTGAGGTATTTTGATGCATTAAATAGATAAAGTTTTCCCCCACCAAAAAAAAGGGCCAGAATCTAAGGTTAGAGGACCTCTATCGCAGCCCCCTCCCTTTTGATTGATCAGGTGACAATCTCTGCCGACCATTAACACTAAATTGCTCACAAACAATTGTTCACTACAAAGTATCAGCAAAAGTAAAGAATGTGGTATACTTCAGGGGTGAGGATTAACAAGTAATATAATTTCACAGATATAGAATCATTCCTTGTGGACCATTTATACAATACAAGGGACAGGTAAAATATCAGGGGTGAATATCTCTATATTATAAATGTCAGACTCAAAGATAGAAACTAATATAGTTGAAATATAATGGGGAGGTTTTAGTTTACATTAATGTCAACCATTGCAGCTTGCCACAAAACTGATGGTGGTTCTAGTGTTGTATTCCTGCATGGAGGCATAATCCAGCACTGGTCAAATTAATGGTGGGTTTACACACACCAATTTATCTGTTCAATATCTAAACAGATCTCGGGTTGCAGTGAAATCATGGACATATAGTTCCATTTTGTGGCCATGTACAACATGGAACTATGTGTCCATGATTTCACTGCAACCAGAGATCTGTTCAGATATTGAACAGATAAATTGGTGTGTGTAAACCCACCATAATAGTAGCCTACGTCTTGGGGAGTTTCCAGCAGAGCAGGGATCTGGTTGCAGCTCCTTTGCTCCTGTCCTGGGCAGTGCTCTCATCAATTGTATTCCCGTCTTAGGGTACCGTTACACGTTGCAAAATTGCATGCAATTTCACTTGCAATTTGCTGGTTGCAGTGAAATCATGGACATATTGTTCAACTTGTACACGGCAACAAAATAGAACAATGTGTCCATGATTTCACTGCAACCAGCAAATTGCCAGTGAAATGACATGCAATGTTGCTACATGTAACCGCACCCTTAAAGACATGAATACAATTCTGTGCAGGGAGAGAGCAATGGCCAGTTCAAGGCCATGACTCTGCTCACTTTTTTTGCACCTCTGCCTCTGCCCTGCCAGTGTGCTGAATGCCTTTGTCCAAAGGAAAGTGTTTGGTGGCCGCAGACATTCAGCAATGTCAGGTTTTCTTGTAAGCTGCATCAACTTGGGGGGAGAGAGGTAGCGCCCTAGGAAGGTGCCTACCCCTCATTCTGGTCCTGGGTTCATGATAACCAATATGCCCACCAAGAAACATTTACAATGGATCTCAACCATTCTTTCCTGGGCTGTCAAAACCTTTTGTTCATGATGAGTTTCAACCAAACCTGCAAATTTGGCAAGTCTTGACTACTAGTTTGTGTGTAAGGAACGCCTAACTATTTCCAGCCACATATTATTGAGTAAAAGAAGGATTAAATGAAAATGAAGAGGTCGGGAAAAATGGGAGTTTTGGGAGGTTGGGAGTAATAATTGAAGTGTTGGGTCATTAGCTGCTGATAATATTTGGGGATCTTATTTCTAATGAGCATCCAAATGTCAACATTTCTGATCATATTTTGCTGCATCTGTCAATAGTCTTGAGACAAATATATCTGTGTGTGGCCAAGTTTACTATCATTAACAAAGGTAAGCTGCACAATTGAATAGCTTATAGAAATATAGACATTGGAATTCTCATTTTAGCAATTTGAGATACTTAGCATTATAGAAGTGTGTGTTTCACCGAATTCAGGTTATAAAGGGATATCCAATTTAAACGATTAAATAAAGTTGAAGGGATAATCCTGGTTATGTTTCTTTCTTTTATTCAAAAATTTTTTAAAAATCCAGTGTGGATAAGTGATACAGTGCTGACAGTGTTTTTACTAAGACAAGCCACCCAAGAACAAACGTAAAACATAAAAGTTGCCTGTGGGTGCGGTCCCCCTGAGGGTGGTGACCGCAACATTTATAGCTCAAAGACATGGGCTTGTTGGTTTCGAAGGATATCAGATAAAACACGCGTATGTTTGTGTCTCGCTTAATTCCAAGACACGACATCTGATGATTGACAAATTCATCAACACCCCCGCCAACATCCCACAACCCGGACCTCTGTGGGTTAATACTACCAGACTTTGAAACATAAAGTGTCATATTGTATCTATGTGACACACATACCTGATGTAGCACACTGTCTAAGGCCCCTGATGAGCCTCCTATGTTCAGTTGGAGGAGGCGAAACGCGTCGGGCGGATTGCTATCACTATACCATATCAATGGTTATGTATTGTTGAACTTATCGTGCTTGTTGGTTGTAGGACCTTTGACTTTAGGGTGGTGGGTTGGACCCTTCTGACTTAGGGGCAATATTGAAAAGACCCAACATTGGGCAAACCTGGGACGGCATTGGTTGTGATCGCCCTTGGAGACGGAATGTGTCCAGGTGGGTCACCTTCCAAAAAGAACCGTACACCATAAAATCGTCATATTGCAAACCAATCCTGTCACCACCCTCAGGGGGACCGCACCCACAGGCAACATTTATGTTTTACGTTTGTTCTTGGGTGGCTTGTCTTAGTAAAAACACTGTCAGCACTGTATCACTTATCCACACTGGATTTTAAAAAATTTTTGAATAAAAGAAAGAAACATAACCAGGATTATCCCTTAAACTTTATTTAATCATTATAGAAGTGGCCAATTCAATAATCCACCAAGTTGCCAACGTTGAGGTGCATCTCGTAACTGGGTCCTACTCTAGTCACTGCCTGTTTCTTGCTTGGTCTTTCATCTACTGGCGTCTGATATAATGGCCACTTTACACACACCAACTTATCTGTCCAACTTCTGAACAACTTACTGGTTGCAGTGAAATCATGGACACATTGTTACATTTGTACGCAGCCACAAAATGGAGCAATGTGTCCATGATTTCACTGCAACCAGTAAGTTGTTCAGAAGTTGGACAGATAAGTTGGTGTGTGTAAAGTGGCCTTAAGAGAATACTGGAGTCTATGGTCAAATAGACAAGGACAGGTGCTTTCATTATTAGTGCCTTTGGAAAAAAAGTTAACCCAATATGGCTAGTAAGACTGACAGCAGAAAGCAATAGCATTGCCTGACAACTGGAATGGTTAATATCAGGAGGTGCCTACATAAAGGGTAGTGAGCCCTTTACATATAATAATAATAATAATAATAATAATAATGTGGCATTCATCCTAGTCCGCTTAAACACAAATTTAACATTAAACGTAGGTAAGCGGCACAATTCAATAGCCTATAGAAATATAGACATTGGAATTCTCATTTTAGCAAATTGAGATACTTAGCATTATAGAAGTGGCCAATTCAATAATCTACCCAGTTGCCAATGTTGAGGCGTATTTAGTAACTTAGTCCTACTCTCGGACCAAGTTACGTAGGCACCTCCTGATAGTAACCATTCCAGTTGTCAGGCAATGCTATTGCTTTCTGGTATGAGTCATACTAGCCAAATGGGGTTAACTTTTTTTCAAAGGCACTAATAATGAAACCACCTGTCCTTGTCTATTTGACCATACAGTAGTCTCCAGTGTTCTCTTATATCAGATGACAGTAGAGGAAAGACCCAGCAAGACACAGGCAGTGACTGTGTGGCGCCCCTGTGGCTAGGCGCTACAGGGTAGTATTGCACTTTATTATTAAATGTGTTTTCTTTTCCCTGTGAGTTGCTAGTTCAGGGTTAAACCTTATGGAGTCTGTTTCTACACGCACTTAGGACCACACCACTTAGTATAGGGGGGCCGGTAATTTAGCAGGTCCCAGGAGGGTGGGGGTGGAGCCTAAGATAGAGGAGAGAGGAAAGCTTAGTTTACCTCAGACGGTGCTGGGAAGGCAGGCAGCAAGGTCAGGCCTGACAGCCCATCTGAGAGGAGGGAGTCCCATCTTTTAGTGGGGGCCCAGGACAGAAGGCAACGAACCAGGACTGGTTGGAGCCAGCTGGTCACGTTGAGGGAACACCGACAACGCAGGAAGCCGAGGCGGCCAGGAGTTTATCCCTGACCGCCGACTGATTAGCTGCAGGCCCATAGGAACCGGGTTGCTGACAGCACCACAAGGTACCTCGCCCCTCAGGACCACACTAGATCCAGGACTGCAGGGGTAACGGCCCAAGTACAAACGTCAGGGGAGTGGATGGTCTCCTCTTAAATCCGGGAAAGGACAATCGTGTCCCACCGTGGGAGATCAAGGGACTGGTGGGACTGCAAGGGTGGCAGAAGTAAAGAAGGAAGGAAACCCTAAAAGACAAAGACAGAGGACATTTAGAGACTCCGTAAGGGGACCCTGAGCTGGCAACATCCACCCTATAAGCTAAACTGTACCGTGTCTTGTTTATGCCATCAGCCGGTACGGAGTAAAGTGGAGTTAAACTTGAACTGGTTTCCGTTATTCTTCCTGCCGCAGCCCTGAGGGCTCAGCATCACCAGCAGCTCAGCAGAGGGGTAAGAACTGCAGCACCATCTCCATTGCTGCCCTCCCTCACCATCTTCCTTCATCGCTGCCCTCCCTCACCATCTTCCTTCATCACTGCCCTGAGGTAAAGCTCCACCTGTAGGGAGCGGCTCCACACTCTGCTGCACCCATCATCACCTCAGCGGCCGGCTTGCAGCTCCGGTACCCATATTACCGGGAACTACAGGTGGCGTCACGATCCCCTGTAAGTAACCCCTTCTCTGATCATCAACGTCCCCTTCAAATGATCACCAGGGCATGGCACCGGGATCCCGTCCACCCGTGACTCCCCATTTCAGCAGACCCAGTGTCCGAGTACCCCCTTAGCCCTGGCCTCATCAACTAGAGTAGGACCCAGTTACGAGATACGCTTCAACGTTGGCAGCTGGGTGAATTATTGAATTGCCCACTTCTATAATGCTAAGTATCTCAATTTGCTGAAATGAGAATTCCAGTTTCAATATTTCTATAAGCTATTGAATTGTGCCGCTTACCTTTGTTTAATGTTAAATTTGTGCTAAAGCGGACTAGGATGAATGCGACATTATTATTATTATTACAAGTTTACTATCATGTCTTAAAAATGGCCATCTAATAATATCTTTAGGCTGCACCATTCATTGTGTTTCTGACAGATGCCAGGGGACAAACAAATGAACTTCAACCACTTCAGTCTTTTAGGGCTACGTTCACACGCTGCATATTTACTGCTTTTTTTTTACGCGCGCATATTTTCTGCAGTTTCTCCTTGCATATTTTTTCAGCATTTAGGAAAAGTGCACTGCATTCACACACTGCGTTTTTGCTGTGTTTTTTTCTGCATTGTACACTACAAAGACAGGGAAACAAATTTTTTTCGTAAAAGTAAAAAAAATTAAAAAAGGGTCCTTGATGTCATTTCCTGTTTCTCATTACTGTGAAGAGAGTAAACACTGGAGTATACAGAATGGATAATCTGGAAGCTGCAATGTCCATCAGTGAAAGACGCCTCAGCAAGCGTGGCTGTGTTCACACGTAGCATATTTCCTGTACTCTTTTGCGCGGGCGTAATAACCCACGTTTTGCAGCCACGTTATTTAGGCACTGGTAAAAAACGCGGTGCGTTCACACAACGTTTTTTTTACGGCCACATTTTTCCCCCAAAAGCGCAGAAGGAAGTGATGTCACACGAGGAGGAGGAGGAGGAAGAATCCTGTGTTCCTCCTCCAGTGTGACATGTCAGGGCTGTAGTTTTGCTTTCACAGTGTACATACACTGCAAAGAGAAATAAAACTTAACAAAAGGTTGTAAAAATAAAAAATAAAATACCTTTTCGCCAACTATCCCGGAACCCGAGTGGAAGACGTCCGATCTCTGCAAGGACCTGAATCATCTGATTGGCCAGTAGTGATCAGCTGATGTGTCATGTGACATCATCAGCTGAAAGTTTAAACCAAACCACTTGCCAAAAGCAATCAGATTGGCGGGCGGTTTAATGTGACACATCAGCTGAGCGGTTCACCCTCAGTTCATCTGAGTTCACGCTTGACGCAGCTCTGGCGTGAACTCCAATGAACTTTCCCATGGCCGTGTGCGCAGCCTGTGCCTGCTACATCTCTACCAACAGATGTGTGTATCAGCTGGTAAAGATATAGCAGAGCTGAAGAAGATCTCCTCTGGACTATGTCAGAGTATTTTTTCTTCAATAACGATGGTGTCACTGATTGTGGTTTATTTGTAATAAAAATCTTTTTCTCTGTGTTATGTTTTTTTTTTTCATCTTTTGTAGAAATTCATAGCAGCCATGTCTAATATTGGCATGACCCTATAAATTTCAGCCTTAGGGCCAGCTGATAATACAAAGCTGGCCCTAACCCCATTATTACCCAGTGAGCCACCGCACCAGGGCCCTGGATACAGCCCCAAAAGATGGTTTTACTATGAATATGCCGTTTTCTGTGGCAGCTGTGGACTGCAATTCACAGCGGGGTGGGGGCAGAAAGCTTGGGCCAACCTGCACTGCGGATTCCAGCCCCCAGCTTCCTAGCTGTACCTGGCTGGACATAAAAATAGGGCGAAGCCCACACATTTTTTTTTAACATGCATTTTATGTGTTTATATCTCTAGAGTCCGCCCCTTTCTCACCCTGGAAACAACAAAAACCCTCACCGTGGCCCTAATCCATTCCCGCCTTGACTATTGCAACTCTCTATTAAGCGGCCTCCCCCTCACCAGACTTTCTCCTCTCCAGTCCATCCTTAATGCAGCAGCCAGGATCACCCATCTGGCCAATCGTTACTCAGATGCCTCTGCTCTGTGCCAGTCATTGCACTGGCTGCCCGTATACTACAGGATCAAATTCAAATTGCTTGTTCTTACCCACAAAGCTCTTCATAGAAGCGCCATATTCTGGTGCTGTATCCGGCACATCCAGGGCCTTGGTGAGGTGGCTCACTGGGGTAATAATGGGGTTAGGGCCAGCTTTGTATTATCAGCTGGTCCTAAGCTCGAAATTCATGGGGTCACACCAATATTAGACATGACCACAATGAATTTCCAGTAATCATATAGAAGAAAACACAACACAGAGAAAAAGATTTTTATTAGAAATAAAACAGAGCACAATTAGCGACTCCATCTTTATTAAAGAAAAGAACACCCCCAATTGTTAGTGGACACCATGTCACGTATGGAGAGCCCCTGTGTGCCTAAACATTAGAGCTCCCCACAAGTGACTCAATTTTGGAAATTACACCCCCCAGGCACTTATCTAGATGCATAGTGAGCACTTTGAAGCCCCAGGTACTTCACAAATTGATCCGTAAAAATGAAAAAGTACCTTTTTTCACACAAATCTTTTTTTCCTTTTTACAGATCAATTTGTGAAGCGCCTGGGGGTTCAAAGTGCTCACTATGCATCAAGATAAGTTCCTTGGGGGGTCTAGTTTCCAAAATTGTGTCAATTTTGTTCAGGCACACAGGGGCTCTCCATACGCGTCATGGTGTCCGCTAACAATTGGAGCTAATGTACCACCAGCATAGCCACCAGCAAGGGCAACTGGAAGAGTTTGGGTACATCACCAGAAAATGGCACCTCTAATGAATGCTCAATTTTCTGGGGTGGCTGTGGTTTGCAATTCACAGCATGGGGTGGCCACAATGTTTGGGTCTCTTCACGCTGAGGATTCCAGCCCCTCAACTACCAAGCGGTACCTGGTTGGCAACCAAAAATACAGTGAAGCCCATTTTTTTAATTTATAGACCTAATTTCAGAAAAAACAACAACGTGGTGCTCCACCATATTTTTGGTCCAGCCAGGTATAACTTGGCAGCTACGGACTGCCACCCACCCCTATCTGCCTCATTGTATCTGGCTGGCAACCAAAAATACTGTGAAGGTCTTTTTTTTTTTTTTAATTTATAGCCCTAATTTGAGAAAAAAAAATGACATGGATCTCTGCCATATTTTTGATCCAGCCAGGTACAACTAGGCAGCTGGGGGCTGCAATCCTCAGCATAGAGAGACCCAAGCGTTCTGGGCCCTTCATGCTGTAAATTGCAGCCCGCAGCCACCCCAGAAAATGGCGCATTCATTGAAGCGCCATTTTCTGGTGCTGTACCCAGACTCTTCCAGTTGCCCTGGTGACGGTGGCAAACTGGGTAATAAAGGGGTTAATGCCAGCTTTTTTATTGACAGCTGGTACTAAGCCTGAGTTTCCTAATGTTGGGCCAATGTTAGACCTAGCCATTAGGAATCTCTAGTAAATTGTAAATAAAATACATCACACAGAGAAAAATATTTTTATTAGAAAAAAAACACAAATTGAGACTCCATCTTTATTACTCCATACCGTCTGACGTAGTCCACAACAATGGTCCCACAATGCTCGATCACCTGTACTACATGGACACACTGCAGCAAGGGATCAAGTGTCTTCTTGTTGTAGTCTCTGGGGTCAGAGTCATGGTGCACTGTATGGCAACGATCTGCCGTACCATGCATCATGATTGTGACCCAAGAGACTACAACAAGGAATCAAGTGTCCACTTGTAGTCTCTGGGGTCAGAGACATTGTGCATGGTACGGCAGATCATTGCCATACAGTGCACCACGACTCTTACCCCAGAGACTACAAGTGAACACTTAATCCCTCATTGCACCCATCCATCCACCCATGCATCCATCCACTCATGCATCCACCAATGTACCCATCCATGCACCCATGCACCTGTTCATCCATCCATCCATGCAACCATCCATCCACCCATGCACCTATCCATGCAGCTATGCACCCATCCATGCACCCACCCATGCAGCCATACACCTGTGCATGCACCCATCCATGCAGCCATTCTAGCAGCCATGCATGCAGCCATACACCCATGCATTCATCCATGCAACCTTTGCACCCATCTATGCACCCATCCACCCATGCATGCATGCACCCATTCACTCATCTATGCACCCATGCATGCACCCATGCATGCACCCATCCATCCATCTATTCATACTTTCCTCACTCATGATCCTCCAGTGAGGAGGAGCCCAGGTGAGGAGGAAAGGCGCCAAAGCAGAGCACAGAAGAGGAGGCTGACTGGCAGGTGCAGCCTGCCAGGAGAGATGTGAGGGTGGATATGGGACCGGGGGTGGGAGTACGGGACAGGGGGGGTTATTAGCATGAGAGGAGGCCAAGGAGGCTGACAGGGGGGTGCACCCGCCGGGAAAAAGATGACAGATCATGAGGGACATGGGATTGCAGAGGTGGGGGGCAGAGGGAAGGGGCGGGGGAGGGTGCTGATAAGTACCAGAGCGGGAGGGGGCTCAGGAGGGAGAGGAAACCTGCTGACCCGCCCCTCCACACCTGATTGAGAGGCTCCAATCAGATCTGGATGGGTGAATAACTCTGATTGGCAGTTTCACTTTAAACTGCCAATAAGAGTGACTTTAGCCACAGGGGGCTAAGCCACCCCCCTGGTCCTAATGATCCTGCAGCATTGGTGACATTTCACTGGCCCCGGTCACCAGTGCTGCTGGACCCCGATCACACCATGACGTTGCATAACATCATGGGTCGGGAACACACCGAAACCCATGACGTTTGTGTAACATCATGGGTCGGGAAGGGGTTAAAGAAAAAAGGAGGCAAGTGGCCGCTAGATACATCAGTTTTATAGTGATAAACTTGGGATAAAACTGGTGTAAATCCAAACTGTCCTCGACCTAGCATAGTCTATGTGTCTAGAAATTAGATTGAGGATTAAGGGTTAAGGCCCCGTCACACACTACAATATCATTGAAGATGAATGATCTCTCAGTGCCGCACAGCAAGAGCTGGGAGATGATAACCAGGGTAAACGTCGGGTAGCTAAGCGCCGCACTGCTCTTAGTTACCCGATGTGTACCTTGGTTATCAGCATTTGCGCTGATCGCTGGTGAGTCTGCCTGTTTTAAAGAATTATCTGCTGCACACTACACATTATAAGGTATAGGTAACTAGGTATAGTATAATGGCTAAACAAGGAATAAAGCTAATACAAATTTGGGTGAGGAAAATGCAGAAACTGCTTGGAATGTATATGGAAAAATGAGAATTTTAGCTGATGTAATGCATTACACATGAGCCCGATAACCAGCGACATGGTATTCTCATGTATATCGGGTCCTACCGTATGCCTGTTTGACTGCTCACCAGCGATCAGCTAACGATGTCCCAGTGATCCCGGCCACGTCGGATCGTTGGTTGGATCACTGGGACATCGTACTGTGTAACCTGGCCTTTAGATTCCACCAGCCATTATCTCATGTCCACAGCCAGTGGTGAATAGTGTATGTATGTGTATGTGTGTATATATAATATATGGTTGTGTGATTTTCTGAATTTTATTTTTGATATTCGCTTTCACTGTTAAAATTAACCTACCCTTCAAATTATAGACTGCGCATGTCTTTGTCAGTGGGCAAACTTACAAAATCGGCAACGGATCAATTATTCCCTTTACTGAGTGTATATACGTGTGTATGTATATATGGATGTACAAATATATATTTATACATATTTTTTGGATGATGCTTTTTAGGCTTTGAGGCTAGTAAGAAAAGGACAGAGATCAACTGAAAACCTTTCCAAGAGAGTTGTCTTTGACAATTACCATGACATTATTAGCACCAATCCAATTGGCACAACAGACCTCTATATAATGACTCAGTTGGCAATGTGGGGAGGGGGCTGTTGGTTTATCATAATGTGTAAATGGGAGCTTTGAGCCCATTATACTGTGTATAGGGGAGTTGTGGACCTGTTATACTGTGTAAAGGGAAGTTGTGGACCCATTATACTGTGTAGGAGAGCTGTGGACCCATTATATTGTTTATAATGTACCTGTGAGCCCATCATACTGTGTATAAGGGAGCTGTGGGCTCATCATGCTGTGTATAGGGGAGCTGTAGACTCATCTTACTGTATATATGGGAGCTGTAGGCCCATCATATTGTGTATAGGGGAGCTGTGGGACCATCATATTGTGTATAAGGGAGCTGTGGGCTCATCATGCTGTGTATAGGGGAGCTGTAGACCCATCTTATTGTATATATGGGAGATGTAGGCCCATCATATTGTGTATACGGGAGCTGTGGGACCATCATACTGTTGCAAGACACCAATGACACCCATTAGACCGGACCGTCCCATAGGTGAGTATAATTAATGTAGTTTTACAGTATGCAGATTGCCCTGGGGGACTTACATACAGTATTCTTACTGGTTTTTCTATATGGGAAAAACCTAGTGAGTCGTTCATTTTAATATTTTTACTATTCCTCAAACTGGTGACTCCTTCAGATCAATAATCTCTACCTGGGGCCGGAATTTTGTCATTTACATCTTGAAATGTTCTTGTGATTTTCATTTTTTTAGCTTTTTTTTTCCACATAAATTAAAAGATTGTCCAAACACAAAAATTCAAAAGAGTTTAGGAGAAAAAGGGTTAAGAAGCGCGCTCTCACTCCAAGGAATCCAATGATTCAGGTTGTTAGAAATACAGATAGTGATTTATTACACGTTTCAGGGTCTAGACCCTTCCTCAGATAACACCACATGAAATAAGATGTACACCTTAGTCCTGTACTGGTCCGGTGTATATATAGGTACCAGTAAGATCAAAACGAGGCTTACATATTGACGTCATCAAATGTGTATATGTGACAAGTTAGATGTAACCATTCTGTGTAAGCATGTGGGTATATCACATAAAGGCTATAAACGCTCATAGAAAAGATGCATCAGATTCAGACATAAAGATAAGTACGGACGTGTTACATAATTGTTCATAAAAATTGCATATATACATAAACGAAGAAAAAAAGATTTTTACTCTATAGTATATATAATGTATTATCTTGTTTGGTTTTTACAGGATTTTGCTGGACAAGAACCTGTGCTATGTCATTCCTCATGGATATCTCCATCTAATGTCCTTGCACCACCCCATATTCTCATACTCCTGAATCTCTAAATTGTACTGAACTTAAAAATTGCTAAACGTTTTATTTTTAAAAAATTAATATTTTATTATAATAAAAATAAAAAATAATGGATAAAAATGAACAATAAAAAATTTAAAATGTAAAAAAGGTGAGAAGAACCATGAGATGTAATAATTATATTTTATATTGTTTCCTTAAAAAAAAAAAAAATATATATATATATATATATATTTTTTTTTTTGTAGTATATTAAAATGATTTTGAAAACTGTTTAGTGAGTGTGTATATGCTTAAAAAAAATGTTGGTTTTTAATGTGCAGGTTATAATATGTGTATGAGGCATAATCTATTATATAATTGTCTAAGGGTTTTTTGAGTGTGTCTGTCGCCGAAATCGCGCGCCACACAGAGGCAGCTCATTGGTTGCCGCCTGACGAGAGCGTGAGCGCCGCTTCCGCAGGTGTACACCATCTGGCAGACAGTGGACGCAGCACGCGCAAGCCAGCCGGGAGACAACCGCCATCAGCCGGTCGTCTACCGGCTGGCGAGCCGCTAACCGGAGTTCAGCCACAGCTACCTGCGGCACGGAGGTCTGCGGCGAGCCAGCCGGTCATTTCCGGGATCAGGATAGCAGCGCGTGCCATATTTCAAATACACTGTACTGAATGCTGCGACCAATCAGGATAGCGGCGCTCGACACGACGCCATATTTAAAATCTGAAGTCATCGGTGGATTTTACACATGGTGCCTGAGTACAGTGTATTTGAAATATGGCACCAATCAGAGGAGCAGCATGAAAACCGTGAGCCGCTTCTCTCATTGGTCGCAGTGTTCAGCGCCAACCAATCAGGATAGCGGCGCATGCCATGGCGCCATATTTAAAATCTGAAGTAATCTGTGGATTTTTACACATGGCGATATGGCGCGTGCCGCCATGCTGATTGGCCATCGGCGTTCAGCGCCGACCAATCAGAATAGCGGCACGCGCCATATTTCAAATACACTGTACTCCATCCTCACAGCCTCCCCATCCTCACAGCCTCCTCCTTCCTCACAGCCTCCTCCTTCCTCACAGCCCCCTCCATCCCCTCAGCCCCCTCCATCCTCTCAGCCCCCTCCATCCCCTCAGCCCCCTCCATCCCCTCAGGCCCCTCCATCCCCTCAGGCCCCTCCATCCCCTCAGGCCCCTCCATCCCCTCAGCCCCCTCCATCCCCTCAGCCCCCTCTATCCCCTCAGCCCCCTCCATCCCCTCAGCCCCCTCCATCCCCTCAGCCTCCTCCATCCCCTCACGCATCATGTAAATGTAGCCTTAGAGGATGGATGATGTTGTCAGGATGGAGCAGGCTGTCACAATGCGGACGCCTGTCAGGATGGAGGATGCCAAGATCTAGGCTGTCAGGACGGAGTTGGCTGTTGGGACGGAGTACGTTGTTAGGAGGGAGGAGGCAACTAGTGGAAGGACGTTGTTAGGATGGGGGAGGCTGTCAGGGAGGCGGTTGTCAGGATGGATGAGGCTGTCACAATTGAGGAGGCCGCTGTGATGATGGAGGCTGCTGTCAGGATAGAGGACGCTGTCATGTTTTTACATATAGAATTCGTACCTATTACAGGCTACGGGGCTTTACTCATGTACAGTTTATTGTGGAATGACTGCACATAAAAACATTGTGGTGTTTCTATTTTGAACCTTGTGGCAGATCAGAATTTGCCCATTCAAGAGAGCGGGTTGGCCATTAGAAATGCAGATGGCACTCGGATGGCGTCCGTGTGTCAGCTACATGATGTCCATTTTCGTTATGTAATGGTTCGGAAAAAAATGATTTTTATTTCCTTATTTTAATTTTTATAATTACTGGTTCAGAGCATTGATTTTTTTTTTTAGCCGACAATCGGTTCTGATTATCCTATATAATAATTGCCAGTTGCTGGCATCCGGCCACTGTGCCACTGTTCCGGCATGCACCGCGGCCGGCTGCCATCGCGAGCCGCAATATCCCTGCAGCCTCAGCCAGGATCTGTGCTCTGTGATCGGCTCCTGGTGTCTTCAGACGTTCAGAGCAATAGAGCACAGAGCACAGATCCCGCCTGAGTGTGCGGCTGCAGGGACCTGGGATCTCATCTGCCTGGATGGCAGAGGTGAGCACAGACAGGGTGAGAAGAGGGGGCACGGAGGAAGCATGGAGGGGGCACATATCCCCCTGCTGCACTGATACAGTGTGCCACATTGCTTGCACAGCTGCAGCAGTGTCGGCACTTTGTATAAGTGCACAGGGAGTGGGCACATGACAGGGGGCCACACAGGACATATAGGGGGCCTCAGAGGACTCACAGGGGGCCACACAGGACAGACAGGGGGCCACACAGTACACACAGGGGGCCACACAGGACAGACAGGGGGCCACACAGCACACACAGGGGCCACACATGACATACAGGGGCCCTCAGAGGACACACAGTGGGCCACACAGGACTCACAGGGGGCCTCACAGCCTCACAGGGGGCCACGCAGGACACACAGGGGGCCACGCAGGACACACAGGGGGCCACGCAGGACACACAGGGGGCCACGCAGGACACACAGGGGGCCACGCAGGACACACTGGGGCACACGCAGGACAGACGGGGGCCCACACAGGGGCCCACGCAGGAGAGACAGGGGCCCACACAGGACAGACACTGGGCCCATGCAGGACAGAGAGGGTGCTTTCAGCACAGACAGGGGGCCATACAGGACAGGGACACACAAGACAGGACAGGGCCACACAGGACAAAGGCACACAGGATGGGGATACAGGGGCACACAGGACAGAGGGACACAGAACAGGACACAAGGCAGAAGACAGCGAGACACTGGGCCAATGGACAGAGGGCCACTGGGCCACAGGACAGCGGAACACTGGGCCACAGGACAGCGGAACACTGGGCCACAGGACAGCAGCACACAGGGCCAGAGGACAGCAGGGCACAGGACCAGAGGACAGGGCCAGAGGACAGCAGGGCACAGGACCAGAGGACAGGGCCAGAGATCACCGGCACACAGGGGCAGTGGACTGGGGAACACAGGGGCAGAGAACAGGGAGACACCGGGCCAGAGGATAAGGGGACACAGGGCTAGAGGATAAGGGGACACAGGGCCAGAGGACAAGGGGAGACAGAGACAGGGGGACACAGGGCCATAGGACAGGGGGAGACAGCTAACCATTCAGCCACTTTATACAGTCCTAACCACTGACCCACCATATACAGTGCTAACCACTGACCCACCGTATACAGTGCCAACCACTGAGCCACCGTATACAGTGCTAACCACTGAGCCACCATATACACTGCTATACACTGAGCCACCATAAACTGTGCTAACCACTGAGCCACCGTATACTGTGCTAACCACTGATCCACCATAAACTGTGCTAACCACTAAGCCACCGTATACTGTGCTAACCACTGATCCACCATATACTGTGCTAACCACTGAGCCACCACACAGTGCTAATCACTGACCCATCATAAATCAAAAATGACAGGAGGAAATCGGTTCACCAAAGCCGACGGCTTGCCGGGCGGATAATAAATCCCACACAAACACGGGGAGAACATACAAAATCCTTGCAGATGCTGTCCCTGGTGGGAATTGAACTCAGGACTTCAGTGCTGCAAGGCTGCAGTATAACCACTCAGCCACCGTATACAGTGCTAACCACTGACCCATCATATACTGTCCTAACCACTGAGCCATCATATACTGTGCTAACCACTGACCCACCATATACCGTGCTAACCACTGAGCCACCGTATACAGTGCTAACCACTGAGCCACAACATACAGTGCTAACCTCTGAGCCACCGTATACATATGCTAACCACTGAGCCACCGTATACAGTGCTAATGTCACGGGTGGCACGGATGACAGGGTGGAGGCCACGCGCAGACGATCCCAGCGGGTGGCCCACCAGCCATAATGGGGGAGGATGGTCCGTCTCTTTCAGGGGCATTTACCTTCTGTGTAGACGGAGAGAGGGTGTGATGGGATCTCGCTGTTATGGGGGGACGGCTGTGGAGGTCTTGTGCTCGGTCTGGTTTTATCCACCAATATGGTGGGTCACTAGGACCCAGCAGATTCCTTCCACCTTTATAAGGAGGTTCATTACCCTTCCTCGGTGCAGGTGATAGTTCCTTGTGCACTCATTATCCTTGCTCCAGCAGACGCTGAGGTTGTGGAGGTTGCTGAGTTCTGCTGTCAGATAAGTGTTTCCTTTTCCCTAATGTCTGTCTTCCCTGGTGTTTGGCTTTAGTTGATAGTGGAGGGGTCTAGTGCACCTCTCCCTCTGATCCTTAGATAAGATAGTGCTAGGATCAGAGAGGGACGAGGTTCGTGGTCGGCGACAGTTGAGGAGACTGTATAGGGACGTTAGGGCAGACAGGGTCAGCTCTAGGAAGTCTAGGGGTCACCGTCTCCTTCTTGTGCCCTTAGCGTTAGGGACTCCTTATTCCCCCCCCCCGTCGTTATCCTACGCTGGGTGTCTTCCCCACTCCCAGCGTGACAGCTAACCACTGTGCCACCGTACACAGTGCTAACCACTGAGCCACCGTATATAGTGCTAACTGCTGAGCCACCGTATACAGTGCTAACCACTGAGCCACCATATACAGTGCTAACCACTGAGCCACCATATACTCCATATAAATTCCGCAACAACAGCATACTTTCCGGAGAGAAGACTGTACTATTCAGCGGCTATTTTTATGGCACCTGTTCATTACACCGCACTCCCAATGCAATAGCATCGGGCCTTTTTCTAGTTTGAATAATAAAATTGGCCGATATATCGTGTGATGCTTGAAGCTATCTACAAACTTTTGATCATTGCCCCATTTTCATCTGATGTGTATGGGGCTTTACCCTTAGTTGCTGAGTAGCTTTACTACAGGACAAATATACATTTCTGTTATTTCCATGTAAAATTAATGTTTGTTTTGAAAATACGATTCTATGAGATTTATTGACGCAGAAATGGCCATAAACACTGGATACAACCTCCTCACATGAGAAATGTAGATTTACATAAACTGAGTGAGATTCTCTATTGGTGATAACAGTAGGAGGTCGGGAAGGTGAGAGGAGACTTCAGGGGATAAAATAACTTCAGAACTATTGACAAAACCAATTAATTAGCAATACAAACAATACTAGTGTCTGCCTCCCTGATACTATTGGGGGACAACTGACATTAAGGGGGTGTCACACGCGTCAATGTCGTCAGCGAGATGATCGCTGACGACATTGACGGCTGATCGCTGGTGAGCTGTCACACAGACAGACTCACCAGCGATCAATTGACCAGTGACATCATGGAAACGATTTAAATATCGTTTCCACGATGTCCTGCTCCCGCTGCCAGCCTGCTGGAAGCGGGAGCAGGCTGGTCTCCAAGGTAAACTGCGGGTAACTAGGCAGCGCGCGCTGCCTAGATACCCGACGTGTACCTTAGTTACCAGCCTCCTCCGCTCACCCGGTGAGCGGAGGAGGCTGGTAACTAAGGTACACAGTCGGGTATCTAGGCAGCGCGCGCTGCCTAGTTACCCGCAGTGTACCTTGGATACCAGCTCCCAGCGCTTGTGAGAGGCGCTGGGAGCTGGAATATCGCTACTCCCGGTGTCACACGCAGCGATGCTGCGTGTCCACCGGGCGACAATCGCCAGGTTTCTGAGCTGGTTCTGAAACCTGGCGATCATCAACCAGCGATTTATCGCTGGTTGATGCAGTATGTCACACGCGTCAATATCGCTGCAACGTCACGTGCAGCCGATATCGTGCAGGCGATATTGACGCGTGTGACACCCCCTTTAGTGAGGCTATTCACAGGTAATTAAATGACAATAGGGTTTACATGAATGTCCATGTTCTAGGAGACACATTCATTTGTAAATCAATGGAGGTTTTGGACATCCAATAGGAATAGGCAATGGTGGAGGACTGACTTCATTGCCAGGTAATTGCTTCTCCATAAAAGATAGAAGTTCATGGGTCTTGTGGACTCATTCCTGAGAACTTCTGTGTGGAGAACAAAGCCAGAACAAAGCGACATCACTCGACTTATTGGAGCAGAACCCAAGTTATCATCAACTTCAACAAAACCCAACCCAGGTAAGACGAGTCTTTAATAGTTCAATAATTGGTGTTATTAATTTTAGGATTATGGGCATATTACCAAAAGCAATAATCCCCTTTCTGGTTACATTACACCGGTCATAGATCCTAAATTTCTTATTGGTTTTAATCACCAATTTTAATACTTATGCCCTAAAAATGACTAAAGTATTTTAGGAGTAATACCTTTTATTGGCTAACCAGAAAAAGTATAATTATAATATCATTTTTCTGGTTAGCCAATAAAGGTATCACTCTTAAAATGTGTTTGTCATAATGCTTCTGTATGTTTTATCTATATAATCCCGGTACATACAGTATACAGGTAGGTTTATCATATTATCCATTTTGTTTGTTTGATATTATTTATATCCCGAATATAAGAAATGGCCTCCAGATGGAGAAAGGGGAAAGAATGAGGAGGAGGAAAGTATATTAGGTCAGAGAAATGCCCCAACATTATTACTGAGATAATGGATTAGTCAATATTGACAAGTAAGAAGATTCTGGTTATCAGTTTAATCAGCCTAAGGCCCATGTCACACACACAGATCTCTGGTTGCAGTGAAATCATGGACACATTGCACCATTTTGTGGCTGTATATAAATGGATTAATGTGTCCATAATTTCACTGCAACCAGAGATTTGTGAACAATATCTGCATAAATATCTGTGTGTGTGACGTGGGCCTAATTAACTGTATATATCTATTGTATAAGAATAAGATACAGATTCATATTACTGAGAGCAATGTGAATGGTTTTAACTTAACATACTATAATAACATAGCTACATTGAAAAATGGTAATATTCCTGAAGGGTTAATACTCATTATCTATCTGTAGTTTGAGATTTTATCCATTGACATTCGCTCTATATTAATCCTGTATAATTCTGAGGATAAGTCAACAGACGTGAACTCAGGAATAGTTTTTCTATGAGGGAAAAATCAAAAATCCAATAAAAGTAGAATTGTGGGAAAGAAAAGTGATTCCGGCATTGGGTTATTTTTTGGTCTTCATTGAGCGGTAACAATGATTCTCCCCCGTCGGTTCCAGCTCTGCTGATGCCAAAGATGGAGAGGATTTTTCTTAAGAGTTGAAACACAAATAGGATTTTTATTATCTTGTATTTGATATATTCTGAGACATTATAACTTCTTTATTTGGATGGAGCTGTGAAGGTTTGATATTTGCATGGTGACTTGTAGTTTTTATTCTTGCCTCTCCTGGGCAGACTGGATATTGGGATATATTTTTTTTTTTTTAAAGGAAACGGCACCTTAAAAAAGTTATGATGGTTCAAATTTATTTTGCACTGTAATCTATTCCGATTTTGTGTTAATTTTGATATGTTTTGTTTATTTTACCTACATGGATGTGTTGATACCAAATTTGCTTATTTATCTTTTTATTCGCAAAGTTGGGTAATTCAAATTACATTTTTAAAAATGTATTTTCTAGTTCTTTCAATGTTTTTTTATTTTACTTTTATCCTTAGGGAATTTGAACTTGCAATTTTATATCCTTTAGTGATAACAGATTCTGTGTTTTACCCCCGACAGAAATGGCCAATAACAACATCATTGACCTCTGCAGCCTGGAGTTCAAGAGAGAGCTCGGAGAGGGAGGATTCGGGAAAGTAAGTGTGAAATTATCCTCCGCACTGTTCTCCCGATATATCTTGCACCATAGACACAAGAGGGATATATATAATATACACATTCACATATATTCATTACAGGATATTCATATCAATGTAAACACTTAAGCTCCAAAGATAAAAGTATTCTAGGAGTGATCCCTTTATTGAGTATCCAGAAAATATATATTTGAAGGCTTTCTGAGCTCTTGAAGCTGTAAATATATTTTTCTGGTTGGCCAATAGCAGAATCACTACCAGAATATTTTCTCATTTTTGGGGTTTATGTGTTTGCATTGATTTTTTTGGCTACACACGGTACCACAGTAAAATTTAGTATTGTACATCCTAAGGACGATCATATGTACTTATAACTGTGGTAATCTAGTGATCTACTACACAGATCCACATAATAGATGACAGTTTGTTCTAATTTGTTGTGATTTTCTCCAGGTCATCTTGGCATCAGAACCGGCTACTAAAGAACTGCTGGCCATCAAAGTGATGGATAAAAGCCGGGCTGAGGAAAAGGTACAGAAGGAAGTAGAAGTCCTGAAAGTGGCTGCCGGCTGCCGTTACTTAATTTCGGAGCGGGGGTTCATGGAGACCCCATTTGAGTACCTAATAGCCATGGACTATATGGCCGGAGGAGACCTCTTCAACCACATGGCTGTTTCGATGCCATTTAACATAGAAACAACAAGGTAAATGTTTTATACTGAATCTTCAGAAGCCGCTGCCTGTACATTATAGTGGACAATGGACAACAGGAGAAAATAATAACATGAAAAGAACATGTGTGTGATCTCTTCATGTTTTCTGTATGATTGTGTATGTAACCACTGACCCATCCTTTAATTTCTACTCCACAGACTTTTTGCGGCAGAGATGGTGTGCGGACTCCAATTCCTGCATAATCGCGGCATCATACATTGGTAATTATTTCATCTTCATACGTCTGTCAGGTCTGACTTTGTTCTATTGTGGAAAGTTCTTTTCATGAATTGTCCCCACAATCCGTGTCTGCTCCTTCTCCCTGCAGTGACCTGAAGCCAGAGAACATCCTCCTCGATCACACCGGACACATCAGAATCTCTGATTTTGGCTTATCAGCCATTGATGTGTTTGAGGAGGACTTGCTGGATTACATTGTTGGCTCCAAAGGATACATAGCGCCTGAGGTAAGGAACATCTGTGTGACTGATGCCAATTGTAGAATTAAAGGATAATATGATCCCAGTACACCCTGTTTATATCTAGTCACAGACCAGTCCTCATAGCCTCTGTATGTACAGTAAATCCCTCTAACAATATATTTAGCTCATTTCTGATCTTATTTTCCCACAGATAATGGACCGGGAAGGGTTCAATTATCTGGCAGATTATTTTTCCTTTGGAGTCATCCTATATACAATGTTTGTCGGTGAGCAGCCATTTTACAGCCGGGGCTCATTGGAGGAATACCACCAGTCCCTCCATAAAGACTTCCCTTGTTTTCCACTGGGGATCTGCTTTGATGCCATGGATCTCATAGAAGGGGTGAGTAAAATGAGATAGAGAAGAATTAGGAATTAAAAGAAAACCTAGAAGACAAGATGGGGACAGCCCAAAGACATGTTATAATAATTTATCAGTAATATATAATGACTAATGGTCTTTTTTTTTATTTTCTAGCTTCTCTGCAAAATACCTTTTTGCAGATCAGCCACAACCGCGTCTATCAGATTCCACTCGTTTCTATACTCTATAGACTGGAGCGATGTGGAGTCTGGCAGAGCTGACCCGCCATTCCCATATTACAATGTAAGTACAAGACATAACATCCATAGTGATATCACTGCCCAGTAACAAACTTGCCCATCATGCACTTTGATGTATCCCCCATTATACTGTATATACGAGAGGAGCCGATTCTCAGATGTATCTATTTCTCTTCTTACAGGACGTCAGTGGATGAACATGAGAGACAATTAAAGGCTGAAGTTGGAGGACTTCTTGCAGTTACATTTATGTGACCATCTGGAGGACTCCTCTACAATTTACTGTTAAGGAGAAGATGACTGGATATAGACAGAAAGAAGATGGCGGCTGCTCCTTCACTTAGAGGAAATGGATAAACAGAAGGAAGCGGCTGCTCTTTCTCCTTCCTGGACTCGAACAGACAGAAGACAGTGGACAGACAAAAGGCCAAACTTTGTATATACATTCTCATTTAATTTTTGTAAAATATTAACAACTTTTATGAACAATAAATACATAAAAGAATGTTTGGTGTATTTAGATAAATTCTTCTCATATAGAGCAGTTTTTTGGTATTTTTATCAATATTGTGCAGGACTGGGTTGAGGTATTTTGATGCATTAAATAGATAAAGTTTTCCCCCACCAAAAAAAGTGCCAGAATCTAAGGTAAGAGGACCTCTATTGCAGCCCCCTCCCTTTTGATTGGTCAGGTGACAATCTCTGCCGACCATTAACACTAAATTGCTCACAAACAATTGTTCACTACAAAATATCAGCAAAAGTAAAGAGTGTAGTATACTTCAGGGGTGAGGATTATCAGGTAATATAATTTCACAGATATAGAATAATTCCTTGTTTATGGACCATTTATATGATACAAGGGACAGGTAAAATATCAGGGGTGAATATCTCTATATTATAAATGTCAGACTCAAAGACTATCATAGAAACTAATATAGTTGAAATATAATGGGGAGGTTTTAGTTTACATTAATGTCAACCATTGCAGCTTGCCACAAAACTGATGGTGGTTCTAGTGTTTTACTCCTGCATGGAGGCATAATCCAGCAGTGGTCAAATCAAGAGTAGCCTACGTCTTGGCGAGTTTCCAGCAGAGCAGGGATCTGGTTGCAGCTCCTTTGCTCCTGTCCTGGGCAGTGCTCTCATCAATTGTATTCCCGTCTTAGGGTACCGTTACGCGTTGCAAAATTGCATGCAATTTCACTTGCAATTTGCTGGTTGCAGTGAAATCATGGACATATTGTTCAACTTGTACACGGCAACAAAATAGAACAATGTGTCCATGATTTCACTGCAACCAGCAAATTACCAGTGAAATTACATGCAATGTTGCTACATGTAACCGCACCCTTAAAGACATGAATACAATTCTGTGCAGGGAGAGAGCAATGGCCAGTTCAAGGCCATGACTCTGCTCACTTTTTTTGCACCTCTGCCCCTGCCCTGCCAGTGTGTTGCATGCCTTTGTCCAAAGGAAAGTGTTGGGGGGCCGCAGACATTCAGCAATGTCAGGTTTTCTTTGAAACTGCATCAACTTGGGGAGGAGAGAAGTAGCGCCCTAGATAGGTGCCTACCCCTCATTCTGGTCCTGGGTTCATGATAACTAATGTGTCCACCAAGTAACATTTTACAATGGATCTCAACCATTCTTTCCTGGGCTGTGAAATCCATTTGTTTATGATGAGTTTCAACCAAACCTGCAAATTTGGCAAGTCTTGACCACTTGTTTGTGTGTAAGGGACGCCTAACTATTTCCAGTCACATATTATTGAGTAAAAGAAAGATTAAATGAAAATGAAGAGGTCGGGAAAAATGGGAGTTTTGGGAGGTTGGGAGTAATAATTGAAGTGTTGGGTCATTAGCTGCTGATAATATTTGGGGATCTTATTTCTAATGAGCATCCAAATGTCAACATTTCTGATCATATTTTGCTGCATCTGTCAATAGTCTTGAGACAAATATATCCGTGTGTGGCCAAGTTTACTATCATTAAACAAAGGTAAGCTGCACAATTGAATAGCTTATAGAAATATAGACATTGGAATTCTCATTTTAGCAATTTGAGATACTTAGCATTATAGAAGTGGCCAATTCAATAATCCACCAAGTTGCCAACGTTGAGGTGCATCTCGTAACTGGGTCCTACTCTAGTCACTGCCTGTGTCTTGCTTGGTCTTTCATCTACTGGCGTCTGATATAATGGCCACTTTACATACACCAACTTATCTGTCCAACTTCTGAACAACTTACTGGTTGCAGTGAAATCATGGACACATTGTTCCATTTGTACACAGCCACAAAATGGAGCAATGTGTCCATGATTTCACTGCAACCAGTAAGTTGTTCAGAAGTTGGACAGATAAGTTGGTGTGTGTAAAGTGGCCTTAAGAGAATACTGGAGTCTATGGTCAAATAGACAAGGACAGGTGCTTTCATTATTAGCGCCTTTGGAAAAAAAGTTAACCCAATATGGCTAGTAAGACTGACAGCAGAAAGCAATAGCATTGCCTGACAACTGGAATGGTTAATATCAGGAGGTGCCTACATAAAGGGTAGTGAGCCCTTTACATATAATAATAATAATAATAATAATGTGGCATTCATCCTAGTCCGCTTAAACACAAATTTAACATTAAACATAGGTAAGCGGCACAATTCAATAGCCTATAGAAATATAGACATTGGAATTCTCATTTTAGCAAATTGAGATACTTAGCATTATAGAAGTGGCCAATTCAATAATCTACCCAGTTGCCAATGTTGAGGCGTATTTAGTAACTTAGTCCTACTCTCGGACAAAGTTACGTAGGCACCTCCTGATAGTAACCATTCCAGTTGTCAGGCAATGCTATTGCTTTCTGGTATCAGTCATACTAGCCAAATGGGGTTAACTTTTTTTCAAAGGCACTAATAATGAAAGCACCTGTCCTTGTCTATTTGACCATACAGTAGTCTCCAGTGTTCTCTTATATCAGATGCCAGTAGAGGAAAGACCCAGCAAGACACAGGCAGTGACTGTGTGGCGCCCCTGTGGCTAGGCGCTACAGGGTAGTATTGCACTTTATTATTAAATGTGTTTTCTTTTCCCTGTGAGTTGCTAGTTCAGGGTTAAACCTTATGGAGTCTGTTTCTACACGCACTTAGGACCACACCACTTAGTATAGGGGGGCCGGTAATTTAGCAGGTCCCAGGAGGGTGGGGGTGGAGCCTAAGATAGAGGAGAGAGGAAAGCTTAGTTTACCTCAGACGGTGCTGGGAAGGCAGGCAGCAAGATCAGGCCTGACAGCCCAGCTGAGAGGAGGGAGTCCCATCTTTAAGTGGGTGCCCAGGACAGTAGGCAACGAACCAGGACTGGTTGGAGCCAGCTGGTCACGTTGAGGGAACACCGACAACGCAGGAAGCCGAGGCGGCCAGGAGTTTATCCCTGACCGCCGACTGACGAGCTGCAGGCCCATAGGAACCGGGTTGCTGACAGCGTCACAAGGTACCTCGCCCCTCAGGACCACACTAGATCCAGGACCGCAGGGGTAACGGCCCGAGTACAAACGTCAGGGGAGTGGATGGTCTCCTCTTAAATCCGGGAAAGGACAATCGTGCCCCACCGTGGGAGATCAAGGGACTGGTGGGACTGCAAGGGTGGCAGAAGTAAGGAAGGAAGGAAACCCTAAAAGGCAAAGACAGAGGACATTTAGAGACTCCATAAGGGGGACCCTGAGCTGGCAACATCCACCCTATAAGCTAAACTGTACCGTGTCTTGTTTATGCCATCAGCCGGTACGGAGTAAAGTGGAGTTAAACTTGAACTGGTTTCCGTTATTCTTCCCGCCGCAGCCCTGAGGGCTCAGCATCACCAGCAGCTCAGCAGAGGGGTAAGAACTGCAGCACCATCTCCATTGCTGCCCTCCCTCACCATCTTCCTTCATCGCTGCCCTCCCTCACCATCTTCCTTCATCGCTGCCCTGAGGTAAAGCTCCACCTGTAGGGAGCGGCTCCACACTCTGCTGCACCCATCATCACCTCAGCGGCCGGCTTGCAGCTCCGGTACCCATATTACCGGGAACTAAAGGTGGCGTCACGATCCCCTGTAAGTAACCCCTTCTCCGATCATCAACGTCCCCTTCAAATGATCACCAGGGCACGGCACCGGGATCCCGTCCACCCGTGACTCCCCATTTCAGCAGACCCAGTGTCCGAGTACCCCCTTAGCCCTGGCCTCATCAACTAGAGTAGGACCCAGTTACGAGATACGCTTCAACGTTGGCAGCTGGGTGAATTATTGAATTGGCCACTTCTATAATGCTAAGTATCTCAATTTGCTGAAATGAGAATTCCAATGTCAATATTTCTATAAGCTATTGACATGTGCCGCTTACCTTTGTTTAATGTTAAATTCGTGCTAAAGCGGACTAGGATGAATGCGACATTATTATTATTATTACAAGTTTACTATCATGTCATAACAATGGCCATCTAATAATATCTTTAGGCTGCACCATTCATTGTGTTTCTGACAGATGCCAGGGGAAAAACAAATGAACTTCAACCACTTCAGTCTTTTAGGGCTACGTTCACACGCTGCGTATTTACTGCTTCTTTTTTACGCGCGCATATTTTCTGCAGTTTCTCCTTGCATATTTTTTCAGCATTTAGGAAAAATTCACTGCATTCACACACTGCGTTTTTGCTGTTTTTTTCTGCATTGTACACTACAAAGACAGGGAAACAAATTTTTGTCGAAAAAGTAAAAAAATTAAAAAAGGGCCCTTGATGTCATTCTATTTTTTAATGTTTTTTTAGAAAAAAGTTGATGTGGGCTTCGCCCTATTTTTGTGTCCAGCTAGGGACAGCAGGTAAGTGCGGGCTGCTCCCAACCCCCAGCTGCATATTGGTACCTAGCTGAGAACCAAAAATATAGGGAAGCCCATTTTTTTTTATTATTTCATGAATTTGCCCTATTTTCGGGTTCAGGCAGGTACAGCTAGGCAGCTGGGGGTGGGAATCCGCAGCGCAGGGTGGCCCAAGCTTTCTGGCACCCCCACCTCACTGCGAATTGCAGTCCACAGCCACCCCAGAAAAAGGCACGTTCATAGAAGCGCCATATTCTGGTGCTGTATCCGGCACATCCAGGGCCTTGGTGAGGTGGCTCACTGGGGTAATAATGGGGTTAGGGCCAGCTTTGTATTATCAGCTGGTCCTAAGCTCGAAATTCATGGGGTCACACCAATATTAGACATGACCACAATGAATTTCCAGTAATGATATAGAAAAAAACACAACAATTAAAGAAAAGAACCCCCCCAATTGTTAGTGGACACCATGTCACGTACGGAGAGCCCCTGTGTGCCTAAACATTAGAGCTCCCCACAAGTGACTCAATTTTGGAAATTACACCCCCCAGGCACTTATCTAGATGCATAGTGAGCACTTTGAAGCCCCAGGTACTTCACAAATTGATCCGTAAAAATGAAAAAGTACCTTTTTCACACAAATCTTTTTTTCCTTTTTACAGATCAATTTGTGAAGCGCCTGGGGGTTCAAAGTGCTCACTATGCATCTAGATAAGTTCCTTGGGGGGTCTAGTTTCCAAAATTGTGTCACTTTTGTTCAGGCACACAGGGGCTCTCCATACACGTCATGGTGTCCGCTAACAATTGGAGCTAATGTACCACCAGCATAGCCACCAGCAAGGGCAACTGGAAGAGTTTGGGTACATCACCAGAAAATGGCACCTCTAATGAATGCTCAATTTTTCTGGGGTGGCTGTGGTTTGCAATTCACAGCATGGGGGAACCACAATGTTTGGGTCTCTTCACGCTGAGGATTCCAGCCCCTCAACTACCAAGCGGTACCTGGCTGGCAACCAAAAATACAGTGAAGCCCAGTTTTTTTATTTATAGACCTAATTTCAGAAAAAACAACGTGGTGCTCCACCATATTTTTGGTCCAGCCAGGTATAACTTGGCAGCTACGGACTGCCACCCACCCCTATCTGCCTCATTGTACCTGGCTGGCAACCAAAAATACTGTGAAGGCCTTTTTTTAAAAAAATTTATAGCCCTAATTTGATATAAAAAAATGACATGGATCTCTGCCATATTTTTGATCCAAAATACACAAAAGGTTTGCGCCAAACTGCTTTCATTAAATTGTGGGATCGGTGAATGATCCCCTCTGCTCACCTTCTATTGTTGTGCCTGTCCGCACAACTGGAGTAAGAGTTTAATCTGTCTCCCAGCTGGGCTCTCCTAGTTGGGCTCCAAGCAGTGAGGTGATAAGTGCACTTATTTCCCGTGTCCCGGTGCACGTGACAGCTCGAGGGGAGTGATGGTGTGACGTCTGCCAGGTCCTGTATTCCTAAGCTGCTCTGTATCACGCTTCCCAGCAGGGAACAAATTTGCAGCTCCAGATAAAACGAGTGATATTGTAAGCGCTAAGGTACATTAACAGGACACGGCTCACATAAGTATTACCTTTCAGCTTTAATGATTCAGCATATGGATCCCTTTAGCCACAACGCGTTTCAGCGCCAATTGCGCCTTTTTCAAATGATTCGCGTTGTGGCTAAAGGGATCCATATGCTGAATCATTAAAGCTTAAAGGTAATACTTATGTGAGCCGTGTCCTGTTAATGTACCTTAGCGCTTACAATATCACTCGTTTTATCTGGAGCTGCATATTTTTGATCCAGCCAGGTACAACTAGGCAGCTGGGGGCTGCAATCCTCAGCATAGAGAGACCCGTGTTCTGGGCCCCCCATGCTGTAAATTGCAGCACGCAGCCACCCCAGAAAATGGTGCATTCATTGAAGCGCCATTTTCTGGTGCTGTACCCAGACTCTTCCAGTTGCCCTGGTGACGGTGGCAAACTGGGTAATAAAGGGATTAATGCCAGCTTTTTTATTGACCGCTGGTACTAACCCTGAGTTTCCTAATGTTGGGCCAATGTTAGACCCAGCCATTAGGAATCTCTAGTAAATTGTAAATAAAATACATCACACAGAGAAAAATATTTTTATTAGAAAAAAAAAACACAAATTGAGACTCCATCTTTATTACTCTATACCGTCTAACGTAGTCCACAACAATGGTCCCACAATGCTCGATCACCTCTACTACATGGACATACTGCAGCAAGGGATCAAGTGTCTTCTTGTTGTAGTCTCTGGGGTCAGTCATGGTGCACTGTATGGCAACGATCTGCCGTACCATGCATCATGATTGTGACCCCAGAGACTACAACAAGGGATCAAGTGTCCACTTGTAGTCTCTGGGGTCAGAGGCATTGTGCATGGTACGGCAGATCATTGCCATACAGTGCACCACGACTCTTACCCCAGAGACTACAAGTGGACACTTAATCCCTCATTGCACCCATCCATCCACCCATGCATCCATCCACTCATGCATCCACCAATGTACCCATCCATGCACCCATGCACCTGTTCATCCATCCATCCATGCACCCATCCATCCACCCATGCACCCATCCATGCACCCATATATACACCCATGCACCCACCCATGCAGCCATACACCTGTACATGCACCCATCCATGCAGCCATTCAAGCAGCCATGCATGCAGCCATACACCCATGCATTCATCCATGCAACCTTTGCACCCATCTATGCACCCATCCACCCATGCATGCATGCACCCATTCACTCATCTATGCACCCATGCATGCACCCATGCATGCACCCATCCATCCATCTATTCATACTTACCTCACTCATGATCCTCCAGTGAGGAGGAGCCCAGGTGAGGAGGAAAGGCGCCAAAGCAGAGCACAAAAGAGGAGGCTGACTGGCAGGTGCAGCCTGCCAGGAGAGATGTGAGGGTGGATATGGGACCGGGGGTGGGGGTACGGGACGGGGGGGGGTTATTAACATGAGAGGAGGCCAAGGAGGCTGACAGGGGGTGCACCCGCCGGGAAAAAGATGACATCATGAGGGACATGGGATTGCAGAGGGAAGGGGCGGGGGAGGGTGCTGATAAGTACCAGAGCGGGAGGGGGCTCAGGAGGGAGAGGAAACCTGCTGACCCGCCCCTCCACACCTGATTGAGAGGCTTCAATCAGATCTGGATGGGTGAATCCCTCTGATTGGCAGTTTCACTTTAAACTGCCAATAAGAGTGACTTTAGCCACAGGGGGGCTAAGCCACCCCCCTGGTCCTAATGATCCTGCAGCATTGGTGACATTTCACTGGCCCCGGTCACCAGTGCTGCGGGACCCCGATCACACCATGACGTTGCACAACATCATGTGTCGGGAACACACCGAAACCCATGACGTTTGTGTAACATCATGGGTCGGGAAGGGGTTAAAGGAAAAAGGAGGCAAGTGGCCGCTAGATACATCAGTTTTATAGTGGTAAACTTGGGATAAAACTGGTGTAAATCCAAACTGTCCTCGACCTAGCATAGTCTATCTGTCTAGAAATTAGATTGAGGATTAAGGTTAAGGCCCCGTCACACACTACGATATCGTTGAAGATGAATGATCTCTCAGTGCCGCACAGCAAGCGCTGGGAGATGATAACCAGGGTAAACGTCGGGTAGCTAAGCGCCGCACTGCTCTTAGTTACCCGATGTGTACCTTGGTTATCAGCATTTGCGCTGATCGCTGGTGAGTCTGCCTGTTTTAAAGAATTATCTGCTGCACACTACACATTATAAGGTATAGGTAACTAGGTATAGCATAATGGCTGATCAAGGAATAAAGCTAATACAAATTTGGGTGAGGAAAATGCAGAAACTGCTTGGAATGTATATGGAAAATTGAGAATTTTAGCTGATGTAATGCATTACACGTGAGCCCGCGACAAGGTATTCTCATGTATATCGGGTCCTACCGTATGTCTGTTTGACAGCTCACCAGCGATCAGCTAACGATGTCCCAGTGATCCCGGCCACGTCGGATCATTGGTTGAATCACTGGGACATCGTACTGTGTAACCTGGCTTTAGATTCCACCAGCCATCATCTCATGTCCACAGCGAGTGGTGAAAAGTGTATGTATATGTATGTGTGTATATATAATATATGGTTGTGTCATTTTCTGGATTTTATTTTTGATATTCGCTTTCACTGTTAAAATTAACCTACCCTTAAAATTATAGACTGCGCATGTCTTTGTCAGTGGGCAAACTTACAAAATCAGCAACGGATCAATTATTCCCTTTACTGAGTGTATATACGTGTGTATGTATATATGGATGTACAAATATATATTTATACATATTTTTTGGATGATGCTTTTTTGGCTTTGAGGCTGGTAAGAAAAGGACAGAGATCAACTGAAAACCTTTCCAAGAGAGTTGTCTTTGACAATTACCATGAAATTATTAGCACCAATCCAATTGGCACAACAGACCTCTATATAATGACTCAGTTGGCAATGTGGGGGGTAGGGGGGCTGTTGGTTTATCATAATGTGTAAATTGGAGCTTTGAGCCCATTATACTGTGTATAGGGGAGTTGTGGACCTGTTATACTGTGTAAAGGGAAGTTGTGGACCCATTATACTGTGAAGGAGAGCTGTGGACCCATTATATTGTTTATAATGGAGCTGTAGACCCATCTTACTGTATATATGGGAGATGTGGGCCCATCATATGGTGTATAGGGGAGCTGTGGGACCATCCTACTGTGTATATGGGAGCTGTGGGCTCATCATGCTGTGTATAGAGGAAATGTAGACCCATCTTACTGTATATATGGGAGATGTAGGCCCATCATATTGTGTATAGGGGAGCTGTGGGACCATCATACTGTGTATATGGGAGCTGTGGGCTCATCATGCTGTGTATAGAGGAGCTGTAGACCCATCTTACTGTGTATATATGGGAGATGTAGGCCCATCATATTGTGTATAGGGGAGCTGTGGGACCATCATACTGTTGCAAGACCAATGACACCCATTAGACCGGACCGTCCCATAGGTGAGTATAATTAATGTAGTTTTACAGTATGCAGATTGCCCTGGGGGACTTACATACAGTATTCTTACTGGTTTTTCTATATGGAAAAAACCTAGTGAGTCGTTCATTTTAATATTTTTACTATTCCTCAAACTGGTGACTCCTTCAGATCAATAATCTCTACCTGGGGCCGGAATTTTGTCATTTACATCTTGAAATATTCTTGTGATTTCCATTTTTTTAGCTTTTTTTCCACATAAATTAAAAGATTGTCCAAACACAAAAATTCAAATGAGTTTAGGAGAAAAAGGATGAAGAAGCGCGCTCTCGCTCCAAGGAATCCAATGATTCAGGTTGTTAGAAATACAGATAGTGATTTATTACACGTTTCAGGGTCTAGACCCTTCCTCAGATAACACCACACGAAATAAGATGTACACCTTAGTCCTGTACTGGTCCGGTGTATATATAGGTACCAGTAAGATCAAAACGAGGCTTACATATTGACATCATCAAATGTGTATACGTGGCAAGTTAGATGTAACCGTTCTGTGTAAGCATGTGGGTATATCACAAAAAGGCTATAAACGCTCATAGAAAAGATGCATCAGATTCAGACATAAAGATAAGTACGGACATGTTACCTAATTGTTCATAAAAATTGCATATATACATAAATGAAGAAATAAAGATTTTTACTCTATAGTATATATAATGTATTATCTTGTTTGGTTTTTACAGGATTTTGCTGGACAAGAACCTGTGCTATGTCATTCCTCATGGATATCTCCATCTAATGTGCTTGCACCACCCCATATTCTCATACTCCTGAATCTCTAAATTGTACTGAACTTAAAAATTACTAAGCGTTTCCTTTTTATAAAATTAATATTTTATTATAATAAAAATAAAAAAAATAAAAAATAATGGATAAAAATGAACAAAAACAATTAAAAAATTTAAAAAAGGTGAGTAGAACCATGAGATGTAATAATTATATTTTATATTGTTTCCTTAAAAAAATATATATTTTTTTTGTAATATATTGAAAATGATTTTGAAAACTATTTAGTGAGTGTGTGTATGCTTAAAAAAAAGTTGTTTTTTCATGTTCAGGTTATAATATGAGTATGAGGCATAATATGGTATAAATATCCCTATTAGTGTAATGTGATGTGTATGCTTTTCTATAGATTCATCAATAATATAAAATGTATATATAATGTGGTAAAAAATTGTGTGCTAGAGGCGTTCAATAGCAAAGTGTTAATAAATTAATTCCTCCTTCTATAATATATTTAAAATATGAAGTCAGCAAAAATTAAAACTTGTATAAAAATTAATGAAAATTAGAGGGGCTTCATACAACTAGAGAAGAACTGAGTACACTGTCATATCCGGGACTGATGGTAACTGAGGAGCAGTGGAATTGTCGGCTCTCCTGCTGTGCCACTCACAGATGGGAGTGTAAAGTGGCAGGAGCTCAGGATATACGATAAAACCCTGGGGGTATTAGGACCTGGAGGATTAGCAGTGGAAGGCAGTGGAGATTGCAGCGCGGTATGTAAGCAAATGTCATAGAGTGCGAGAAAGAGAACTATGATGTACCCAGGGGTGCACCGAGCCCCACTGCCGCCTGAGCCGCGGCAGTGATTGCCTGCCGCGGCCGTGAGTGAGTACCGGGGGGGGGGGGTGCTAGTGATGCCTGGGGCTGCCGCCCCTTCTGTGCCTCTCCCCCGGCGGTCGCCGCTTACCTCCGGTGCGCGGGGTGAGCGGCCGGCGCCATGACAGGGGGAGGCTGTTTGCATGAGGCGCCGCCCCCTTCTGCACAGCCGCTCCCCCTGCCGGCTGCCGCCTGAATGACAGGGCTCACACTGTCCAATGGACGGTGCGGCCCTGGATGTACCATGGACTTCTATAGCCCCCACAATGGATCTGCCGTCATCCACCCTCCCTATGCCATGGACTTCTATAGCCGCCACCATGGATCTGCCCTCATCCACCCTCCCTATGCCATGGACTTCTATAGCCCCACCATGGGTCTGCCCTCATCCACCCTCCCTATGCCATGGACTTCTATAGCCCCACCATGGGTCTGCCCTCATCCACCCTCCCTATACCATGGACTTCTATAGCCTCCACTGTGGATAAACCCCCATGCACCTTTCCGATGCTATGAACTTCTATAGCCTCCGCCATGGATCTGCCCCTATCCACCTTCCCTATGCCATGGACCTCTATAGCCTCCACTGTGGATATGCACCCATACACCTTTTCTATGCCATGGACTTCTATAGCCCCCACCATGGATCTGCCCCATCCACCTTCCCTATGCTATGGACTTCTATAGCCTCCACTGTGGATATGCCCCCATCCACGTTTCCTATGCCATGGACTTCTATAGCACTCACCATGGGTATGCCCTTATCCACCCTCCCTATGCCATGGACTTCTATAGCCTCCACTGTGGATATGCCCCCATCCACCTTTCCTATGCCATGGACTTCTATAGCCTCCACTGTGGATATGCCCCCATCCACCTTCCCTATGCCATGGACTTCTATAGCCTCTACCGTGGATCTGCCCCATCCACTTCCCTATGCCATGGACTTCTATAGCCCCCACCATGGATCTGCCCTCATCCACCATCCCTATACCATGGACTTCTATAGCCCCCACCATGGATCTGCCCTCATCCACCCTCCCTATGCCATGGACTTCTATAGTCTCCACTGTGTATATGCCCCCATCCACCTTTCCTATGCCATGGGCTTCTATAGCCTCCACCATGGATCTGCCCCATCCACCTTCCCTATGCCATGGACTTCTATAGCCTCCACTGTGGATATGCCCCCATCCACCTTCCCTATGCCATGGACCTATATAGCCTCCACCATGGATTTCCTATAGCCCCTACCCAACATCCCTACAGTCCCTATTCCCTTTTGTACACTTGCTTTGGCAAAAGTAATGTGTATTTAGTCCTGCAAATAAAGCTCCCTTGAATATTGAATATAAACAGGACAAGATGCCAAAGCAATTAATTGTTACGACTGGATCAACAACAAAGGCATCATTCTTCAGGTGCTGAACCACTTCACAGGGGACAGCTCCATGGTGCTGAAGTTTAGCTGCTAAACTTCAGCTCCCGGCATCCGATTCTCAGATCCCACGTTATGTTGGATCTGGCGCCATAGACCCCCCCCCCGTTAGGGGGCGCCGGATCCGAGAGGATCCGGGATGATCCGATTTCATCCGATTTTTTTTCCCCGAACACACAAATTCTGCGTGCATCATTTTTGTGTCTGGGAGAAAAATCCGAATCCTCACAGAATTTCCCAGAGAGATAGAGTCGGATTGCAGATAGCTGCTGTCCGTCTCCATCTGGCCCCATAGCATACTATGGGGCCAAAATCCGGTCCGGAGCTGTCAAGTTCACCCCTGACAGCCCCGGATCGGATTGTGCTGTGGCGTGAAGCCAGCCTTAGCTAAACATTTAAAAATACCAGTTTCATCATTGTTATGGTTCTTTGTTTGGGTTGTGACCGATGATCTCTTCCTACTAGAAGCAATAATACTTTGTAAAGTAGGAGCTCTTCTATATGATGCTTGGTTTTTCAGGGAGGATTTTAGATAGAACTGGGTCATTTTTTTTTAAATGTCCCATCAATTTATAAGGATTTTCTTAATCTCATTATTTTCTTTACAGAAAGTGGTAATAAAATTCAGTCCAAAATCATTCCTATTAAAATCATCTCCTATACTTTGTATTTTTTATAACCAGTTCCTGTTTAAGACCCAAGGTTTTTTTAAATGCTTTTTGTATCAATTTTTTAGGATCATTTTTTTCTTGGAACGTCTGAATGCTAGATTTGGACATGCATTGACTTGGCTGGGAGGCTAAACATCAAAAAAGATCCTCAAAAAATGCACAAAAAAACGCCGTTAAAACGCATCATGTAAATGTAGCCTTAGAGGATGGATGATGTCAGGATGGAGCAGGCTGTCACAATGCAGAAGCCTGTCAGGATGGAGGATACCAAGATCTAGGGGCTGTCGGGACGGAGTACGTTGTTAGGAGGGAGGAGGCAACTAGTGGGAGGACATTGTCAGGATGGGGGAGGCTGTCACAATTGAGGAGGCCGCTGTGATGATGGAGGCTGCAGTCAGGATATAGGACGCTGTCCTGTTTTTACATATAGAATTCGTACCTATTACAGGCTACGGGGTTTTACTCATGTACAGTTTATTGTGGAATGACTGCGCATACAAACATTGTGGTGTTTCTATTTTGACCCTTGTGGCAGATCAGAATTTGCCCATTCAAGAGAGCTGGTCCATAAGAAATGCAGATGGCACTCGGATGGCGTCTGTGTTTCAGCTACATGATGTCCATTTTCATTATGTAATGGTTCGGAGAAAAATTAATTTTATTTCCTTATTTTAATTTTTATAATGACTGGTTCAGAGCGCTGATTTTTTTTTTAGCCGACAATCGTTTCTGATTATTGGAATAATAAAATTGGCCGATATATCGTGTGATGTTTGAAGCATCTACAAACTATTGATCATTGCCCCATTCTCATCTGATGTGTATGGGGCTTTACCCTTAGTTGTTGAGCAGCTTTACTATAGGACAAGCATACAATTCTGTTATTTCCATGTAAAATAATGTTTGTTGTGACAATATGATTCTATGAGATTTATTGACGCAGAAATGGCCATAAACACTGGATACAACATCCTCACATGAGAAATGTAGATTTACATAAACTGAGTGAGATTCTCTATTGGTGATAACAGTAGGAGGTCGGGAAGGAGAGAGGAGACTTCAGGGGATAAAATAACTTCAGAAGTAATGACAATAACAATTAATTAGCAATTCAAACAATACTAAAGAAGTGTCTGCCTGATACCAGTGGGGGACACCTGACATTAGTCATCTATTTACAGGTAATTAAATGACAATAGGGTTAACATGAATGTCCATGTTCTAGTACACACATTCATTTGTAAATCAATGGAGGTTTTGGATATCCAATAGGAATAGGCAATGGTGGAGGACTGACTTCATTGCCAGGTAATTGCTTCTCCATAAAAGATAGAAGTTCATGGATCTTGTGGACTCATTCCTGAGAACTTCTGTGTGGAGATAGGACCTCTGAGACCGAACCAGAACAAAGCGACATCACTCTACTTATTGGAGCAGAACCCAACTTATCATCAACTTCAACAAAACCCAACCCAGGTAAGACGAGTCTTTAATAGTTCATTAATTGGTGTTATTTATTTTGGGATTATGGGCATATGACCAAAAGCAATCAATCCCATTTCTAGTTACATTACACCGGTCATAGATCCTAAATTTCTTATTGGTCTTAATCACCAATTTTAATACTTATGCCCTAAAAATTTAAAAGTATTTTAGGAGTAATACCTTTTATCGGCTAACCAGAAAATGTATAATTATATAATTTTTCTGGTTAGCCAATAAAGGCATCGCTCCTAAAATGTATTTGTAAATTATTATGCCCCAAAAATGACAGTTTTCTAGGTAACACAATATCACAATATTACTTTGTATTGAACATCTTAATAATCAAATACAAATCATTTTTTGATAAAAACGTAAAATATTGTCGAGAATCCTGAAGAATAACCCCCATCTCAGTAACCTGGTGTTACCGGTACAGACACCCTGCGCCTTTCATTACCAAGGTCGCCTCAATGAGACGTACCCGACCTCCAGGACCGAACCTCCCGCTTTCTTACAGACGTTATGATAAAACCCTTCACATTGGTCTCAGTAATAGGAATCTGTTCTCTTATGTTAGAGATATATAGACTTGGACTGATGAAACTGATCACCAGAATCGTTTTACTTGTCGTTATGGTCTAATCTCTTACAGAATTTCTGTAACAATCGCTCCATAATGCTTCTGTATGTTTTATCTATATAATCCCGGCACATACAGTATACAGGTAGGTTTATCATATTATCTATTTTGTGTGTTTGATATTATTTATATCCCGAATATAAGAAATGGCCTCCAGATGGAGAAAGGGGAAAGAATGAGGAGGAGGAAAGTATAATTAGGTCAGAGAAATGCCCCAACATTATTACTGAGATAATGGATTAGTCAATGTTGACAAGTAAGAAGATTCTGGTTATCAGTTTAATCAGCCTAATTAACTCTATATATCTATTGTATAAGAATAAGATACAGATTCATATTACTGATGGTTTTACCATAATGTTTTATACTAACAATTTATAGCTTAATTGTAAAATGGTAATATTCTTGAAGGGTTATTACTCATTATCTGTCTGTAGTTTGAGATTTTATTAATTGACATTCGCTCTATATTAATCCTGTATAATTCTGAGGATAAGTCCACAGACGCGAACTCAGGAATAGTTATTCTATGGGGGAAAATAAAAGTCCAATAAAAGTAGAATTGTGGGAAAGAAAAGTGATTCCGGCATTGGGTTATTTTGTCTTCATTGACCGGTAACAATGATTCTCCACCGTCGGTTCCAGCTCTGCTGATGCCAAACATGGAGAGGATTTTTCTTAAGAGTTGAAACACAAATAGGATTTTTTTATCTTGTATTTGATCTATTCTGAGACATTATAACTTCTTTATTTGGATGGAGCTGTGAAGGTTTGACATTTGCATGTTGACTTGTAGCTTTTATTCTTGCCTCTCCTGGGCAGACTGGATATTTTAATATATATATATATATGTGTATATATATATACTAGATGGCAGCCCGATTCTGAAGAATCGGGTAGTCTAGAATATATATATATAGTTTATTTAGTAATAGTTAGGGGAGTGCGGTGAAATTAATTGTGTGTGTACAGGTGGCTCAGGGGTCAGCAGTGAGTGCGGTGGCTCAGGGGTCAGCAGTGAGTGCGGTGGCTCAGGGGTCAGCAGTGAGTGCGGTGGCTCAGGGGTCAGCAGTGAGGGCGGTGGCTCAGGGGTCAGCAGTGAGGGCGGTGGCTCAGGGGTCAGCAGTGAGTGCGGTGGCTCAGGGGTCAGCAGTGAGTGCGGTGGCTCAGGGGTCAGCAGTGAGGGCGGTGGCTCAGGGGTCAGCAGTGAGGGCGGTGGCTCAGGGGTCAGCAGTGAGGGCGGTGGCTCAGGGGTCAGCAGTGAGGGCGGTGGCTCAGGGGTCAGCAGTGAGGGCGGTGGCTCAGGGGTCAGCAGTGAGGGCGGTGGCTCAGGGGTCAGCAGTGAGGGCGGTGGCTCAGGGGTCAGCAGTGAGGGCGGTGGCTCAGGGGTCAGCAGTGAGGGCGGTGGCTCAGGGGTCAGCAGTGAGGGCGGTGGCTCAGGGGTCAGCAGTGAGGGCGGTGGCTCAGGGGTCAGCAGTGAGGGCGGTGGCTCAGGGGTCAGCAGTGAGGGCGGTGGCTCAGGGGTCAGCAGTGAGGGCGGTGGCTCAGGGGTCAGCAGTGAGGGCGGTGGCTCAGGGGTCAGCAGTGAGGGCGGTGGCTCAGGGGTCAGCAGTGAGGGCGGTGGCTCAGGGGTCAGCAGTGAGGGCGGTGGCTCAGGGGTCAGCAGTGAGGGCGGTGGCTCAGGGGTCAGCAGTGAGGGCGGTGGCTCAGGGGTCAGCAGTGAGGGCGGTGGCTCAGGGGTCAGCAGTGAGGGCGGTGGCTCAGGGGTCAGCAGTGAGGGCGGTGGCTCAGGGGTCAGCAGTGAGGGCGGTGGCTCAGGGGTCAGCAGTGAGGGCGGTGGCTCAGGGGTCAGCAGTGAGGGCGCAGCCTCAGGGGTCAGCAGTGAGGGCGGTGGCTCAGGGGTCAGCAGTGAGGGCGGTGGCTCAGGGGTCAGCAGTGAGGGCGGTGGCTCAGGGGTCAGCAGTGAGGGCGCAGCCTCAGGGGTCAGCAAATGAGGGCGCAGCCTCAGGGGTCAGCAGTGAGGGGGCAGGCTCAGGGGTCAGCAGTGAGGGGGCAGGCTCAGGGGTCAGCAGTGAGGGGGGCAGGCTCAGGGGTCAGCAGTGAGGGCGCAGGCTCAGGGGTCAGCAGTGAGGGCGCAGGCTCAGGGGTCAGCAGTGAGGGCGCAGGCTCAGGGGTCAGCAGTGAGGGCGCAGGCTCAGGGGTCAGCAGTGAGGGCGCAGGCTCAGGGGTCAGCAGTGAGGGCGCAGGCTCAGGGGTCAGCAGTGAGGGCGCAGGCTCAGGGGTCAGCAGTGAGGGCGCAGGGGTCAGCAGTGAGGGCGCAGGGGTCAGCAGTGAGGGCGCAGGGGGTCAGCAGTGAGGGCGCAGGGGTCAGCAGTGAGGGCGCAGGGGTCAGCAGTGAGGGCTCAGGGTCAGCAGTCAGCAGTGAGGGCTCAGGGGTCAGCAGTGAGGGCGCAGGGGTCAGCAGTGAGGGCGCAGGGGTCAGCAGTGAGGGCGCAGGGGTCAGCAGTGAGGGCGCAGGGGTCAGCAGTGAGGGCGCAGGGGTCAGCAGTGAGGGCGCAGGGGTCAGCAGTGAGGGCGCAGGGGTCAGCAGTGAGGGCGCAGGGGTCAGCAGTGAGGGCGCAGGGTCAGCAGTGAGGGCGCAGGGGTCAGCAGTGAGGGCGCAGGGGTCAGCAGTGAGGGCGCAGGGGTCAGCAGTGAGGGCGCAGGGGTCAGCAGTGAGGGCGCAGGGGTCAGCAGTGAGGGCGCAGCCTGAGGGGTCAGCAGTGAGGGCGCAGGCCTGAGGGGTCAGCAGTGAGGGCGGTGGCTCAGGGGTCAGCAGTGAGGGCGGTGGCTCAGGGGTCAGCAGTGAGGGCGGTGGCTCAGGGGTCAGCAGTGAGGGCGGTGGCTCAGGGGTCAGCAGTGAGGGCGGTGGCTCAGGGGTCAGCAGTGAGGGCGGTGGCTCAGGGGTCAGCAGTGAGGGCGGTGGCTCAGGGGTCAGCAGTGAGGGCGGTGGCTCAGGGGTCAGCAGTGAGGGCGGTGGCTCAGGGGTCAGCAGTGAGGGCGTCAGGGGTCAGCAGTGAGGGCGCAGGGGTCAGCAGTGAGGGCGCAGGGGTCAGCAGTGAGGGCGCAGGGGTCAGCAGTGAGGGCGCAGGGGTCAGCAGTGAGGGCGCAGGGGTCAGCAGTGAGGGCGCAGGGGTCAGCAGTGAGGGCGCAGGGGTCAGCAGTGAGGGCGCAGGGGTCAGCAGTGAGGGCGCAGGGGTCAGCAGTGAGGGCGCAGGGTCAGCAGTGAGGGCGCAGGGGTCAGCAGTGAGGGCGCAGGGGTCAGCAGTGAGGGCGCAGGGGTCAGCAGTGAGGGCGCAGGGGTCAGCAGTGAGGGCGCAGGGGTCAGCAGTGAGGGCGCAGGGGTCAGCAGTGAGGGCGCAGGGGTCAGCAGTGAGGGCGCAGGGGTCAGCAGTGAGGGCGCAGGGGTCAGCAGTGAGGGCGCAGGGGTCAGCAGTGAGGGCGCAGCCTGAGGGTCAGCAGTGAGGGCGCAGCCTGAGGGGTCAGCAGTGAGGGCGGTGGCTCAGGGGTCAGCAGTGAGGGCGGTGGCTCAGGGGTCAGCAGTGAGGGCGGTGGCTCAGGGGTCAGCAGTGAGGGCGGTGGCTCAGGGGTCAGCAGTGAGGGCGGTGGCTCAGGGGTCAGCAGTGAGGGCTCAGGGTCAGCAGTGAGGGCTCAGGGGTCAGCAGTGAGGGCTCAGGGGTCAGCAGTGAGGGCTCAGGGGTCAGCAGTGAGGGCTCAGGGGTCAGCAGTGAGGGCTCAGGGGTCAGCAGTGAGGGCTCAGGGGTCAGCAGTGAGGGCGCAGGGGTCAGCAGTGAGGGCGCAGGGGTCAGCAGTGAGGGCGCAGGGGTCAGCAGTGAGGGCGCAGGGGTCAGCAGTGAGGGCGCAGGGGTCAGCAGTGAGGGCGCAGGGGTCAGCAGTGAGGGCGCAGGGGTCAGCAGTGAGGGCGCAGGGGTCAGCAGTGAGGGCGCAGGGGTCAGCAGTGAGGGCGCAGGGGTCAGCAGTGAGGGCTCAGGGGTCAGCAGTGAGGGCGCAGGGGTCAGCAGTGAGGGCGCAGGGGTCAGCAGTGAGGGCGCAGGGGTCAGCAGTGAGGGCTCAGTGGTCAGCAGTGAGGGCTCAGGGGTCAGCAGTGAGGGCGCAGGGGTCAGCAGTGAGGGCTCAGGGGTCAGCAGTGAGGGCTGAGGGGTCAGCAGTGAGGGCTCAGGGGTCAGCAGTGAGGGCTGGAGGGTGCAGAGCAGGGCTGGAGGGTGCAGAGCAGGGCTGGAGGGTGCAGAGCAGGGCTGGAGGGTGCAGAGCAGGGCTGGAGGGTGCAGAGCAGGGCTGGAGGGTGCAGAGCAGGGCTGGAGGGTGCAGAGCAGGGCTGGAGGGTGCAGAGCAGGGCTGGAGGGTGCAGAGCAGGGCTGGAGGGTGCAGAGCAGGGCTGGAGGGGGCAGAGCAGGGCTGGAGGGGGCAGAGGAGGGCTGGAGGTGGCAGAGGAGAGCGGAGGCAGGGTGGCGGAAGACTTACTGGGCTGTTGGCGGGCGGCGGGCAGCGGCAGTGCTGTTGGCGGTTCCGGAGGCCGGGGGCGGAGTGTGGGCGGGGCTAGCTGGGTGATGGAGGAGCGTCAGCCGGTCTGTGGAGAGAGCGGCAGGACTGGGAGCTGTGCCGGCGGAGGCCCCACACTCGTTCCGGGCCGGTTGGCGGATGTTGGTGGGCGGTGAGCTGCAGGGCTGTGGGCGGGATGTGGGCGGCCGCAGACGGGGCTCTGTGCAGGGCCGGTGGCGCCGCTCGTGGGTCTGGTGCTTCCGGTTCCGGAGTTGGACACAGGAGGGAGGCCATCACGGAAGCGGAAGCGGATTTTGGGCGGAAGTGGCCTTCGGGTTTTATATAATAGATATATGTGTATATATATATATATATGTGTTATATATATATATATATGTGTATATATATATATATATATATATATATATATATTATATATATATATATATATATATTATATATATATATATATATATATATACATATATATATATATATATATATATATATATATATATACATATATATATATATATACACATACTATATATATATATATATATATACACATACACATATATATATATATATATATATATATATATATATATATATATTTTTTTTTTTTTTTTTTTTTTTTAAAGGAAACGGCACCCTAAAAAAGTTATGATGGTTCAAATTTATTTTGCACTGTAATCTATTCCGATTTTGGGTTAATTTTGATATGTTTTGTTTATTTTACCTACATGGATGTGTTGATACCAAATTTGCTTATTTATCTTTTTATTCGCAAAGTTGGGTAATTCAAATTACATTTTTAAAAATGTATTTTCTAGTTCTTTCAATGTTTTTTATTTTACTTTTATCCTTAGGGAATTTGAACTTGCAATTTTATATCCTTTAGTGATAACAGATTCTGTGTTTTACCCCCGACAGAAATGGCCAATAACAACATCATTGACCTCTGCAGCCTGGAGTTCAAGAGAGAGCTCGGAGAGGGAGGATTCGGGAAAGTAAGTGTGAAATTATCCTCCGCACTGTTCTCCTGATATATCTTGCACCATAGACACAGGAGGGATATATATTCTACACATTCACATATATTCATTACAGGATATTCATATCAATGTAAACACTTAAGCTCCAAAGATAAAAGTATTCTAGCAGGGATCCCTTTATTGAGTAACCAGAAAATATATATTTGAAGGCTCTCAGAGCTCTTGAAGCTGTAAATATATTTTTCTGGTTGGCCAATAGCGGAATCACTCCCAGAATATTCTCTCATTTTTGGGGTTTATGTGTTTGCATCGATTTTTCTGGCTACACACGGTACCACAGTATAATTTAGTATTGTACATCCTAAGGACGATCATATGTACTTATAACTGTGGTAATCTAGTGATCTACTTCACAGATCCACATAATAGATGACAGTTTGTTCTAATTTGTTGTGATTTTCTCCAGGTCATCTTGGCATCAGATCCGGCTAGTAAAGAACTGCTGGCCATCAAAGTGATGGATAAAAGCCGGGCTGAGGAAAAGGTACAGAAGGAGGTAGAAGTCATGAAAGTGGCTGCCGGCTGCCGTTACTTAATTTCGGAGCTGGGGTTTATGGAGACCCCATTTGAGTACCTAATAGCCGTGGACTATATGGCTGGAGGAGATCTCTTCGACCACATTGCTGTTTCGATGCCATTTAACATAGAGACAACAAGGTAAATGTTTTATACTGAATCTTCAGAAGCCGCTGCCTGTACATTATAGTGGACAATGGACAACAGGAGAAAATAATAACATGAAAAGAACATGTGTGTGATCTCTTCATGTTCTCTGTATGATTGTGTATATAATAGCTGATCCATCCTCTACTTTCTACTCCACAGACTTTTTGTGGCAGAGATGGTGTGTGGTCTCCAATTCCTGCATGAGCGCGGCATCATACATTGGTAATTATTTCATCTTCATACATCTGTCAGCTCTGACTTTGTTCTTCTCTTAAATATCTATTGTGGAAAGTTCTTTTCATGAACTGTCCCCACAATCCGTGTCTGCTCCTTCTCCCTGCAGTGACCTGAAGCCAGAGAACATCCTCCTTGATCACACCGGACACATCAGAATCTCTGATTTTGGCTTATCAGCCATTGATGTGTTTGAGGAGGACTTGCTGGATTACATTGTTGGCTCCAAAGGATACATAGCGCCTGAGGTAAGGAACATCTGAGTGACTGATGCCAATTGTAGAATTAAAGGATAATCTGATCCCAGTACACCTTGTTTATATCTAGTCACAGACCAATCCTCATAGCCTCTCTATGTAAATCCCTCTAACAATATATTTAGCTCATTTCTGATCTTATTTTCCCACAGATAATGGACCGGGAAGGGTTCAATCATCTGGCAGATTATTTTTCCTTTGGAGTCATCCTATATACAATGTTTGTCGGTGAGCAGCCATTTTACAGCCGGGGCTCATTGGAGGAATACTACCAGTCCCTCCATAAAGACATCCCTTGTTATCCACCCAACATCTGCTTTGATGCCATGGATCTCATAGAAGGGGTGAGTAAGATCAGATAGAGAAGGATTAGGGATTACAAGAAAACATAGAAGATAAGATGTGGACAAACCATAGACATGTTATAATAATTTATCAGTAATATATAATGACTAATGGTCTCTTTTTTTTATTTTCTAGCTTCTCTACAAACTACCTTTTTGCAGATCAGCCACAACCGCGTCTATCAGAGTCCACTCGTTTCTATACTCTATAGACTGGAGCGATGTGGAGTCTGGCAGAGCCGACCCACCATTCCCATATTACAATGTAAGTACAAGACATAACATCCATAGTGATATCACTGCCCAGTAACAAACTTGCCCATCATGCACTTTGATATGTCCCCCAATATACTGTATATACGTGAGGAGCCGATTCTCAGATGTGTCTATTTCTCTTCTTACAGGAGATCAGTGGATGAACTTCAGACAATTAAAGGCTGAAGTTGGAGGACTTCTTGCAGCTTCATTTATGTGACCATCTGGAGGAGTCCTCTGCAATTTGCTGTTAAGGAAAAAATGACTGGATATAGACAGAAAGAAGATGGCGGCTGCTCCTTCACTTTAGGGGAATGGATAAACAGAAGGAAGCGGCTGCTCTTTCTCCTTCCTGGACTCGAACAGACAGAAGACAGTGGATCCCTTATCACTTTCTTACCAATGGACAGACAAAAGGCCAAACTTTGTATATACATTCTCATTTTATTTTTGTAAAATATTAACAACTTTTATGAACAATAAATACATAAAAGAATCTTTGGTGCTTTTAGATAAATTCTTCACATATAGAGCAGCTTTTCTGTATTTTCATCAATATTGTGCAGGACTGGGACAAGGTATTTTTGTGCATTAAACAGATAAATCTCCCCCCCCCCCCCCCCCAAAAAAAAAAAAGTTTCAGAATCTAAGGTAACAGGAGCTCTATCGAAGCACCCTCCCTTTTGATTGATCAGGTGACAATCTCTGCCGACCATTAACACTAAATTGCTCACAAACAATTGTTCACTACAAAATATCAGCAAAAGTAAAGAATGTGGTATACTTCAGGGATGAGGATTAACAGGTAATATAATTTCACAGATATAGGATCATTCCTTGTTTGTGGACCATTTATACAATACAAGGGACAGGTAGGATATCGGGGATTAATATCTCTATATTTTAAATGTCAGACTCAAAGACTATCATGGAAATTAATACAGGGTAGTCCAACTATAATGGGGACGCTTTTGTTTATATTAATGTCAACCATTGCAGCTTGCCACAAAACTGATGGTGGTTCTAGTGTTGTATTCCTGCATGGAGGCATAATCCAACAGTTGTCAAATGAAGAGTAGCCTCCATCTTGGGGAGTTTCCTGCAGAGCAGGGATCTGGTTGCAGCTCCTCTGCTCCTGTCCTGGGCAGTGCTCACATCAATTGTATTCAGGTCTTAAAGACATGGATACAATTCCATGCAGGGAGAGAGCAATGGCCAGTTCAAGACTGTGACTGCTCCCTTTTTTGCACATATGCCTCTGCCCTGCCAGTGTGCTGCATACGTTTGTCCAAAGGAAAGTGTTTGGTGGCCGCAGGCATTAAGCAATGTCAGGTTTTCTTGTAAACTGCATCAACTTGGGGGGAGAGAGGTAGCGCCCTAGGAAGGTGCCTACACCTCATTCTGGTCCTGAGTTCATGATAACCAATATGCCCACCAAAAAATATTTTACAATGGATCTCAACCATTCTTTCCTGGGCTGTCAAATCCATTTCTTTATAATGAGTTTCAACTAAACCTGCAAATTTGGCAGGTCTTGACCACTTGTTTGTGTGTATCTGATAGATATCAGGGGACAAATGAATGAACCTCAACTGCTTCAGTCTCCTAATACTTTTGTTCCCAGTGCAGATAAGTTGATCCCAGATGACTCTGGCCGCAGGTGTCACAGATAAAACATGAATGCTTGTGAGCGATCCTGTGTTCAATATTAGGGGTACGTCACACACACCGATATCGCTAGCAATATTGCTGAAATCAGCAACCTTGCCAGCAATATCGCTGTGTGTCAAAAGAAGCAGCAGCAATCAGGCCCCTGCTGTGAGGTTGCTGAACGCTGCACATCCTTCAGGACCATTTTTTGGTCCTTGGTCTCCCGCTGTTCAGCACGCATCACTGCATGTGACAGCAAGAGACCAGCGATCAGCGACCTCACAGGCTGGTAACCATGATAAACACCGGATAACTAAGCAGCGCCCACTGCCTAGATACCCGCTGTTTATCATGGTTACGAGCGTCCTCCCGCTTAGCGCTTGTAACCATGATAAACAGCAGGTATCTAGGCAGTGCACGCTGCCTAGATACCCACTGTTTATCATGGTTACTAGCATCCTCCCGCTTAGCTCTGGTAACCATGATAAACACTGGGTATCTAGGCAGTGCACTGCCTAGATACCCGCTGTTTATCATGGTTACCAGTGTCCTCCCACTTAGTGCAGCCTGTAAGTGGGAGGATGCTGGTAACCATAATAAATACCGGGTAAATAGCGTGCGGTGCTTAGTTACCCGGTACTTATCATGGTTACCAGCGATGTGGAGGTGGCTCCGTGGTCCCTGGTCGCTGAGGAGATCTGCCTGTTTGACAGCTCCCCAGCGACCACACAATGATGTTCCAGCAATCCTGGTCGTTGGCTGGATCGCTGGAACATCGCTGTGTGTAACGACACCCTTAAACTGCCTCTGTCAAAATCATCTCTCAGTCACGTTTTTCATTTATGGAGAGAAGTGTCATCAGATTGAACACCAACCGCTCAATCTTTATGTTCCCATTCAGGTGAGTCGGGAGAGATGGCTGACAGCTAAATGATAGACCTTGTGTGTATTTCCTGGGATAGTAACTTTCATACTCAAAAAATAAAAGCTATGCCTTGAGTTTCTATTTTACTGATCCTTCTGTTCCTCAATATCTGTCCGGAGAGTTAGAAGGACACAAAACATCAGATAGTCAGCCGGACATACCAAAGATGTCTGGTTTGGCAAATATTGTTCTTATGTGAATGGCAGCCTCAGCCTGTGTTTCCCTAACTCTCCTATAAAGTAACTGGTTCAATTAGGTGTGCTAATTTGAAAAGAAAAAAGGAGGTAAGTGGCCCCCAGGGACATCAGCTTTACAGTGGTAAACGTGGGATAAAACTGGTAAAGCTATGCCTTGAGTTTCTATCTTCCTGATCTTTCTGTTCCCCAATATCTGTCTGGAGAGTTAGAAGGACACCAAACATCAGATAGTCAGTTGGTTTTATAAATTACTCTATTGAAAGCTGAAACCCTTCAAAATGTGGTTTAGGTTATGAAAATAAATTGGCATCAATGCTGAAATATTGATCATTTAATGAACACAGAATGGTCAGATTTTGGCAAGAGAAAAGTTTTGTCACCTCGTCATCCAATCCTAGTTTACATCCTCACCTGTGCTCCGTAAATGATCGGTTAATTAATGTATCAACTTTATACATGACATAGCGGGCACATAACATCCAGTGCATTTCAGTTGTAATCGCATATTCAGTCCATTTGGATTGATTCTATTCTTGCTGGTCTACGATTCCCTGACAATAGCCCGCCTGGACTATAGTCATCTTTCTCCTTTTATAAGGCTCCACATCTTATTATCCTGGAAGAGGAGGGGGTAATGTTTTTGTCAATATGCCCAGACAGAGCCATGTGCTTTCAGACTTTTTGGAGAACTCCAACCCAGAAAGTCGACTTAGCTCATACACTAGCCCATCTCACAACTGTTACCATTAGGCTGTAAGTAACTTGGGGC